>JAOQML010000008.1:30635483-30663235 GCA_027568935.1 Erythroxylum urbanii
GTTTAGAATATTCTTATAATTATTGATGACTTTTTATGTTCTTCTTTAATAGTCTAAGTATTTACTGTATGTGGAATTAGTTTGAAATCAATTATAGGTGATTAATTCAATCGATTACTTGTAGGTGATTAATTACCATGATTAATACTTCAACTTCAATGTGATTAATGCAAACGTAGTATTAGCACAAGGAAGTAATACGTTTTATAGACAAGACAATTCGTTCCATAATAAACCCCTAGGATGGTGTATAGGCTGGAAACCTGTGATGCAGCTCCCATGAGGCTTATTGGTGAAATATTTCATGAGTCTAGGAGTCACAGCGAGAACTTGTTTTCTTGATTCAAAAGTGTAAACAATGCCACGTACTATAGTTTTGAAATCAATTGTATGCAATTAATTACATTAGTTAACATATAGGGGATGTGTCAAGTTTAGATGTTCTGTAAATTTTAGGGTGCCATAAAGGATACCAACTATGGAATCACTGATTTAAATTAACAATTTTACAGAAATGAGCAATGTTGATAGATCTTGGATGTATAGATGATTATCATGTGATGGTTTCATTAATCCTTAATTTATTGAGGAAGTTGAAGCTTTTATTCATTATTCATGTTCTCAACCTACATATATGGATGGGCCAAAGATAAGATGTCCATGTGAAAAATGCAAACACATTCGTTTCCTTCCTATTGATAAAGTGAACGATCATTTGTTTAGAAGAGGGTTTGTCTCCAATTATTTTTAGTCGACATGATATAGGGAACCATTGATTTTTAGCACCTTAAGGAGTAATCAAGCACGATTATCAGTTAGCTTCAATGAGTTTAAAGGGGGGATTGGATTTAGAACAAATAATGTGGATGCAAATGAAAATCCTTACATGCAAATGGTTTATGATACAGGAGGTTATATGTTTCAGGAAAATATAGAAAATCTTAAAGAAGAACCCAACCCTTAATCTAAACAATTTTTTAACTTACTACACTTAGTTGACTAAGAACTATGGCCAAATTGTTAGACAATGACTCAATTGTCTTTAATTGCTCGTATCTTGAACATAAAGTCTGAAGGGCATATTTGTGAACGTAGTTTTGATAAAATTCTTGGATGGTATAATGAATCATTGCCTCCTAATCATAAAATGGTTGATAGTTTTTACAATATGAAGAAACTTATTAGGGGTCTTGGTTTACCAGTTGGAAAGATTGATTGTTGTAAATTGGGATGTATATTGTATTGGGGTGATGATGTGGAATTACAAGAATGTAAATTTTTTGATCAATCTAGGTTCAAGCCTAGAAAGTATTCTATGAAAGGAAAGTTAGTACCCTGAAAGTGGATGTATTATTTCCTGCTAAGTTCAAGACTTCAAAGACTATATGCTTCTGATGTTACTGCGTCTCACGTGAGATGGCATAATGAACATGAATAGGAAGATGGAATAATGAGCCATCCATTAAATGCATTGGCATGGAAACATTTTAATAACACTCATTATGAGTTTGTAGCTGAAATTCGAAATGTTAGGTTAGGATTTTTGACGGATGAATTTCAACCTTTTGGTCAATCCGGGCAGCAATATTCCTCATGGCCAGTCATAATTACTCCTTATAATTTGCCTCTATGGATGTTTATGATAGAGCCATATATGTTTTTGATAGTGATTGTGCCAGGGCCTACAATTCCAAAACATAAAATTGATGTTTTCTTACAACCATTGATATCTGAATTGCATCATCTTTGGAAATATGGTGTTCAGACATAGGATGTGTCTCTGAAACAAAATTTTGTGTTGAGAGTAGCTTTGATGTGGACAATTAGTAGTTTTTTGGCATATTCCATGTTATCTAGATGAAGCATAGTAGGAAAAATAGTTTGTCCTTATTATGGTAAAGATTTTGATGCATTTTATCTTCCAAATGGGGGCAAAATATTTTGGTTTGACAATTACAGAAAATTTCTTCCTCCAAATCATCCATTTAGGCGTAATAAACAAAAGTTCATTAAGAATAGGATGGTAAAAACACCTCCTTCTCTTGCCAAATCTGGTGAAGAGATATTGCAGGAGATTGAGGAATTAGGCTTGTTAAAAGTTACATAATTTGAAGCTGATGAAATTATACAAGCATTAGTAGAAACTTTCGCTTGAGAAAATGAAGTATCTTTTAGGATTTGCCATATTGGAAAACTAATTTGATACATCATAATCTAGATGTGATGTATATTGAAATATTTTTGACAATTTGTTCAATACCATAATGAACATTAAAGGGAGGATAAAAGACAATACAAAATCACGAATTGATTTGAAGCTTTTTTTAGAAAGAATGAGTTATATAAAGATCTTCAGACCGGTAAATGTCCAAAAGCATGTTACACTTTAGAAAAAAAGCAGAAAGAAATATTATGTGAATGGCTAAAAAATCTAAAGTTTCCCGATGGTTATGTTTCAAACTTGGCAAAGTGTGTGGACATACGGAAGTACAAATTACTTGGGATGAAAAGTCATGATTGTCATGTGTTTATGTAAAGGCTAATTTTAATTGCATTTCGAGAGTTGTTATCGAATAAGGTTTGGTAAGCAATAATAGAATTAAGTTTGTTTTTCAAAAGCTTAACATCATTTTGAAATTAAGTTGGCTCAAATGGAAAAATTGGAAAGGAAAATTCTAGTAATTTTGTGCAAGTTAGAAGGGATATTTCCTCTAAGCTTCTTTAACTGTAAGGAGCATCTATCTATCCATTTAGCACACGAGGCTAAACTAGCCAGTCCAGTTTAATGTCATTGGATGTATCCATTTGAGAGGTACGTAATTCAACAAAAATGATTCTAATTGAAGTCATATTATCATGTTTTCATAACTAAATTTGTATAACCATATTTGCTTATATAGGTATTTACATCATTTAAGGAAAAATGTGAAGAACAAGGCTAGAGTTGAAGGTTCGATATGTATTGCTTATTTAGTGGAGGAAGCCAGTACAGTTTGTTCATATTATTTTGAGCCACATGTTCACACAAGAGAAAGAAAAGTTCCTCATAATGACGATAGGGGAGGAACTAGTGATGTTAATGGTAACTTATCCATTTTCACATGTCCTAGACGGTCATATAGACATTTAACAAGAAGAATGTTAATAGAGAAAGAAATTGAGGCTGCCCATGGTTACATTTTATTGAACTGTGAAGAGGTTCATCCTTTCGTGCAGTAAGTATCAAGTGATTATTTTGGTTTTGAAATTTAGTGTTATTTATAACTGGAATATATAATAATGTTTTTAGATTATACGAGGAATTATTATGTGAGTTCATGCCTGACAAATCACAAGATGATATCAATAAAGAAGTTCAAAGATATTTTCCTCGATAGTTTGAGCAATATATACGTTTTTACTTACAAATATTGAAATAATTTAATTATAAGATTAAAGTGTTCAAATGACATAGTATACTGCTTAATATGATATTTTCTTTTCTGTAGGCCTTAGAAAATTCAATAGAGAACAAGTTCATATCTGATCTTGCAAAGGGACCTTTGCGAATTGTTAAATCATATCCGGTGTATTTTATTAGTGGATACAAATATCATCCAGAATATCATGGTCATAGCATGGCAATAATAAATAGTGGAGTTTGCATATAAAGAGAATTGATTGATTACTATGGAAAAATTATTGAGATATTTGAAATTGAGTACTCTGCATTGCCAATAAAGCGAACTGTGATATTTAAGTGTGAGTGGTTTGATCCAACTCCAAATGTTGGTACAAAAGTGCATAGTCGATACAATGTAGTTGAAATCAATAAGCGAACAAGATTTCGACATTTTGAATATTTCATGTTGGCAATGCAAGCAATCCAGGTGTATTATGTCCCTTTTCTTAGCTTACGACAAGATAAGTCAGATTGGTTAGCTGTTTGAAAAGTTAAACCTATAGGTGTCTTTGAATCATGTGGAAAAGGAGAACAGAGAATTGAAAGTGAAGCATTTCATGAAGAGGCTTATGATTTTTTTCCCATCGATAATTATTAACTACGGTCGCTTCTACGACACCTTTATCTGTCAGTAAAGTCCATCGGTAATATATCTTACCGACAGAATATTCATGTGTTTCATCGGTAATTTCTGTCCCAAAATGGCATTTTTCTTGTAGTGATTGTTTATAGGCATAATCATACATAGTCAGGGATGTAGGCCTTTGGCATGGTCATTTGTATGATCATACATGACATGCATAATTGTGATAGAGTTTATCTCTTACAAATATGCATGATTATACATATTGATATTTTCCCTAACCATTTTACACACTTCAAGCCATAAACATCCATCAATCAAATTCACTCAAAAATTATAAAAATATTGCATAAAATACACAAGAAATTATAAAAATCATAACATAATAATTTTAAGTTCACCATATTGATCATTTTTATTCAAATATTTTCAAACAAAATAATGGAAAGACACTACTTCCCTTTTATATGAATATCCTACTCTTAAATATAATTTGCATAAATGACCATTAACCTTGAATGTTTCCTTTTTATCATTCTCCAATTTTAAAGCTCCATGTTTGAATATTTGGGTCACCTTGAAAGGATCACTTAAACAAGACTTGAGCTTTCCTGAAAACAATTTCAATATCGAATTAAATAACAAAACCACATCTCAAATTTTAAATTCCCTTTTCTTGTATCGGAATTATGCCATCTTTTAACTTTCTCCTTATACAAATTAGAATTATGATCTTTGTTTTCTGATATGTGTAAGTTTTAATATTTAACCTCGATATTTTGTAAACACATAGGTCATTTGCAAAGTTCCTAAGATGTCGATCCCAAGAGGAGGATTAATCTAATCCTAAAATCTAAGGCCAAAAAAAAGTGCAATATTCGAAATGTAATGAAAATAAAATAGAAATGTAATTCATTCAAATAATTCAATTCAAAAATCAACTACTAAAATATTAACAAAATAGCGATTGCAACACCTAATCAAGAATCAACCTAAAGAATTACCAATTAAGAGAAAGGAGAATTTTATCTATCTTTAATACTAACCTAATAGCTTATGAACTACTAGATTACTGGTCCTAGATGGTCCTAAGGATGATTAATCTCTCTCGAGTTATAACCATTAACCTAATTTATAACTAATCTGATTATGGGAATTGCAATATCTTGATTAACAATCTATCCAAAACCCTAATTAGATCTGACATCGTCCAAAAACTATCGGGAACCTATGTAAGATCTCTCTTTGCACAATTTACCGATTTGATTTAATTCTTGTTATATCAAATTACCTAACTCTTGTTAACCCAATTTAATAATTTTTCACTCGATTCAACCTCTCAGTTTATCACCAAGTTATGCAAGTGCAGAAATTAAATCAAAATAAATCCAGCAAAAACATAAACAATCAAATTTCATTAAATCAAAGATAAAATTTCCCAAACGTGAGTTTAGACATTGTTAACATTCATACAATCCTATCATCAATGGCTATCCCAATTATATACAATAATAAAATGGAAATTTGACTAGAAACAAAATTAGAATGGATGAAGGAGGTAGTAATGTCGGGAAACCTCCTATTCTAGGAAGTACTTCATGTAGGCTTCTTCTCCACGTCTCTGTTCCTTCTTCTCTTTCTTAATCTCTTGACGAACTCTCTCTAAGGTTTCTCAATGATGGCTAATGTAAAAGCTCCTCATCTCCTTTGTCTTGTTGTTTTTATACCTTTTTGTGTTCTAGGCAGACTTAAGGTTTTTCTGGGTCCGAAAGGTACAAAAACTCTCTCAAAACTTGACTTTTCTAAGCGTCTGCACGTTTGCCCAATACAGGGCATGATCGTGGGCCACATCTAAGCCTTCTGACATGATCGTGGCAATCAGGCCATGATCATGGGCTGTGTCCTAGGCTTCTGTCACAATCGTGGGCTATTTCCAATTGTGCCATGATCGTGGGCTGTCTCTAATGCTTATGTCATAATTGTAGGCCGTTGTTTCAACCTGAATGTCTTTGAAACTTTGTCGTTTTTCTTTGTTAACCCTAAAACACTAACAAACACATCAAGGTACCTAAAAATATAATATTTAAGCTCAAAGACTTGTACTAACCCATAAAAATACTTAAACAGACAAACTAACACAATTCTAACCTAAACATATACTAAACAATTAAATTAACACTTAAATATATAACAAACGAAGCCCTAAAACATGATGCAATTCAAACTTATCAAATTGTCATAAGCATTAAAATTTAACTCTTTTAGCTTATTCAGTTGTAGGAGTCTTTTCTTACCATTTATATTCCAATCAAAATTTAAAGCCTTAATTTCCCAATATTCCCTATGCTCTAACTCCACCTGTAAGTGAAAAACCTTCCTATACATAATTTGGAAGGGTGTTTTACCAATTGTTGTCTTAAAGGAGGGTCAATATAGCCATAAAGTATCTTTAAGCTTTAATTCCCAATCCTTCCTCAAACCATTAATAGTCTTCTATAAGATTCTCTTTAGGTAATGGTTAATAACCTCCATTTAGCTACCTATTTGCGGATGATTTAACATGGCCACTTGATGGTAAACTCTATATCTATTAAGAAGAGCTTAAAATGATGTGTTATAGAAATCGACACTCCAAATATACTAAATCTCATTTATAAACTTTTGCACCACTTTCCCAACATTAGTAAGATTTTTTAATAATTTTCCCATCTTGAGACATAATCCATTCCCACCAAAATATATGTGTTCCCCATGTAAGATGGGAAAGGTCACATCAAATCCAATCCCTATATATGAAATACTTCCATCTCAAAGATGTTAAAAAGGGGTATGTAGTCTCTCTTCAAAATGTTCCCTGCTTTTTGACATGTATCACATTGCATCACATACTCATGAGCATCCTTGAATAAGCTTAGCTAATAGAATTTGCATTCCAATACTTGACCTACCATCTTTTCTTCTCCATAATGCCTTCCATAAGTAGAATTTTGATAATTTGTTAGTATTTCTAATTTAGAAATAGCCTCTCTAGTAGTTAAGGGTAATGCTGCGTATTAATGGATCTCTCAGACCTTGTATTTTAGTAAGATTTTTATTGGTTGTTATTGTTTTTAGTATTTCTAACGTCTCCTTATTGAGCAAGTTTTAATCTTATAAAACCCTCAATATTCTACAAGCGTGTGGATTGTAGCGTAATAAATGAGTTGTCAATCCCACGAGGAATTAGTGAACTGACCAAATCCTAATTTGTCTAAGGCCTCAAAGTGTAATTAAAATGAAAATAAAAATTAAACAAAAAAGTAAACCGTCGAATATGAAGTGATTGAAATAAGAATTCAAAAATTAATGCAAGAAATCAAATTTGAGCACCACCAATTGATAATTGAAATTCAAACAAGGAAGATTAAGTGGATTTATCCTATCATGCTAACTTAGTCACTTTTGCACTAATGCGGTGCCAATCCTAGACTTTCTAAAGGTAGATTAGTCTTTCTTGAGTTGTAATCACTAAGCCCTTAAGCATTCCAATAAACAATCATGTCCTCACACGAGATCTCTCTCTGTATAATTACCGATTTGATTATTTGCTCAGTCTATTAGATCGTTTAACTCTCATTAACCAAAATAATCATTTTTCATTCGATTTTCTCTTTCAATTTTATTACTAAAGCATACAATTATAATAAATAATCACAATACCTAACATTATAAACAACAAAAGCAATTAGATTAACATAAAATCAAGTATAAATCCCTAAAAGAAGTTAGAACATTAATAAACCAAGGTTCATCACCATCAATTCCATGTTTAGAACATTCTTAAACTAAGGTTCATCATCATCAATTCCATGTCATACATCAAATGAATGAAATAAAAGATGGACAAATAAATGATAACTTGGGAGGACTGGAGGTTAAAGCAGCCGTAGAAACTCTCCTTCTCTCTCTTCCTTCTTCCTCTTCCTTAGCTTTTTCCCAAAGTGACAAATGGAGGCCCTCTCTTTTAGGTCATTTCTCTTGACTTGTATATTCCTTTACTAATTGGGATAAAAACTAGGTCTTACTAGGCCCAAAAGTCTGAAATAACCTGTGGAAAATTAAGTTCAGGAGCCTGGTCTGCATATGTCATCGCGCAGGCCACGATCATGATCTAAAATCAGTTTCTATCACATATCCTTGGGTCTTCTACTGAGTTTTTTTCCAAATTTGCTTCGTTTTTTGATATCTAATCTCAAACACTAACAAACACATCAACGCACCTCAAACACACAAAATTAAAGCTCAATAGTATGCTCTAACCCCTATAACACTTAAAACACAAATATCTAACCAAATAACATAATTTTAAACCTAAACTTGCATGAACTAATTGATTAACAGCTAAAAATATACTAAAATGCCTATTAAAACATCATGCAACCTACAACTATCAACATCCTCACACTTGAACTTTTGCTTGTCCTTAAGCAACAACAAAACAAAAAAAATACAAACACAAACACACCAATAATAACACACACATATGCAATAATGGTACAATGGCATTGAACTTCATAAAAAAAATTTACCTATAGACACAATCCTTTAAGTTGTTCTATCTTAATAACTTATGAAATCTATTTCTAATTACTTCAGACTAAATATACATACTAATTATGGCTTAATGTCGAATTCATTCACTCCTTACACACACACATTGATAATTAGTTAGTTAATCAAAATTGTAACTATCTTTAAGTAGCTTTCCATTAGAAGTCATGCTATTCATAAAGATCGGAAAATTTTAATAAACAACACACTATTTTTGTTAAATTTCACTAACATGAACCTATTCTTTTGACTAGAAGGTAAACATTTGTGATGAACGTCCCTTGGTTACTTAACTAGGTTATGTTTTTATTAAGCAACTTGGTTGGAATATCATTATAGCCTTTTAACATAAAGGCAAACATTTGTGATGAATGTCTCCGATTACTTAGCTATATGACCTTCTCAGCGGGCTACTAGCTCTACTCATAACCTAATTTCTTTCAAAAAGGGCCAGCGGAATAGTTATTTATTAAACAAAAACACAAACATTTTTTAAAAATATATTTTCTTGCCTACCTCATTTCTTTAGCTAATCATTATCATGAAATGATACTAATGATGTTACTTATTCGATTGACCTAAAATTATAAATGAATGTGTCAAATTCTTAGGGTGAACAAACTAACATCATATTTAACCAAAGCAACCTAAGACACCAATTTCACAAGCTAATAAATCTTAGCAACCTAAAAGACTATGTTCAAAGCTAAACTGATTCCATTAAGTCATAGCCATTGACACATTCACATGAGTCACATTATACAAACCTAAACAAAACTAACATATAATATGCAAAATTCACACTAAAAATAAAATCATATAATTCACATAACGGAACAAAGCATTTCATCATGATTCAATAAATAACATAACAAAGCATTTCATCATGCTTCATTTCACAGATAAAGCATATCATCAAACATGTCATATCACTTTACATTTCCTCATGCTTCAACAAATACAATTTGTATACATGATTTCACATTTCCATATGAAAACAGTACAATTTATTCATTTCAATCATTCATATAACACATATTAATTTGCATATGCAAATGCACATGTGACTCACTTTCATTATTACTTTGCTAAGACCGAGTCCCTTTTTAACTGTCTCGTATCCGTTGTGGATACCGAGCTTATTTTATATACTGAGCATGTGGCTCTTTATGCATATTTCTAAGCTTTAATCTCTTTTTCATTGGTCATTCTGGTCATAACTCCTTTATCTAATCATGCATATCATATGATGAAATGCATCATCTCATTTTATGCAATCAATGACTTTCATTCATTACAGATAGTCATTTTCACATATTCATCAGATCTAAGTCAAGCATTCAACAATTTTTTGTTTAGTACACATATTTCTTCATATTCACATTCAATTATGAAACACTTCCAATACAATCCCAATTATCAAACTCCTTAGACCATCATTGTCCAGAATCATCACATTCACATCAATAATAGTTTAGTAATTGAAATTTAAGTAGATAACATCAATCCAAGTGACAAAACATCTAAATTAACTCACAACACACTTTAGATAGCTATTGCCTCAACGAACCGATAATGGCTGGAGGCTGGTGTTCGACTTGAGCATCTAATGTCATGAAATACACACTCAATTTTCACATTGCTAAGTTTCTCAATCACATAATTATTCAATCACACACATAAGTATATATATTATGTTCAATACATGCTCAATGACTTTCCTAAGTATATGTCCTTAATCATAAGTCTTGATCATTTAAACATTATCACTTGTATATATCTAGCTTGCACTTAGGTTTACACCTCAAAGAAACTTAATTATTCTAAGTTCATCAATCATGCATTCATCAATCCCTTTTCTAGCATTATATAATCACACAATATCCAATTCCTCTTTCATTCATACTTAATACACCTTACTCATTCTTTCGGATCACATTTGCAATTATAAGAACACATTTATTCCTATAACCTCCCTAAATTTCCAAATTTTAATACAATAATATCATCAACCCATTCTTAAGTTATAACCTAAACATAACAAACACTTTATCAACTTATTCAACATCAAACTAGGTTCATTGTAAACCTCATTCAAGTATAAATGCACCATAATGAGGTATCTTATCATTAGTTGGTTTAAACATTAATCAAAAAAGAAGAATTCACATCCAGGGCCTTTCCCACGATCATGGAGGACTTCCCATGATCGTGGGATAAGCAATCTAAGAATTTCTAGACATCTCCTTACATTTCCCACAATTTTAGGGGCATTCCCGCAATCACGGGTTATGTAATTCGAAAAATCCTAGCCAATTTTTCCATGTTTTCCCATATTTTAACTCTTTCATAGTACATACAACACATCTTATGCATAGTTCACCATTTCTACTTCATTTCCTCTTCATTCTCACCTTAATTCAATCTCAAAGCATCCATATAACAGTACATAAACTATTGTTCATCATTTATACAAAAACATAACATGTTCATAACCATTCATTCATCAACATTTCATCAACTTTCAACACACATTTTCTCCATCAATCTATCCCTAAACTATCATCATATACATTTCTATTTAAACAAGCAATGAATAACAATATTACACTTACTTGTTAACTCCAAGCTTCTTTAAAACATCACGTAATATTAGCTTCCAAGATTACACGATCATCAAACATCTAAGGTAGAATAGGCTAGAATTTTAGTAACAAGATGAGATAAGAAAAATCTTCGAGTGGCTAGTGTTGAATATTAACAAAACTCATGTTATGAGTGTAGGTTATGAAGATCGTGAATGGAGAGAAGAAGATGAAGATGAGAGCATATAGAATAAGCAAGAAGAGATGTTCTTTTTAGTGAGATTATCATGGGTTAATTGTGTAGGTTTAAAACATAATGAGTGTCAATTGAGAGACAAATGGACTAAGCAATTAAGTGATTTTTGTAGCATCATAAGAAGAAAATATGTGGCAAGTGTCATGACAAGTTCTTCTTGTGATGCTAAAAAAAATCACGTAATTGCTTAATTCATTTGTCTCTCAATTTTCTAAGTCACTTGTCAATTAATCCTAATGCCACGTCTCATATATTTCTATTACCATCTGTCACTTATTTCTATTACCATGAGTCAATTTGTCTTAGGAGTTGGCATTTTTCCTAGTCCAAAAATACACATAAATTCGTAAATCTCTCAATTTTAACAAATAAATTTAAAATTAATAATTGAAACCATTAAATCAAAATTCAAGACTTAATAATTCAAAATTTGCATCATAACCAATTTAAAATCGTTCATACCCCAGAATATGTCAATCGAGTGCATATACAGTCTTTGAAACATATATAATATCATAATTCATATATGTATGCTAATTTTATGCATATGAATGCAATGCATTTTACTTATTCTCTATGCTATTTTCTTATATACGACGGTCTAGGATCCTATGTCCTAACCCTTAGTAAGAAAAAACGGGATATTACAATTCTCTCCCTTGAGAAATTTCATCCTAGAAATTCTTACCTGATTGATCAAATAGGTGGGGATATTGTTTATTCATGTTCTCCTCTGTTTCACATATGACTTCTTCTCTCAAATGATTTCTCCATAGGACTTTAACCAATGGGATCACTCAATTTCTCAACTGCTTATTTTGATAACCCACTATTTTGATCGATTCCTCAATATAACTCAAATTACTTGCAATTTCAATCTCCTGAGCTGGCAACACATGTGTAGGATCCGATCGATATTTTTTGAGTAGATTGATATGAAATACATTATAAATCTGAGCCATCTCAGCTGGTAAGGTTAACTTATAAGCTAATGGTCCAATTCTCTCAATAATCTCATATAAACCAATATATCTAGGGCTTAACTTACCTTTTTTTACCAAAGCTTAACACACCTCTCCAAGTTGATACTCTCAGAAATACCTTATCTCTCACTTGATACTTTATATTTCTCCAGTGCTGATCCACATAACTCTCCTGCCTATCTTGTGATGTTTTAATTCTATTTTGGATCAGTTTAACCTTATCAACAGTATCTTGCATTAACTCTGGGCCTTCAACAATCTTTCGACCCTCTTCATCCTAATACAAAGGTGAACGACACTTTCTGCTATATAATGCCTCATATGGTGCAATACTAATACTACTATGATAATGATTATTATAAGCGAATTCAATTAGAGTTACATATTGATTCCATGCTCCTCGAAACTCCAAAACATAAGATCTAAGAATATCCTCAATAATCTTAATTGTCGTCTCACTCTGTCCGTCTGTTTAAGGATGAAAGGCTATACTAAAGTTCAACCTTATACCTAGAGCTGTATGCAAACTTACCAAAAATCTTGAAGTAAATCTAAGTTCTCGGTCTGATACAATAGACACTGGAACCCCATATAACCTCACTATCTCATTCACATATTTTCGAGCTAATTGATTCAATGTATTATTCTCTCTCACTGGTAAGAAATGAGCTGATTTCGTCAATAGGTCAACAATAACCTATATAGCATCATGTTGCCTCGGAGTCCTTAGAAAACCCATAATAAAATTCATTATAATCCTCTCCTATTTCACTCTGGAATAGGTAATGATTAGAACTTCCTAATCGGAGCCTGATGCTCTGACTTTATCTGTTAACAAGTCAAACATATAGCCATATATTTTGTCACTTGCTTTTTCATCCCTGGCCACCAGAAATGTTGTTTCAGCGTACTGTACATTTTAGTAGTACCAGGATACATAGCATATGCTGCTTTATGTGCTTTATCTAAAATCTCGTTTCACAAATCATCTACCTCTGGTACACATAAACTTTGCTTCAACCATAATGTCTGATTTCTCAATTTAAACTCAAAACTCAGATTCTGTTTCAATTTCTTAATAAGTTTCACAAATTTTGGATCCTTACTTTAGCTTTTTCTGATCCTTTCATGCAACATCAATCTAAGCTTCAACGTAGCTAACAATACTTTATTCTATCCTAAGTTCAACTCAACATTCAATGCTCTCAGTTGTACTAGGTTAGGTAGTCTCGATGTTTGAATTTGAGTCATACTACTATTCAATTTCCCACTTAATACATCAGCTACTGCATTAGCTTTACCAGGATCATATTCAATTGTGCAATCATAATCTTTAAACAATTCTATCCATCGCCTTTATCTCATATTCAATTCCTTCTGACTCAACAAATACTTCAAACTTTTATGATCTGTGAATATCTAAAATGTCTCGCTATACAAATAATGTTAAAGCAAATACAGCTGTAGCAAGCTCTAAATCATGAACTAGATAATTAAACTTATGAGACCTTAACTGTCTCAATGCACATGCAATCACTTGATCGTATTGCATCAGAACACATCCTAATCCCTGGTATGAAGCATTACTGTATGCTACATAACCTCCAGATCCTGATAGAATAATTAACAACGGTGTTGTAGTTAACTGATGTTTTAGTTCCTCAAAACTTCTTTGACATTCATCAGTCCAACTAAAAGTACATTCTTTCTCAAATTCTTTGTTAAAGGGGATAAGATTAATGAAAACTCTTCAACAAATCTCCTATAATATCCTACTAGTCTAAGAAAACTTTAGATCTCAGACCCATTGCTCGGAGCTTCCCATTTCATCATTGCCTCAACTTTCTTTGGATCGACTTATATGCCCTGTCCAAATACTATATGAACCAAGAATACTACTTGATCAACCCAAAATTCACACTTACTAAACTTAGCATACAATTGCTTCTCTCTCATTATCTGTAAGACTAGCTTCAAATGCTCAGAATGTTCCTCTCTGCTTTTCGAATACAGCAAAATATCATCAATGAATACAATCACAAAATGATCTAGGTAGGGTTGAAATACCTTATTCATCAAAGTCATAAAAGTTATCGGAGCATTTGTTAACCCAAACAGCATCACCAAAAATTCAGAATGCCCATAGCTGGTCCTAAATGCACTGTTGGTACATCAATCTCTGCTATCTTCAACTGATAATATCTTGATCTCAAATCTAGTTTAGTAAACATCTGAGCTCCCTGTAATTGATCAAGTAGATCATCAATTCTTGGTAATGGATACTTGTTCTTCACTGTCACCCAATTCGACTACCTATAGTCAATACAAAACCTCAATTTTCCATATTTCTTCTTTACAAATAAAATTAGAGCTCCCTATAGTGACACACTGGGTCTGATAAAACCCTTATCTAACAACTCCTGTAACTAAAAATTAAGCTTCTTAAGTTTCATAGGTTCCATCCTATATGGAGGAATAGATATAGGAGCAGTATCTAAAACTAGGTCTATAACAAACTTTGTCTCCCTATCTAGGGGTAAAACTGATAATTTTATGGGAAACACATCCGAGAAATCCCTAACAATAGGAATATCCTGTACTATCTTCTCAATACGGGTATCAATTATATGGGCCAGATAAGCCTTACATCCACCTCGAATTAATCTTAATGCATTTATTGATGAAATCAATCTAGCTGGCACTACTTAACTAGCACCTCGAAATATTACTCTTGACTGATTAGAAGATTCAATAATTACCTCCTTAGTACAGTAATTAATCAAAACCCTATGTGCAGTAAGCCAGTCTATACCTAAGATGAGGTTTATCTCTCTTAATTGCAATATTATCAAATTAGCTTCCAACTTTGCCTTATCAACCCAAATCACACACCCTTTACACACTTCTCCTAGTTCTACTCACTTCTAAGTCACATTCCAATATCTCTCTATCACAATGCAATTTAGATGCCAAACGTAGTGTGATAAATGTGTGTAGATCCTGGATCTAACAATGAAAATGCTTCAAATTAAAAGACATTTAACACACCTACTATAACATCTGGGGAGTTCTATGCCTCCTGTTTGATGATAGCATATATTCTGGCCTGAGACTGCAGTTGATTACTCCGCACCTCAATCTTGACAATAGGATCAACTGAATTTATTCTGCCTCTACCTCTACCTCTCTGTCCAAATCCACTAGCTTTGCTCTGCTGAACTGTAGTCTCAGTCATTGATTCCCTTATCACTACAGACTATTCTCTGAAAGTTATGGGACAGTCTCTAATTTGGTGCTCGAAAGAGCCGCATCATAGGCAAACGTCTGATAACTTCCAAGATTCTTTATTATGTTTCCTTAAATAATATTCACAATTAGGCATTTGTCCAGATACTGGGCCTCTACCACTGCTAGTTTGTACAAAACAGCCCTTCGGTCTAAACCCTGATTGTCTTGATCTAGTCAATGGTTGAAAAGATCTATTCTAGTTTTTACTGAACCTTCTGCCATAATCAACTTGAGATTCACTCAGTCTCTTCATTCTGAACTCCTGCCTATATTCTCCTTGTCCATCTTTCAACAGTTGTTCAATTCTGATTGAGGCAGCTCTTAGCTCAGAAAAAACTACTCATATTAGTAATAGCTAACCTCATTCTGGTCTCCATATTTATCCCATCTTTAAGCCATCTACACTTATTCTCCTCAGTCAGAATCAAGGTAGTAGCATACCTTATTAACTCATTAAATCATATCTCATGTTCTACTACTATCACACTTCCCTGCTTCAAATCTAAAAACTCATTCATCTTTCTATCCAAGTAGATCTTTGGCATGTAGTTCTCTTTGAAGACCTTAGGAAGTTAATCTACAAGGTCGGGTGGTACTGCCTGGAATAGTCTTCCACCACTAATAAGTTGGACCTTGCAGAAGAGAAACTATATGGTCAAACCTTTCATCTGACTCACAGTCCATTTGATCGAATACTTTTTCTATCCTCTCTAACTATCCTTCTGCCTCAGCAGGGTCTGTACTTTCATAAAAAATCTATAGCCCCTTGCTTTCTAAGTTTATCATATGCCTTTCTCTCTTCTCATTAATTCTCTAAGGCATTTGTTCTGATCGAGGCACTGGAGACTCTTTATTGGCTCTTATAGACTCTAAGTCAGCTGACTCTACAACTTGTTCACCTATAGCTCATGACCTATAATAAGCAATAATCTTGATTAATATCTGAGTCTCTCACTTTATATCATTTCTATATATACTTATATATGTCCTTATGGATGCCAAACCATGCTCTCTTACCAAAACCTGCAACACCCCACTACCATGTACACTCGAACATCCGGTGGACATTTGAGAACATACCCAATGAAAGTGGCATGTTAGAGTAATCACATTCACTTAATATGAAATCATACATATAACAAAAATATTCAAAAGATCAACTACTCATTTCATTCACAAAACATAGTTTACATTGTAGCATTTCGCTACATAAACAATATATACAATATCAAAAACATATCAGAACTAAACAAAAGTATTCTATCTAACTCCTCAGTTTTTGCTGACTGACCTTTAAGGCATTCTCGACTTCCAAAAGTTGACATAACTAGACTTCGACTAGTTTGCCTTAGGAGCTAAGTCGTCCTTGTACCTAAAAATCAACTTTGTAATTTTGATGAATTTTATGAACTCAGTGAGTGAACCATCCTCGATGTGCTCACTTAAATTAAACACAAGGACAATTCATGTTTCATTTTGCAGATAAAGCATCTCATTAAACATTTTATATCACTTCACATTTCATCATAATTCAACAAATATGATTTGTATACATGATTTCACATTTCCATATTAAAACAGTACAATCATTCATATAACACATATCAATTTGCATATGCAAGTGCACATATGACTCACTTTCATTATTACTTTGTTATGATTGAGCGCCTTTTTAACTATCTTGTATCTATTGTAGATACCAAACTCATTGATAACTGTCTTGTATCTATTGTAGATACCAGGCTCATTTTATATATTAAGTCTGTGGCTCTTTATGCACATTTATAAGCTTTAAGCTCTTTTTCACTGGTCACTCCGGTCAGAACTCTTTTACTAAGTTGTTTAATCACATAAGTATTCAATTACACACATATGTATATATATATTATGTTTAATGCATGCTCAAAGACTTTCTTGGGTATGTGTCCTTAATCGTAAGTCTTGATCATTCAATCATTATCACTTGTATATGTCTAGCTTGCACTTAGGTTTACACCTTAAAGAAACTTAATTATTTTAAGTTCATCAATCATACATTCATCAATCCCTTTTCTGGCATTATATAATCACACAATATCCTATTCCTCTTTCATTCATACCTAATACACCTTACTCATTCTTTTGGATCACATTTACAATCATAAGAGCACATTCATTCCTATAACCTCTTTAAATTTCTATATTTTGATACATTAATATCATCAACCCATTCTTAAGTTATAACCTTAATTAACAACCTAAACATATCAAACACTTTATCAACTTATTCAACATTAAACTAGGTTCATTTCAAGCCCCATTCAAGTATAAATGCACCATAATGAAGTAACTTATCAATAGTTTGTTCAAACATCAATCAAAAGAGAAGAATTCACATTTAGGGCCTTTTCCACGATCATAGAGCCATTCCCAAGATCGTGGGTTATGTAATCCAAAAAATCCGCCAATTCTTCAATGTTTTCCATATTTTAACTCCTTTATAATACATTCAACACATCTCATGCATAGTTCATCATTTCTACATCATTTCCTCTTCATTCTCACCTCAATTCCATCTCAAAAACATCCATATGACAATACATAAATTGTTTTTCATCATTTATACAAAAATAGAACATGTTCATATCCACTCATTCATTAACATTTCATCAGTTTTCAACACAGTTTTTCTCCATCAATCTATCCCTAAACTATCATCATATATGTTTCTACATAAACAAGCCATGAAGAACAATATTACCCTTATTTGTTTAACTCCAAGATTCTTCAAAACATCATGTAACCCTAGTTTCCAAGCTTACACGATCATCAAACATCAAGGTAAAGTAGGCTAGATTTTTACAAATAAGATAAGATAACAAAGATCTTGTAGTGGCTAGTGTTGAATATTGACAAAAATCACGTTATGAGTGTGGGTTGTGAAGATCATGAATGGAGAGAAGATGAAGATGAGAGTATAAAGAAAAAGTAAGAAGAGAAGGTCTTTCAAGTGAGAATGTGGTGGGTTAATTATGTGGGTTAAAAACATCGTGAGTGTCATGACACTTGCCACGTGTTTTCTTCTTGTGATGCTAAAAAAATCACTTAATTACTTAGTCCATTTGTCTCTCAATTTTCTAAGTCACTTATCAATTAATCTTAATGTCACGTGCAATTTATTTCTACTACCATTTGTCACTTATTTCTATTCCATGAGTCAATTTGTCGTGCCACTTGGCATTTTTTCTAGCTAAAAATACACATAAATTCGTAAATCTCCTAATTTTAACAAATAAATTCAAAATTAATAATTGGAACCATCAGATCAAAAATCAAGACATAACAATTCATAATTCACATCATAGCTGATTTAAATCATTCATATCCTAAAATATGTCAATCGAGTGCATATATAATCTTTGGAACATGTACAATATCATAATTCATGTGTGTATATGAATGCAATGCATTTCATTTATTCTTTATGCTATTTTCTTATGCACGATGGTCTAGTATCCTATATCCTAAACCTTAGTATGGAAAAATAGGATATTACACTTTCTTTATCTCTCGATGAATTCTCTCTAGGGTTTCTCGAAAGTGGCTGAAGCAAAAGCTTCTCTCTACCTCTTTTCTTGTTCTTTAAATATCCTCTTGTGTTCTAAGTAACTTTAGGGTTTTTTTGAGGTCCGAAAGGTCTAAAAAACTCCTCAAAACTTAACTTTTTTTAGTGTCTGCATGTCTGTCTGGCGCAGGCGATGATTGTGGGCCATTTCCTAGGCTTCTATCATGATCGTGGCACGTGGGCCACGATCTTGAGCCAACTCTGGTGCTTGTGTCACAATCATGGCACAACCATTGTTTCAGCTGGAATGTCTTCGAAACTTTTCCGTTCCTCGATGTTGACCCTGGAACACTAACAAACACTTCAAGGTACCTTAAAAATATAATATTTAAGCTCGAAAGCTTGTACTAACCCATAAAGCACTTAAAACATAAATAATTAACAAACCAACACAATTCTAAACTAAACACAAGCTAAATGATCAGATTAATAGATGAACACATAAAAAAATGTGCCCTAAAACACGATACAATTTACACTTATGAAAATTCCTCATTAGATTGATTAGGAAAACCATCAACTTGGAGAAAAGATTCAGGTATCGTAACAAATGCATTATTTAAATTTCACTCTTTCTTTCATACTAAATGATCAGATTAATGGATAAACACATATAAAACTATGCCCTAAAACACGATGCAATTTACATTTATGAAAAGTCCTCATTAGATTGATTAGGAAAACCATCAAATTGGAGAAAAGATTCAGGTATCATAACAAATGCATTATTTAAATTTCACTCTTTCTTTTGTTCTTGATTCTATCTCTACACTAATGTCATCCCTTATATCTTTTAAGGATTTGTTATTGCTTTTAATGAATAAGGAAAAAAGTTACTTTATCCTTTTAGCAGGAGCTACTCATTTAGCAAATTGAATATCTCATTTACTAGTCTTAAAATCAAAGATTGGCCCTTCACTTATTTAAGAATTCCAATCACTTAAAAGAGACAGAATTATAGATATTTTTATCATTAATTATAAAATAAAAAGGAAAGTGAGTAGCTAGTGTAACAAAAGTCTTTGATAAGCTAAAAGGGTTTAACTTGTTAATTTAGTGCTAAATTCCATAAATGGGTTTTAGAATTCTTATCTTCATCCTCTAAAAGGCATTACCAAAATGATGAAGAGGATAATAACATTATTCTTATGGTCCGGTGAAGTTGCAAACAAAATAGTAGTAAAAGTAGAGCAAAGTGAAGTGTGCAAAACAAAGGAGGAAGGAGACTTTGGCATTTGTTCTATTAAACTCACCAATAAATTATTTATGATTGAAAGAGTATGCAGATTCCTCAAGGATACAGAAGTATTGTAGGTTAAATGGGTTCATATATGATTTTTTAAGAACAAAAACTATTAAAGAATGGAAACTAGAGATAATAATTATTGGAACACGTTATATATCATTTGACTTAGGAACCAAATCAGGCTATAACTGAAAACTATTATAGCCAATGGAGAAAGAACTGGAATCTAGTTCAATAATTAGAGTAGCTTCGGGCTTTAAATGATAACAATGCATATTCTGAACTCCATGATCTTATTCCAACTAATACTCTAGTTAAAAAGGTGCCCAGTGGTGACTTTCAACAGATTAGCCCCTCAATCCTTGCTGATTTCTTGAATTTAGCTTCAATCTTCTCATCTCTCTCAACTTGGTTTTGATGATAGATATTAGTTACATCAAAACTCTAGAGCATTATCCAATAAATCTTAAAAGCTTTATTTGAAACCACTTATGCCTAAAGTGCACTAGTATAAATTTGTACGGAACAAATAAATTGATGTATAGTATAAAAACACAACTTGGGATTTTGAACCGTATAGTGAAGTCAGAATGATTTATTTCCTTCCCACAACCCTTCCCTCATCCTTCCACTCCGTTCCATAATAAAATGATGACTACGTGGGATAAAATGGTCACATGAATGGATGAAGACGTCTAAGCACAAGTCACTTCATGCTTAGATTCATAAAATGCAACTCTTCCGGGTAGACCTTCCCCATATAGGTTCTATAGTCGAGGTGTACGTGGTACAGGTAAAAGGTTACAAGGAAGTTGCAAAATGTTTTGGAATCAATTCCCTACAAATGCACATTGCCTTCCAATGGCAGAGTGCTTTCTTCCCTGTGTTGCATAAGATTCTTTTTGATCTTTGCAATAATTCAGAAAAGCCACAACAAAGATTCATATACACTGCCACCTTTTACTGCTTCCTTCCAATCACTTAAGGGTATTTGCATGTTTAAATTCGAATGTGACACATCTTAGCTTTTGTGAACAAAGGTCGAAATTCAGAGAGTGATTTTTATTAGAGCATCAATGCTACAGCGTCCTCATTCCATTATTGCATGCCTGCCGTGTGCTACAACAGTAGGAGGTTGTAAACTCACTCCCCTTTTATTGTCGTGAGAAAAAAGAGAATCTTCGAAGTATTTCTTATAGTATTTGGGTTGCGGCGGATCGACGCTGGGGAGGCGTAGCTGCAGAGAGACTATTGTTGGCCTGGTAATGTAAAATCTAAAAAAGTGGTGTATTGGAGTTTAGGCTCATTTTAAATCCACATCGAAATTATGTAAATCGTTTTCATTTGGATGGTGAGTTAGAGGAATGTAAGAAATTTTCTAGTCAGACATGGATTAAAGAAACTCGTATTCTTTCCAACTAATGCTTAGTTTGTAAGCCCCCCAAAAATTCTGGCATAATCGTTCATCCTTTCAAATTAAAAGAATTTTATTGGGGAATTCCTGAAAACTATGCAAACGCTTTAGACACAATATGACAAAGTTTTTAAAATAATTATTATTTTATTATATTTTAAATCACAGGTTATAGATGATAGCGTGAATTATACAAATTTTCATAAAATACAAAAAATTACATGTTAAACCCAAATAAATATTTATTTAATATATTAGACGCGTTTAATATATTAGACGCGTTTAAAGTTATTTATTTCATTTGACGTTAATGTTGGTTAGTAAATTTTAAAAACAATTCTCGGAACAATAGATAAAATTATATATATGATTTTAATGGTCTGTGATTATGCTTTCGGCAGTGACATGTGCTGACATGGCATGCATATTCAATGCCACGTAGGAACAGATTGCAACATGTAAACGTGGACTTTCGATAAGTAGGAATCGCAGTCACCATTTTGGATCAGACACATGAAATGTGTAAAAAAGAAAAGCAAGAAAACTCGTATTCAAAGCCTCCACTTCTTTATTCTCTTCTGCGACTACTTTGAAAAGTGGGCCGTCCGCCTGCAATAATACTCGGAATTGGAATCCAAATCCTCACGAGCATTACATGCGAAAAATAGCCGTTGCTTTTAAATATTGAATATTCCTTCTTTTTTCTATAGTAAATATTGACCTAGATAACGAAGTCTTGGTTTTATGGAGTCGGTGGATAACTCGGGTCCAAGTCAATTATTGGCATCAGAATTTCTTCGAAGATGAAATAAATAAATAAATCATGTTTTTTTTTTTTTTTGTTTTTACAGAAAGCGTTGATAAACTAATACTACATGGTACAGTTAGCTATAAATTAGAATCAGAATCGTGCAATAAACGATACATCTCAAAATAACTAGATTATGGTTAATGATAACTCGTGTATATATTAGCGCTATAAAGCTTTTTATAACTAAACTACAAATAAGTTTTATGACTCCAAAATCTACAAAGTTGAAAAGGAAAAACATACAAATGTGTAACAATTGAATTATTAATAGAAGAACATATACCATTATTGAGTAGTACACAAAATTTTCTTACATGAGTATGCTGTAGGATACAGCGAACTTGGAACTATAAATAAATCTAAATGAATACGTAATTCACTACAAAGCCTAATCCCACATGAATCTTCTTCTTTTTACGTACCGTATTACTTGGGATAATCGACCTTAATAGTCCTTTATTTATATTAATTTTTTTAAAAAATCCTTTAACTTCATTTATTTTCTACATTTTGAGAAATTAAGTAAACAATCGCTTCTCTTCAACGTAAGTCTCCTTAATTTATCATAGCATTAATTCTTTGTGGTTGACTCCATTATAATTCTATAAAAATGAAAGGCAATTATAGTCTTACACAAAATTAGAGTTAAATTACGATTTTACTTGTAGAACAATTGTAATACCTTTCAATCATATATCTTTCGGAGATTGTGCACAAAAGGTCATTACATGCGCCCTCACATTAAGCACCACGTATGCAATGGGGTAAGCTCTTCTTTTTTGTTTGATCATTGGCATGATGTGGGCCCTTATGTAAAACTCCACTCTTTCCAGCTTTAAGATTTTTATTCCAGAAGATACTAAAGTGCAAATGTTAATTCGTAACAATTGCTGGCATTAAGAATTGGAATGATTGTTGAACACTGGCCTACATGTCTTCCGGACCAAGCCAAAGAGGATGTAATACTAAGAGAACTACACAAGTCTCATGTACTTGCTACTCAATCTTCTAAGCAATTGTTACTTAGTCCTATAGTTAGATTCTCTCTTCTCACTATTATATGGGCTCCGGTATATCTCCAACTCGCTCTTTCATCTTATGGTTAGCTTTACTACACTAATTGGGAACCAGAGAGAAAGAATCAAATTTCAAATTCTCGACCCAGGTTGCCTTTTATATTCTAGAGTGAATGAAACACTAGACCATATATACTTTGAGTGCTCTCATACTAAGCCAATTTGGAATGCATTTCTCAAACTTTTTAGCCTACAAAACCAAAATCTCAACTGGATAAACTATTTATCTTGGGTCAATGAGTTACATTGGACTAACAAGGGGGATCAAAAGGTCTTCAAGATGGGTTTTGCCATGTTGGTGCACTATATATGGAGGATGAGAAATACTAAAATCTTTGGTAACGTAGAAGAGTTCATTGAGTATGGATGGGTATAATTTTACCTTAAACTAAGAATGGCTACTATGGTTACTAATGATCAAAAACACATTTTAAATCTCATTTAAGCTGCAATTGCAATTATAGGCGATGTTACTTTTGAAGTGTATGTTTTTGTAGTTACTTGTCTTATGTAATAGTTCCTTCCCATATAGTTGTTACTTTGAACATGCTGTAATTTCCACCCTTTTTGAATGATTATATTAATTACATTCCCAAAAAAAAGTAATGACAATAAAGTTTTTATGTTGTTATACGATATTTTTTAAATTTTATTATCATTTTTGCAAACATAACACTCAATAAAGGTAGTGAAAAATCTTCTCAAAAAATATATAATGTTTTAAATATTTTACTTTTTGAGCTTACGAGCTTTTTCATGTTAGTAAGTTATGGGAGAGAAATAACTTTAAACTAAGCGACACAAAATAGACATTTGATTTGGTAATATTACCATGAATATGAGAACAGATCATCTATTCTCATTACTCTATTCCTACCTTGTTTCATGAGCATTCATCAATCTAATAAATGAGACCCACATTGAATGAATGGATGCTCATGGAACAAGATAGAAACAGGTGATCTGAATCCCATGAACGTGAAGTTCAGTCCAGGAGATTATGAAATTAAATGAAAGAGAAGTATATTTTATTGTAAACACTTCATTTAATTGCGCAAAATTATTTATTTTTAATTAAATTTATGAAAATTTCAGATAGTAAATTTCTATAGTTTCATATATGTTTGAAAATTTTCCATTAAAAATTAAAGGAATTACTAGAGAAAACCAACTTTACGCATAGAAATTAATTTATGAGGTCTTTTAGCTTGGTAAGAACTCCTTTTATTTTTCGGTTTCTTCTTGGAAATAACTTTTTAAATATAGTATTTACTTCATATTACTTTTCCGTATATCTTACCACTTACAACTAGACTTACATTATGTTTTTACAAATCCTAAGTGGGTGGGTTTGCAGACAAATGATGTACACGATGATAAAGAGAGACTAAAGTCAAAAGAAGAATTTATCATATTTGTTTTTAATAAAGAAATTAAGTTTTCATTTTTGTTCACTTTTAATCTTTCACATTGCATACATTATTTCACTTTAATTATTTTTCAAAAGAAAATTGACTTCACATAACTTCTTAACTCATTATTTATTGCTCAATTTTCTTCTACGATTGATATATTATTGTATGTTACTGGGTTCTTTATTTCTTTCCATATTTTATGTTTGTCTGACATTAAGATTCATCTAATAATTAGATATATAAATAACACAATGAGAAAAACATATGAATATTATTTTCTAAGAATATTAGTATACTTTTAGAATAATAAAAGTTCATACTAGTATTCTAGGTCATGAATGCTGCAAAAAAAGCCACATTCATCTCCTTTTCACACACAATAGATGAAAAAAGTTTTTATAAAATGATGTGCTTTACAAAGAAGGAATTTATATTAATTAATATTTAATAATACTTACTCTTCATAAGTTCTTATTGAATTAAACATCTACATTAGTTATCTTGTGAAAATTTTTAAATCAAAATGAATATGAGATTAAAAATTCTATCACATAAGTAAAACTCAACACTAATCTTATAATTGGATCATTTCATAAAAGAATACCTTAGAAGAGAAGCTCATGTTTTTCTCTAAAATACTTGAACGAATTGCATAATCAAGGCTTCTCTCGTTAGCTTTCAATTTCTACTCACTTGATTATACTTCCTCTCTTTGTCCTTATTATTTTTCTAACAATTCTTCTTCTCTATTCATTTCTCTTATAAGTTGACTTTCCCTTATTCCATCCTTCTTTTAGTGTCCTTTCTTCCCCTTTTTCCTAGTTGGTGTTCATTATCCTTCTTCCCTGTTCCTCCTTCCTTTCCTCTTTGACTCCCTAGTAGTTAACTATTTATTCCTCTTTTGAATTTTGACCTTCTCCATTTTTTCCCTCCCTTTTGTTTTTTTGCTTCCTCTTGCTTTTACCATTTTTAGTAATGTCAACACCTTTTCATAACCTGTCCACTAAAAACTTTCCTACTTTAGGTTCCAAAAACATGTTTTCTGATCCTCTTCCCAAAGCTTTTGTCCATGCCCAGGATGTTAATCTAGCTCCTCACAATGCAAACTCCAACTCCCAATATCCCATTAGAAAAAATTAGAAAAAGATTTTAAGTGATTCAACTAATAAATTAAAGCTCTACTATTTCCCACCTTCCTCCTTTAAAGGAATAACCTATACAGAAGTTGACATAGATATTCTAAAGGAACATGTTTATGGATTACAAAATTCATAGATTTGTAATTTCTCGATTCATAAAATTATTCCTAACTTATTCAGTTAGATATGAAGCTATCTATTAGACAATTAATTTTACAAACAAGATCTCTCTTCGATCGATAGTTAATTTGTCAATTGTTGGTCTATTAAATTGCCAACTTTTATTGTACAACCTAATACAAATTACTTTGGCTAACTCTCTCGATTTGTTGTCAAATTTAAGCGTGAAAAATTATCACAAACATCCAGAAATATATTGTATTCAACAATGATTAAAGTCATAAAATAATTCTACAATAATTCCTAATCTAAATATAGAAATCCATAAACATGTTCAACATCAAAGAATTCAGATTACACATAAAGGATAATGAAAGAACTAAAGGAAAAGAATAAAAACTCTATTAAGGCCTTGATCTGGAATGTTCGAAAATCTAAATTTCTTCCTAATCTCCCACATTTGATTCACTTTGATTTAACGATTGCTGTTATTTTTTATTGTATTTCATGTTCTTATATAGCGCTTTAGGGTCTTGGGGTCATGTCTAGGGTTTTCTCACTTCGTTCGATTCTAAAAACAATCCTGAACCCTAAAACAAATGAAAAAATTTGCGCCTAGGAATCTCTTGTCATGATCATATTCCTAGTGTTTTCCTCTCTATCAAGATCATGCTTTTTAAGGTATGATTATGATAGAGGCCATGTAGCCCCATAGAGCACGATTGTGACACCCTTTTTATAGCTTCCATCTTTGTAGTTCTTTAATTAGCTAATTTGTAACACTCACAAACACCTAATGAAACATAAAATTAAGATTGAATTCATGCTCTAAACCAAACAAACATTGAGAATATAAACAAACACTCACAATAATACAATTCTAAGCCTATATGTAAGATAATAATCTAATAAACACTTTTAAAACACTCTAAAACATTTAGGAAAGCAACGTATGAATTATAACTATCAACATCTACACACTTACAAGGTGCTTGGTTGATGTGTTTGGGAAGGGGTTAATAGGTAAGGAATAAAAAGTGAGTGGTTGGTTGTTAATTACCATTATAGGGGCAATAGTTTGATGTTTCATTTTTGGAAATCCTCCCTACCCTCCATTTAGTAGAGGAATGAAACTCATTCCTTAGTAGTGTCTTTTTAAAAAAAAATTTTAATACTAATTAATTAAAATATTATTATTAT
>JAOQML010000008.1:30674236-30684416 GCA_027568935.1 Erythroxylum urbanii
TCGCCCGGGGTCAACACTTATTGATTTTTTTTTATGATTTATCTCAATTTATGTACGGAGGTAAATTAAATAAATTTATTCGTTTTAAGTATCACTGGTGGGGAATTTCTCCTCCGTGGGCCACGGGTCCAGATGTCACGCAGGACGTCGGGCCGTGGGCCCGCCCGGGGAGGGGTTCCAACAAGAATACATTAAATATACAGTAAAAATATAGTCAATTAACTATTTATCAAATATCCCACACTTAAATTTTTTTTTATCCTCAAGCAAACTATAATCAAAATTATAAATTTCACAACATCAATTTATCATCAGTCTTAACTTGTCCATTTATACTATACATCATAATATCATATTGAATCAAATTAACATATAATAAGAGTTAAGTTGTCATAAAATTAACTTCCTAAGTAATATTAATAATAATCACGTCAACAATATCATTGAAATAAAAAGCATACCTCTTTATACCCGCACCAGGATTTCGCTCAATGTGTTCAAGTGTTTAGGATGAAAAATGTCAAGACTCTTAATCAATGCATAGTAGGATCTTTACTATAGGCTTGCAGTAAAATCACATCTCCACCACTTATATATAAACTATAAACAAAAATCAAAAGTTCTTTATACAAGTTGTAATTGGTCTTAGGTAAGGTATGAACGGGTTGATAAAAAGGGTTAAAAGTGAAGGAAATTTACTCATGAAATATTTCAAGACTTGTTACAAATACACATAGGTCCTTCCAATGCAACTCTATTGATACTACTTACTTTTACTTCTTTTTCTTTTATATGCTCGTTTTTTTATCAATTCCAACCTTCAGTATCATAAGTCAATAGATATTGGAACTTTCATCAAATAAAAGTCTCAACAAATAAATAAATTAAATAAGCTTTAAAGTGAAAAATAGTAAAAAGGTCTTCAAAGAAAAATATCATATTAAGGTTAATATGCGGGTAAAATCAATGAAAATTGATAAGGCTCAACTTAGTTATTCCTAAAGGCAAATTTTGTTGGAATGGTAATTTCACAGAAATAATCTTAAACAAATTGGTTAATCTAAGTGCCTTTATTATGTTAATGCTTCTAATTTAATAAATATGGTCTCAATATGCATAATAAAGCAAGTTTTAGAATTATCCTACTATATATGATAACACACATATGAAAGAATAACAATAACTTTAAAAATTTTGGAAATTGCTCTTTAGGCTCAAAACTCATGAAAAAGATTAGATATGTATGTGTAAATAATATGCAATTTCTTTAAACTTGAATATTGCAATGATTGCAAAAAATAAGAATTAGAAAGCTAAATTTATTTTAACACCAATTCTAGTCAATATTCAACAACATATATTATTCATGGACAAATCTCAACCAATTCAAGATATCAATTAATAAAATTTATAATCAAGACTATAATAAGCTTAAAGAAATTATATTAACATTCATTAAACCCATTCCCACACTTAAAGTTATACATTGTCCTCAATGTATATAATACAAGTAAATAAGTAAGTGAGAGGGTTGCTTGGTACTTTCCTGATTATGACGATTTTTTGATTTGGATCCATCCAATGTGAGACTAACATCTTTGTAAAACATGAAAGAAAAGGATAAAAAGAAACAAAAGAACTAATATAACAGAACATAAAATCCTATACTAATATGAAAGAAAAACAAAATAATATCGAAATTGAAATAAAATTAAAACTAACTCATAGATGGCCTCCTATGCAACTCTTCTTTAACATTGGTAACTCAATGTAACCTGCAAGTTTAATTTCATCCTAGATCAAAAATCAACGGCTTGCTCCTTTTCTTTATAAAGTGGTTTCATAGCCTGTAAATAAACCACACATTGTAAGATGATTAAAAGGACATAATTAATCAAATTAATAAATCCAATTTCAAGAAATAATACCCTTTTTAATGACAAATTGTTAATAAAATAAGGGATAATGAAACTCCTTGAATCGTTGGCTAACTTGAACAACTTGTCTTTGAGGAAGTGGGAAATCTCCGTACTTAAGGTCACTACTGATAGGTGTCAATTGCATGATGTTTTACGATTGAATTTGTTATGTAATTAGTGAGAATTTGAGTGTTGAGTGTGTGTTTATGTGCTTAATTATATTCGTTTGTGTGTTTTAGTGTTTTTATGGGTTCTATTAAGTCTTTGAGCTTAAATGTTATATTTTTTAGGTGTCGTGATGCATTTGTTAGTATTTCAGGGTAAACGGTGAAGAACGGAGAATATTCGAGGCGTTTTGGGCTAAAGTCATAGGCCATGATCATACACAGTAGGGCCACGATCGTGACAGAGAAGTACGAGCTAATAACAGCCAGGCTACGATCGTGCACCTGGGGCACGATCATGACAGAAAGTCTCCAAGTCAAGTCATGATCGTGCACATTGGGCCATGATCATGATAGAAAGGTTAGAGCACCAACCATGATCATGGCAGGCAGGGCCACGATCGTGCCCTACTTCGGACTGATATAGAAACTTGAGATTTGAGTTATTTTTTGGACCGTTTCGGGACCCCGACTTTGACCTAGCACCTACAAAGTATAAATAGAACATGAGAAGGCTTTAGAAGGAGAGAGAGCCTTGGATGAACTTTAAGTAGCCACCCAATGAAACCCTGAAAGAGACCTTGAGAGATCGAGAAAGAGATGAAGGAAAAGAGAAGAGAAAGATGACACAGACACGACGTGCTTCTTAGATTAAGAAGGTTTCCGAAGTCGTGGCCTCCTATCATCCTGTCATAGTTCTGGTTCCTATGAATTTCAATTTTATTTAATTATAGAATTGATATAAATAGTTAATTATAGGTTGCGTTGTGGTCAATGTTCTATACTCATCTTTGGATTATTATTTTTGACTTAATAAAATTTGATCATTTTATGTATTCATTGAATTTATTCTGCACTTAATACCTTGATAATAAACTGAGAAGGTGAATTGAGAGAAAACGATTAACTTGGGCCAACAAGAGTTAGGTAGATTAATAGATCCATAATTAAATCAACTTAGTAAATCTTGTGTAGAGAGATCACATTAGGTTTCCAATTGTTTATTAGAGAACTTAAGAACTAATTAGGTTTTGGATAGGTTGGTAATTAAGAGATTACAGCCTCCCATAATTTAATTAGGATTTATACTTTAGGGTTCAATTATAACTTGAGAGAGAGTAGTTGACCCTAGGATCTTCTAGAATTGTTAATTTAATAAATTGTAATTAGTTAGGTTGTCATTAAAGAGGGGTAATTTTCCCTTTCTCTCTTTTGATAAACTCATTAGGTGGAACTTAGGTGTGTGATCATTGTTCGTTAATTGGCTAAATTCCATTACTATTCCACTTCGTTAATTGGCTAAATTCCATTGCTATTCCATGTGTTAATTGTTAATTGTTATTTTTATTGATTGATTTGGTTTAGTTAATTCTTGTGTTTTAGGTTATTGTTTCTTAATTATTACTTAGTAGTGATTTCGACCTTAGATTTAGGAATAGTTAGCCCTCCTCATGGGATCGATATCTTAGGTACTACGTAAATGACCCGCGCACTTGCAGAATTTACCAAGATTATAAATAGTAAAACCTAGCGCATGTAACCTTGCGATCAAGTTTTTAGTGTCAGTGCCTGGGAAAGCGACATTTAGTTCTATAGTTTAAGGTGTTAGCGTATATTTAATTTTTTTGTTTTTATTTTTGTTTCATTTCTTTTACTTCAGGATCGTGCTCTTATGTAAACATAAGAGTCACGAGAGGTTTGAGTCATGTAAAGAAAACAATGGATTTAGACATCATATGATTAGAACGAACTCTGAAGAAAGCTCGGCAAGAAGAAGAAGAAGAAATCGGGAAATCACAAATGGCTGAGGAATTTTAGAGAAATATGGATCAGGAGGTTAACCTTGGATGGCGATAATAGAGGACCCTCATAGACTTTATTAGGCCAGGGTTTAACCTAGTGAACCAAGGAGTGGTTAGACTGCCTGTTTAAGCAGTCTCATTCGAAATCAAGCCAACCCTCCTGAATATGCTTCAACAAAATGTCCAATTTTATAGACTGGTGAATGAAGATCCGAATGGAAACATCGTCAGTTTTCTTGAGATTTGTGATACTTTTTGGTATCACTAGATGTCGGAGGATGCTGCTAGGATTAGGTTGATCCCTTTCACATTTAGAGATAGAGCGAAGATTTGGTACCATTCATTGAGCCTCACTAAAATTACGATATAGGAGCAGCTCGTGCATGCTTTTCTAGATAAATACTTGTCATTAATGAAGACTACAAAGATCATAAAGGAAATTACTAATTTCCAATAAGGTGACAGGGAGTCAATTTATGAAGCGTGGGAACGTTATAAGGACCTACAGAGGAGATGCCTACACCACAACCTACTGAAGGAGTTCCTTCCGCAGATGTTCTACAATGGAGTAAACCCACCTACTAGAGGAGCGATCGATGCAGCGTCAGGAGGATTTTTTATGCAAAAGATAGTTGATGAAGCAGAGGAGTTGACCGAAGAGATGGCCAGTAATCGCTACCAATGGGTTAGTGAGAGAAGTAGGCAACCTACTACCTTTAGAGAGCAAAAGGGAGTTGTCGCAGTCGATTTAATGATGGAGATGCAAGCTAAGATCGAAAATTTGATGTGACAATTCAACAAAATGAAGGCATCATCTTCAACTAATGTAAAGGCTGTGTAGTTAAAAGTGCAAGTTATGTGGTCAAGTAGATCATGATACTGTAGACTGCTACCTGATGAGAGAGGATAACTAGGAGCAAGTAAACTACATGGGGGTGTAATATGGACAAGGAGTGGGAAACAATCCCTACTCAAACACCTACAACCCCGGGTGGAAGAATTACCCTAACTTTTCCAGGTTGAATAATAGTAATGAAGGCTAGTTCAGGCCTTAGGGGCAATCGAGCTTCCAATAGGATAAAGCAAGCTCGATGGATTTGAAGTTGGACAGGATTTTGGATAAGATAGGAGGTATGGAGGAGGCACATAGGAGGCTCGAGAGTAAATTTGAGCAAGTTACAAAGAATCATGTCTCGTCTTCACATAATTTAGAAGTCCTAGTGGGCTAGTTAACATAAGTAATATTGACTCAGAATGCTGGAACTCTTCCAAGCAACATCGAGTCCAATCAAAAGGAACATATCATAGTCATAACTCAGATTCAAGATGGAGAAATCGCACAAGTATAGGAAAATGTAGGGGATAAAGGAGAAGGTAAAGAAAACCTTCCATGTTAGCCCACGATGGAGTCAATTTGACATAACAAGATCGAGGAAGTGACAGACCGAATACAATCGAAGCTCAAACTACATACTCAGAAGGAGGTTGAGGAGCAACCACTGGAAGTTAGCCCTAATATAACTACGAAGAAAGATGATCCAGTGGACTTTTTCATCCCTTGTAGTATCAACAAATTATTATAAACAGGGCATTCACGGACTTAGGCACAAGCATAAATATGATGCCCTATGCTTTCAGTTAAAAATTGAGGTTAGGAGAGTTAGTGCCCACCAAGATTTTGGTTAAGATGGCCAATAGAACTTCGCATAGACCGATGGGAATCATAGAAGATGTGCCAGTAAAGGTCGCTAAGTTTATCTTTCCTATAGACTTCTTTGTTTTAGACATCAGCAAAGATGAGGACACACTGATGATTCTTAGGTGACCATTCTTAGCCACTACGCACTTAATTATTGATGTTGATGGGGGCAAGTTAACTCTGCGGCTAGGGAAGTAGCATATAACCTTCAAGTTGACCATTAGACAGTACGGAACTCCTTCACCTCTAGTGGACGTCAAAGAAACTGAGCCTTGAGGCTAATGGGAGGACATAGAGGATCTTACAAACACTTTTTGAAAGAAGCACTTGCGAAGGAGAAGGGAAGGTGAAGAAAATTGCAAGGACGGTGGTAATTACAGTATGGTAACTAAGGTATAGACTCTACGACTAATGGCAACGCTACCATTGAAGCAGTCATTCCAACCACTGTGAGCATAAAGGAGTGTTAAGCTACTGACGTAAAAAGAAGCACTGCATAGGAGGCAGCCCATGAAAAAAATTAGTTTAGTTATTTAATTTTGTTAAACCAATTGATTTCCATAGTTAGGTTTATTTTTGTTTTTGTTGAATAAAAGCAGAAAAAGGAATCAAACCTAGGAATTGTATGGATGATTTTAAACATGAAAGGAGAGGTGGAACAGGGAAGAAAGTGAAATTGAAACAAATTGGAAAAAGAACCAAAAGGAAGGGCATAAGTTAGTAATGCTAGGCCACGGTCATGGCCTATGAATGGATGTGCTCAGCATGGTAAGCCGTATGCCACTATTATGTCATAGCAAGCCACGATCATAGCCTATGACTATGCAGAAATAGGGCAGGATGCAAATTGATAAAGACATTTTTACCTTTTCACCCTTTTCACCACCTATATATTCAATTCTTACTTCACTTTCACTTTCACTTTCATTTTATCTTTCTAGAATTCCTGCTTCCAAACACTCTCACCTCTCACTAAAAATTTTAATCTTCCTAAGGTCTTCCACATTCTACCTCAATCATGCCACGCATTAAGCAATCGACCTGATGGGAACCTTATTGAAGACAACTAGTTGCGGGATAGGGGAGAAGGAACCGAATAGTGGACTTTGGAGCACCATTCCCCATTTATATCAAGGAGGAAGGTACTTGTTTTTTATCCCTTCATTCTAGGAAAATTTTAGTTCCTAAATACTTTGTTATTGGCACATTAGATAGGCTAGAATTACTTAAGTGGGTATAGAACCTAACCGAAAGAATCCAGTGGGGCCAATTCATACAGTTCCAATTCCATGTTTATGAGGAACTTACATTGGAATTCTTTACTACCTGGACCTTTGACCCTAAGAATACCAAAAAATTATGGTTTAGATTAGGAGGAAAAGTATATGAACTGACTGTCAAAATTATGTGTGAGATGTGTGGCTTCTCTGAATCCACCATCATTGATCAACATGATGACTTCCTTCCTTCCTTCCTAATATTGGTATGAGTTGACTAGAATTGAGTGATTTCACGCTAAGAATGCTCACAATAACATTATCTGATCCCATGAACACTTGCTACTGCACAAATTTATGTGTCAGCTGGTTTTTGACAAGTCAGAAACCAACAAGTATTCCACCAAGGAACTTTTTATATTATGGTGCATGGGCCATAGTATTCTGGTATACATATCCACGCATATGTTGAATGCCATTGCTACGACTCCATGCAAGCAAAGCAACCATCTTGGAATGAGATACATAGTGTCTGCCATTGCAGAAACCATCATCACTTGTTTCAGACATAGATCATACATTCCATAAATACGAATCTGCAGGATATCCACAAGAAGACACATGTGTGGACCAAGGTAGGTCAAGTGAGCTTGAGTTCAGCGCTGCCTTGACAGGAGGAATCAACGAGTGAAGAATCGGGAGAAGAAGAAGAGGAAAAGCAACGCTAGAAGAAGGTTTTGGATGCAATATCTGAAACCAACAGAACACTTGTAGAGATGGCGTGCACAGAACAATGCCAGAGCTAGGATATCCGACAGATCCATCGATAATTTGAGTCTTAGGGCATTCAACTACGACCTTTGACACCATCACCACCTCCATCTCTGTAAGATTTCTGTCTAACCCAAATTTAATTTTTTTCTTTTCCAAATTAGCCTTCAGTTCTATTTTGTTTATGTTTTTATTTTATTTTTATTTTTATTTTATTGTTAATTTTTTGTTCTTTTTTACATTAATTTTTGTCTTTACCCTTCATTTATGTGTTTGTGTGTGCTTCCTTCTCACATTGAGGAAAATTTGTTGTTCAAGTGTGGGGAGGGATTGTGTGTTTTACTTTTGAATGTGATTTTGCATACTGTATGATAGGTATTAGGCTACATTGTGTGAAGTTTGTGAATGTGTCAATGGCTTAGATTGAGTGAAATTCATTTAATTTTGGACATAGTCTAATAGGTTGTGAACGATCATTAGCCTGCAAAATTAGTGAATTAAGGGGCCTTTGAATAAATATACAACCTAATTAGGACTTAGTGTAAATTTAACACCCTCTAGATTGTCACATTCATTCATAATTTGAGGTCTTTTAGCTTAATTAGCTTAACTAGTATTTTTTATGAAAATGAATAGCTAAAAGCAACAGAGTAAAAATTTCTTTTAACAAATCACTATTTCGATGACCTTCGGGTTATGAATAGAGCTAGTAGCTAGTTGAAAACGTGATGTAGCTGAGTAACCGGATCGACAAGCATAAAAAATGTGTGCCTTCGTATAAAAAGGCTATAATGATGTTTCAACCAAGCTGTTTAATAAAATGACTTAGTTGAGTGATCGGATCTACATTCATCACAAATGTTTACCTCCAAGTAAAAGACTAAGTTCGGGTTTAAAAAGTGTGTTTTAAATAAAAAACCTAATGGACTTGTAATAAATTTGAATTTTCATGGAAATATATTTAGGAATAGTTACAAAGTCTGAAGGATCGAAAAATTATTAAAGTGTGTGCACAATTGAAAAGGGTAAATAAGTTAATACTTAGGTCTCGATTAAGTTGTATATTTAGTTCAAAGACCCTAGACACCTATTTTATTTGTTAATAATTTGCCATAATTCGAATGATTATGTCCAAGATTAAATTTATTTCATGAAGTCAGAGCCATTACCTCATTATTGCATTGTGTGTTGTGTTGTTATATGTTTGTAGTTTTGTTTGCTTGAGGACAAGCAAACGTTTAAGTTTGGGGATGTTGATAGGTGTCAACTGCATGATGTTTTAGGATTGAATTTGTTATGTAATTAGTGTGAATTTGAGTGTTGAGTTTGTGTTTATGTATTTAATTATAGTAGTTCGTGTGTTTTAGTGTTTTTAAAGGTTAGAATATGTCTTTAAGCTTAAATATTATATTTTTTAGGTGTTGTGATGCGTTTGTTAGTGTTTCAGGATAAACGGTGAAGAACGGAGAAAATTTGAGGAGTTTTGGTCCAAAGCCATAGGTTACCATCGTGCATAGCAGGGCCACGATCGTGAGAGAGAAGGATGAGCCAGCAACAGCCAGGCCACAATCGTACAGGTAGGGCATGATTGTGACAAAAAGTCTCCAAGTCACCACAATCATGCATATTGGGCCACGATGGTGACAGAAAGGTTAAGGCACTGGTCACGATCGTGGTAGGCAGGGCCACAATCGTGTTAATATAGAAACTTGAGTTTTGAGCAATTTTTTGAACCGTTTCGACATCGACTTTGACCTAGCAACTACAAAGTATAAATAGAACATAAGAAGTCTTTAGAAGGGGAGAGAGCCTTAGAAGAACTCTGAACAGCCACCCAACGAAACCCTAAAAGAGTCTTTGAGAGATTGAGAAAGAGACGAAGGAAGAGAGAAGAGGAAGACGATGCAGACACGAAGTGCTTCCAGGATTAAGAAGTTTTCTGAATTTGCGGCCTCCCATCATCCCGTTGTAGTTTTAGTTCCTATGTATTTCAATTTTATTTAATTATAGAATTGATATAGATAGTTGGTTATAGGTTGCATTGTGGTCGATGTTCTATACTCACCTTTGGATTATTATTTTTGACTTAATGGAATCTAATCATTTTTTGTGTTCATTGAATTAATTGTGATTTATTCTGCGCTTAATATCTCAATAATAAACTGAGAGGGTGAATCAAGAGAAAACGATTAATTTGGGCTAACAAGAGTTAGGCAGATTAATAGATCCAAAATTAAATCAAGTTGGTAAATCTTGTGTAGAGAGATCACATTAGGTTTCCAATTGTTTGTTAAAGAACTTAAGAACCAATTAGGTTTTGGATAGGTTGGTAATTGAGAGATTACAACCTCCCATAATCTAATATACTTTAGGGTTCAATTATAAGTTGAGAGAGAGTAGTTGACCCAAGGATCTTCTAGAACCGTTAATTCAATAAATCGTAATTAGTTAGGTTGTTATTAAAGATAGGTAATTTTCCCTTTCTCTCTTTCGGTAAACTCATTAGGTGGAACTTAGGTGTGAGATCATTGGTCGTTAATTGGCTAAATTCCATTACTATGCAATTTTTTATTTAATTGTTTATTGTTATTGTGGTTGTTTTAGATCG
>JAOQML010000008.1:30692480-30705444 GCA_027568935.1 Erythroxylum urbanii
CATAACCCTAACAATCTCCCACTTGCCCTAAAGCAAGTTTGACATATCCCTCATTCCCATGCCTTCTAGGTGACCCTTGAAGCTCTTCTATGGCAGTGTCTTCGTGAATGGATCAACAAGGTTTTGATCTATAGAAATCTTTACCACATCCACCTCACCATGTTGCATTATCTCCCTTATGAGATGATACCTTCTCTCAGTGTTTTTGGCGGCTTTATGATTCCAAGGTTCTTTAGAATTAACCACTGCCCCACTATTATCACAATAAAGTGTAATAGCCTTTTTCGTCTCAGGAACTACCTCCAAATCCTTTAGAAACTTATGGAGCCAGACTGTTTCCTCTGCTGCTTCACAAGCAGCAACATACTCAACCTCCATAGTAGAATCAGCAATATAAAAATGCTTGACACTCCTCTAGAATATGGCTCCACCTCCTAAAGTAAATATAGAACTAGAAGTTGATTTCCCTGAATCAACATCCGATTGGAAATCAAAATCTGTATATTCTGTTGGAATAAGGTCATTTCCAGAGTAAACAAGCATTAATTTCTTCATCCTGTGAAGATATTTCAGCATGCACTTGACCGCAGTCTAATGTTCCATTCCTAGATTGGATTGGAATCTACTTACCAGTCCCACTACGTAATAGATATTCGGTCTAGTGTAAAGCATGGATTACCTTAAAATTCCAACTGTCGAAGCATATGGAATGTTGCGCATGCATTCGAGCTCCTCTTGGGTCTTAGGTGCTTGCTCCTTTGAAAGTTTGACTCCATGTCTAGTAGGTGTGAAACCCCTCTTAGAATCCTGCATGGAAAACTGACTAAGCAAGTTCTCAATTTAGGTTAGTTGAGATAAGACTATCTGCTTGTTCTTTCGGTCCATTATAAGCTTGATCCCTAGAGCATAGCTAGCCTGTCCTAAATTGTTTATTGAGAACTGTTTGTTCAGCCATCCCTTGATCGTAGATAACATTCCTACATCATTCCCAATGAGTAGAATGTCATCGACATATAGAATTAGGAAAGTAACCTTGCCTTCTTCTATCCTTTTATAGACACAAGGCTCATTTAGGTTTTGTATGAACCCATAGGTTTTGATAGTCTTATCAAACCTAATGTTCTAAGACCTAGATGCTTGCTTAAGTTCACAAATGAACCTTTACAACTTGCATATCTTATGCTCATTACATGGTTCAACGAATCCTTTTGGTTAGGCCATATAACTTGTCTCCTCAAGAGCCCCATTAAAAAATGCGATCTTGACATCCATTTGCCATAGTTTATAATCAAAATAGGCTGCTATGGCCAAAACAATTTTAATGGACTTAAGCATAACAACCAAAGAAAAAGTCTCCTCATAGTCTATACCCTCCTTTTAAGTATAGCCTTTAACTACCAATATAGATTTAAAGGTCTCTACCTTTCCGTCAAATCCTCTCTTCCTTTTGAAGATCCATTTACACCCTATGACTTTTACACCTGGTGGAAAAACTACGAGGATCCAGACTTTGTTGATGTACATGGAATCTATTTCCGATTCCATTACCTTGAGCCACTTTTCCGCATCAACGTCACTAATAGCCTTTGTATAAGTAGTGGGATCCATTACTTCTTAGTCTGAGATGGCAATTATGCCTTCTCCTAGACCTAGATACCTGTCTGATTGTCTCACAACCTCCTACTACATCTAGGAACTACTTAACTTTTAGGTTGCTCTTCCGATTCAACTCTTGAATCCATTTCGGCATCTTATTCCGCTATATCTTAATCAAATCTTAGTTTGGATGAAATAGCTAACTTCCTTAGTACTACTTAACTTCTTCCTTTGTTATTTCTCACAAATTCTTCCTACAAGAAGGTCGCATTTGTCAACACAAATACCTTCCTGTCCTGAGGACTGTAAAAATAATACCCTCGTGTACCCTTAGGATATCCTACAAACAAACATACTTCTGACCTTGGTTCTATTTTTTTGGATTCAGGCCTTAAAACATGGGCTGGGTAGCCCTAAGTCCTTAAGTGCCACAATGAAGGCACTCGTCCAGTTCACAACTCCCTAGGTGTTTTAGGCACCGATTTAGATGGAGGAAAGTTTAGAAGATAAGTTGTCGTTTGTATGGCATATCCCTAGAATGATTCAGGAAGGCTAGTGTAGGACATCATTGATCTCACCATTTCTAATAGAGTCCTATTCCTTCTCTTAGTTGCACCATTCTGTTGAGATGTTCTAGGAGCTAACAAGTTGCGCATTGTCAATTAGGAATTATTGGAACTCTCTAGATAAGTACTCACCACCTCGATCCGATTGAAGTTGTTTTAATAGCTTGCCAAGCTGCTTCTCAACTTCAACTTTGAATTCTTTGAACCTTTCAAAGGATTCACTCTTTTTGTGCATCAAATACATATAGCCATGTCTAGAGTAATCATCTATAAAAGGTTATGAAGTATTCATAAGCTCCTCTAGCTTATACATTCATGGGCCCACACACATCAGTGTGTACCAGGTCCAACGTGGATTCAGATCTATTTCCTTTAGAAGGAAATGAGGCCTTGGTCATCTTTCCTTCAATATAAGACTCGTAGGTGGGCAACGGACCATTGTCTAAGCCCGTAAGGATCCCATCCTTCACTAACCTGTTAAGGCTTTTCTGATTGACAAGACTCATCCTTAGGTGCTATAGATATTTTAAATTAATGTTATAGTCATTGGACATTCTTGGTTTTATTAATTCTGTGGTGTTTAGTGAGCCAGTCATAGGTTCTATAAAGAACAATCCCTGTTTAATTACTGCAATACAAATAAAATCCTTATTCTCATATATTGAAACAACATTTTCAAAATATAAGGAAGAACCAGATTTTATTAAACAAAAAATAGAAATCATGTTCCTTACAACCACTGGATGTAATATATATCCTCTAAATATAACCTATGACCACTAGGAATGTCTAAGATAACTACTCCTACTGCTTCTGCTAAAACGTAGGATCCATCCATTATCTTGACTTAAAACTGGCCTTTAGGTAGTCTTTTCCTTTGCTGGAACCCCTGCATAGAATTGGAAACATGGTCAGTGGCTCCTGAATCTAATATCTAAGAATTAGATGAATCTGTCACTTTTCTAGTTCCTAACAAACTTAGGAAACCCATACCTTGTTTGCAGTGGCCTGCGTAGTTCCTTTTCCAGTGGCCCTTCTCACATCAGTGGAAACACTTTCCCTTAGTGTCCTCTTTGGCCTTCTTTTTTATTGGTTAGGTTTTAACCCTATTTGGGCCTTCCCTTTCTTTGCTCCCTTCTTCTTTTGCTTACTCTTACCCTTGGGTTTAGAAGAAGATGTCACATGAGCCTCTAGCCCATTGGCCCTGATATTTAATATCTCCTCCGTATTCTGGAGGGTATTTATCAACTCACTTAAGGTGTAACCCTTAGTGTTAAGCTCATAGTCTAACTTATACTGCTGAAAAGAAAAGTTTAAGTTGTTGATGATCATAATCATCTGCATTTTCACATCCATTTCTACCGCAAGCAACTCGGCCTCAATAACTACAGAGATTTCCTTAAGCATGTAATCTCGCACTAGTTCACCAGGCTTTTGTCTGAGATTGTGAAAGGCTTGGATAGCTTTCACCTCTGTAGGCCTAGTCCTCACACCAAACATCTCATATGGGTGGTAGACCATTACACAAGCATTTTGCATGCCTGCAAGTTGCCTTTGCAATATTGCGCTAACATAAGACAAAATATAACACTTGATAGTCTTATCAGCATTCTGCCATTGCTCATGTTGCTAGAATTGCTTAGGAGTTGATTTGTCACCTGGAGGTATAGGCTCATTGTCCGTTAATACTTATGAAATTTGTTCATACTGGAGAATGATGTCGAGGCTACTTCTCCATTCATTAAATTTTTCTCCATTTTCCAATCTTTTACTAGTCAAGAGCAACGTGAGTGGATTGATATTGTGGTAATTATGTTTGAAAATATAAAATATTAAAGAATGAGCATCCTGCTTAAAATCATTGGAACTTTGTATAAAATCATGATGCATATATGTATGATGATAGATTTAACAAAACTTAAAAAATTAAATCTTTATACGACGGTTATTTTTCTTATCTATAACGGACTAAGTGACGATGGGCCATCTTATCCATTAAAAGAAAAACTGGGACCCTCCCACTCAAAAAGCTACCAAGATGCCTAACTCTTTGAGAAGCGTCATAATTTGGTCTATGCATTTATCAATAGAGCTACAGTGGGCAGGTTATTGATAAACCATGTTTAGTGTGCAACCATTTAATTCATCCACTAAAGGTACTTGCAAACCATGCCTTAGTGGGAGGTCACATTTGCTACCCATGAGTAGACTTATCCTTAAGGAGACCCAAACTAGGCAAGATCTAGGATTCATGTCCTCTAGTGGGGAGTAACACTTAACCATATGCAAATAGGCCATCCTATGGAGACCATGGATTCTCACATGAGCATCCTCTCCCACTCAATCTTTTTCGGTCTTTAAGTTTTAATTAATCCCACCTTGTCTAGATGCAATTTGTTAACCATCCTATATTGTTTCATTATATATCTCATACATAATGAATGCATGGCAAAATCTAGGGTTGGCAATTTTTCTAAATGACATACAATAACATAATATCAATGTCTTTATGAACATCTCAAAACCCTATGTAAGGCCAACATCGTTGGGCAAAATAACCAAACATAAGGCTAGAGACATCCCCCAACATGTAAGCAGAACAATCCATAATATTGACTTCAAAGGTTACTTTGGTGACTACATTCTCATCAGTACCCCAGAAAGTCCACAAACATAAAAGATACATCTTTATGTCATCATCTCATTCTATATAGGCATAATGTATGTGAAAATTAATTATAAATGCAAAAGCCAAATGCACAATCAAATAATCACATACAAAAACTGAAAACATCATCTTTAAACTTTATTTGAGACTTTTATTTAAAAATTATCATAAGAATGTCTATTGTACTTTTTCGAATACTGAACCTACCACACGAGATATAAAACTTTAAGTGTCTCCTTTATGTGCAGTTCGGAGCATGAAAATGTACTTAAAATCAGCTTTAAAAAAGCTTTAAAACTTTTTTGGAATGAAATTATCAACGTAATAAATCCAGTTAAATTAGAAAATCACTTTAAAAACTTCCTGACTCGAAAACTGACCCAAAAATACTCAGGATAGCTTTATAGAAATTTCTCAAATTTTCCTCTTTTTTTTGTATTGTACTGACGTCAGACATCTAAAGCGGCAGTTCACGACAGTTGCACGTGCCCGGAGGCGTGCGTGCACTGCATACACCCTCCATGCGCATACGCGCGCCTACTGTACGGTGCTTGCAACACACTTGCAACCACATGTCACAAATCTAGCATCTCAAAATGTCATTTTTTGCTCCGTTCGGCCTGTTTTCAATCTATTTTTCATAGTTAGTCTTATGTATACCATTTCTACGTAATTATTTACATAAAAAAATCTCAAAAAGAATCAAAAGCTGAGGAAAATTGTATGAGATGAAAAACTGAAAAACCTTTGTTTTCGGCAACTCGATCACGTAACTACTCTAATACCACGTGTAATACGTAGTACAATCCTTATTACGTACCCAAGATCATACATGAAAGGGTTAAAAATGAAGAAAATGTGGAATACCCAATTTCGGGTCCATCTCTGATTTCGATGTCATTTCCAAGCTTCAAATGATCATGAATCTCCTAAGACCTTTACAAAAAATGTTTCCCGACACGAGGTTTAGGTCTTTCTATAGTTTTCTCAATACGTATGCTCTCTTAACGGGTAAGAGAACCATATACTTATGATTGATATAAGCAACTGTAGGAGACCATAACTTATTTATATAGCTTCCATAACAGGCTTCTCCATCACAAGTCTGATATAAACCAGGTCCAATCTAAAAGGGATCCATTTTACACCTGGACTTTAAACCATTAATCTAGATCATTTATTGGGCCACTTTATTACCCATATCTGGATCAAATTACGTAACTTAACTGATAATTTATTGAAAAGACAAAATTACAATTAATAACTATCCACTTTATAGGAAAATGATAAAATTATCCTTAGGGACAAAATTGTCTAACATAGATACCACCAAGGATTTTCGTTATTTACGGGGCTTAGTACAAAAGAAAAGATGATGAGGTATTGGTATTGTTGGTTTATGCCCTTGCAGCAAATTTATTTTGGTTGTAAATTTAATTGTATGACATTATTATCATTCAATAAAAGGCATTCTTTATCTTTGTGTATTTGTTAATTATTTAATTATTAATCTTAAAGATAAAATCTGTGGAATAATTATTATGCAATTAGAAATTATAATGAGATTATAATTATGATATTCGAATTACACTTTTTATATTATTCCTAAAATGTTCTTAGTCGTAGTTTCATCAAGACTAGTTATTGATGAAATGGTCAGACTAGCACATGTTTGTTTCTTTCTTATAAATAAAGTAATTGATCTCATAAATTAAAATGTAAAGACACTTAAACAAACATAAGGGTACTTATTAGAGAATAAGTTCACTGAACTGACCCGATTGTGAGAATCCCAAAGGCAACATTACTTGTGTGTCTGTGGATTATCTCATAATGATGATTGTATAATTGATCCTCAGACTTGAGATTACCAAGGTATCTAGTGTGGGAATTACTGTGTTTTGATGCTACTTATGAATCGTCCTAGGATAATTTAGTCGGTAGTAATTGGATACAGTATGAACCATATGTAGATAGTTGAGTAAGTCAATATAGGATTCGTCACTCTAAAGTAATTAAAAAGAATATTCTACTGTTCTTAATTAGTAATGATTTATAGAATTCTCTGGCCAAAGTGAATTGACATTTGAAAAGATGTTTTCAAATTTTAATTATAAATCAATTACTAATTAGCAAGAACTAACATGATTGGATGATAAGAGTAGACACTGTATCCATACTCTATCCAATTAGAATATTGAATGACGAAGAGATTAAATTATACATTATAGCCATGCATAGACAGGTTAAGTCAACCACTATGACATTCCTAATATTTGGGTAATCATGACATGTTGCTAGACGTCAATCATGATTTATGATTATGAATTGTTTAATTAGAGAATTAAAGATAAATAAAAAGAAGTTTTAATTTATCTAATTCTAATTGTGAATTAGAATTATAATTTATAATCATTGTCAATTTATTATGAACCTAATGGGTCACATATCAAAGAACAATTTGTGAAAGAGAAATCGATTTAATTAAGTTGGACTTAATTATAAAGTTTGAGAAACTTTGGGGATCAAATATGAGATATTTGATTTTTATTAAAATTAAATTAATTAGAATTAGAATTTGATTTATTAAATTAAAGAGATTTAATTTTAATAAAAGACTCCTATTATTTTTCTATAAAAACGGGAAAAGCTTTTAGAAGCGAGCACTTCTGTCTTTTTCCTCTCAAAGCAATTGAGAATTGCTTTATAGATACTATCAGAGGTTGGACGCTTAAATAGCTTGTGATTGATCAATCGGAAAAAGTTTCCAAGATTTTTTCAACAGGATGGCAAACAAGGTACGATTTTTAAATCGTTTATATTTTATTCAAGTTTATACAATTATCGAGATCCACTTAGAATCTGTAAAAAATTTTGTTTTTTGCTGCGCCCGTGATTCAATCACGATTGGATTCCAACATGAGGGTGGGAGGTCTGAATTGGTCCGGAATTGTTTGGCAGAAGCTTGCTGTCCCATGGAAGTGTGTAATAGTGTAGCACTGTAAGGAGCAATGAACTACAATTTTTTTCTTGGGATCATTGAACAACATACCTTGCAATAACTAGATTAGAAATGCATATATATAACATCTGTTGATGGACTCTGTTAATGATTTTTTCGTACCAAATACTTGACGGACATAATTCTGACTTCAGCGCAAGAGGCTGGAGCTAAGTACACTATTGTACTACTATTGTTTAAAAAAAACCAAGAAGAAAAGTACATTAATATCATGAATATTATGATCATAGCTCCTTCGGCGAAAATCCTATTATTTATTGATGTCTACATAGTTGACAGATTTTCGTGATCGATGGTTTACAAGAAATTGTCGAATTCCATGTCATAAGTAGAACTAGAAGACACCATTATGGCTCAAAGCTGGAGCTTATCGAAGGAGTTCTTTCTTGCTGTGGCCAGAACAGTCTTGTCAGCAACAATGAAAAATGCTGCTCCAGCAACTGCAACGCATCCAGCTTATAATCTTAAAAGCATATTAAAAAAAAAAGGTAACCGGAAAAATAATACAAGATAGGTTTATTAATTAGTACCTGTAGAGATTATGAGAGCTTGAGCAGTGTGATTGAGATGAGTTCTTGCCCATGGCAACATCCTTGCACTTGCCAACTGCATAATTTATTAAGAGTTATGAAGAGCGTAATGAACATGGAAACAATGGATTGCTCCTGCAAATTGTCAACCAATTTTTTTCAGAAATAGAAAGTAGAGGATCAAGGTTTACAGTTGGAATGGCAGTGGCGATTCCAGCAGTAACAGCTGCCTTAGCTCCTGCAATAACGCCTTCTGTTGATCCATCCACACAAATTGTTTATGAGATTTGTTTTTACAAACTACGTAATTGAAAGAACATGCGTGGACATTTACAGGAACTGAAACCAAAATTATGCAAAAGACTCCCTCTAAATTCATCAAACCATTTCCAATCAGATCTTAATTAAGGTTCAAGTGACATGCCAAGTCCCCTTGATTATTAGGTGCATTTGTCCTTTTCCTTCTTTCTCTTTTTTAAATTTTGTCTGTATTTCCTAGCCTGCACACACGTCCATAAAGGTCCTTTGGTCTACGAGCTAGTGGTCCTCCGTTAATAAAGGTCTCTTCTTTTAACCATTGAAACAAAAAAAAAGGCTCTTCATGCAGTGGAATGAATCATACGCAAAATCTTCATCATATAATCGGGATGCCCTTATCGTTGGATTTTCTCGAACTTAATCAAGACATTATCCAATGACTATGGTTAACATGGGGAGATCTCGAACAATAAAGGGTTGATAATGAGATAATTTGCAAGTCATAAGCGCTAGAGCTGAAGCAAAATAAAAAAAGAAGGGAGCTAAAGGAAATAACTATAGGCAAAAGTTACATACCATGAGAACAACGCTTTGCCATGGCTAGCTTTTGGTCAAGTGAAGTCATGCTAGATCTCTCTAGAGGAGAATGAGCAACATTCTTTGCCATGATAGAAGATAACGAAGAAGTAAGGACACAAATTTTTCTAAGGAGAAGTGATAAGAGAGTATTGCAGTGGAAAGTAAAGAGATATTTGAAGCTCTGAACTCTGAAGTGGAGAGGTAGTGGGATTAGTTGCCTGCATATTTATAAGCATTGTGAAGTGGGACAGAAAAGACAAGCCCCCGGTGTTAAGGAGTATTTTGATGGTTTCCCTCGAATTCTAACACCAGAGTCGGTTGTTTTCAGTTGGGTTGCTGTTATTTTGTTTCAGATACAACAAATTTTGGTCCTTCAGCCAAATAAAATAATCTATGTAGGGGAAAACGTAAGAGATAAGACCGTGTCAGTCATGTGAAAGAAACCGAGGACTATCTTACTTTTAAGCACTAGAGCCCATGGATTATGCACTTTCCCACTCATAATCTTCCCTCGGTGGTTTCATAATCTCAAATCTCAATGCATATTTACTTTTACCCCTTGGAGAAATGTTGTGTACGCAGTGAAAGTAACAAGTATAGTGAGGCATCAAACCTCCGTAAGATTAAGAAACTTGAATCTCTGATATGCTTAGAGATCATGCCTGATCTCAAACCTGTCATGCTTGGATTTCATCAAAACATTAGCTCCTTTCACTATCAAAGTAAATATTAGCTCCCTACGATTTTTTGTTTACCAACAAAATTGTAGCAAATACCTAAACAATTTTTTTTAAAAACGAAAAACATGTTTTAGCTTTCATTACATAGGGTTCATTGTTTGTTATCATACGTTCAATGGTGACAGGCTATTTTGAACATCCTATTTAATTAGTGTACCTTTTTTAGGATTGTCGATAATGATCGAACCGGGTTTAAATATTGCACATGAAGTATGTCGATTTATACATACTTGTTCTAGGTTTTAAAAAAAATCAGTGCGCTTATTATGGTTATTTATCATGTTCCTAATTATTTATAGCTAGGGTGTTTGCGTCGTTAATTTATGATTTTGCTGGACACAGAAATGCATGAAAAAAATGATTATTTAGATATTATGTAGCCAGTGGTTTGTTCCGAACAACAAAAAGAAAACCGTGGGTGGCCTTTCACATGGTATAGATCAAGTAAACTACTCTGTCCACGTAGGGGTTGATTGCAGCACATTTGCAGAAACAAGGGCCATGGTTTCCCAGAGCTTGTGAGGCTTGTAGTCCAATTCCTGGTCCAAGCATGTAAATATAAATGTAAATGGTTTCGGCTTTTAGATCAATGGTTTTTGTCGGTGGGTGGGCAGATGATCCGTCGCTTTTCGTTAGTCTTTTTGCTTCTTACATACATTTAAAAATAGAAATTAGTATTAAATGAAGGAAATAATTATTTTCCATAAATAAGAGCAATCAATAATTGTTTCAATGCCACTTCTAAATTTGTGACACGTGTTAATTCAGTAATTAATTTTAAAAATATAGTACAATGATTCGAACACACTGTCACAACGGTATATACATAGTTGAAATACTTTTTACTAAATAAATTGTGAACCGCCCATAAGAAGCAAAAGAGGCAGCTTACAATATTCTCTTAAGTAATAGAATGAGAGGGAGAATGTGAGCTGATCTGATTAAGTCATGCAGTAAAGAAATATGCAAAGCAACTTCCTTATTTGAAAAAATAGTTTTCTTCCTAAACTGAGTATGGTCATGAAGATATGATTGAAAATTGAAAAGTTTATGAATAAAAGCTCAAGAAGAGTCGTATCCCATGAGAAAATAATATAAGAAATTAAGAGGAAGAAAAGAGAATATTGAAAATATTAAACTACTAAATCTATACTATTTTAAGAAATCTGGTTTCAGCATTAAGCAAGCCTTTTAGATGTAGTCAACGGCGTAAATCTTTATTTCAAATTGGGGATGACGTTTTCAGCTTGGTCGCTCTACCCAGCCAAGTTCGAAGTAGGATGATTTCTTCAGTTTGTTCAAATTTGGTTTGAGTTGATTCGACTTTAGAATGGTTTCCAATTGGAAGTTGACTTAAAGTTTGGTTTAAACTTTGAAACAATAATGTTATTATAATATAATTAATTAAAATAATATTATTTTAATTTATAAATTTAATAACTTACATGTCAAAATGATATTATAATAATAATGAGTTATATTATGACTATTAATTATTTTAGAGTAGATAAGATTGGATTTGGATCATACATTCTAAAAATAACTTGTTTACTCACTTTTTTTTTCTAATCACTTGTTTACTTGAAACTTTAAAAAGAACTGTTCTAAAAATAAAATAAGAATGTCCAAAACAGAAAGAAGAGTTAAAGAAGGTCAACTAAAATGTCTCCCGGTCTAACAATAACATTGCTATTCAACCTTATGTTTTAGTGTAACCAAGAATAGTCCTAGTTTCAGCTTTGATACTAAATTAATCTATATTTTAAATTTAATTCTTTCAAATTTTTAGTTTTTTGTCCCAATTTAGATCAGTTACAAATGGTTAGATAGTAACTTTAGTTTCCAACATCTTCCAAATATTCATGTCTAAACTTGGATGTTATTATTTATCATGTTTATAACATCTATATATTGTAACATGAATAAGTAAATAATTCTAATTTATTTTCATTAGATTTATGTCTCTTTGTGCTATAATAAATTTTTGGTAAAGTTTTCTAACTTTTGTTATATATTAATCTTGCACCATATAATTGAAACTTCCTTGACTTTTATGCAATAGTTATTTAAATTGTTAAACATGAGTTATAAATTAATTTTCAACAATTTAAGTTTACTATATGCTATAAATATGCTAGATTAGTTATTTCTTATGACAAAATATTTTAACTTTTTAAGAAATATTTAAATAATAATATTTGATACATTAATTTAATATCTTAAGCTCTTTTAATATCTGACCTCCAATTACATACTTTAGAGGTGCTTATAAGAAAACAAAGAGTTAATAGTATTAGCAAACGTTGGAAAAATAAGATACTAAAAGGTAATTATTGTTTAGAGATAAGATAAAAACATAAATGCCAATGATCTTAATAAATTCATATTAATTATTATAATCATATGTGGAGACTTAAATAAATTTGTATTAATAATTATAATCATAAAAAAGACAATACATATAAGTAAAATTTCTTTCTCGAGATTAAAAAAGTGTAAAATATATAATTCATTAATAGAGATTAAGAAATATGCGCAAATAATTAATTAAGTTAACTATTTCAAGTTCATTTGGTTTTATTTCTGTTTTTTTTATACTATTTTTAGTTTTCGTTCCCTATTTCCATTTTCTATTTTTTCAAATAAAAACAAAAACATATCATTGTTAATATCTATTAATTATATTATTATACAAAACTTATGTTAGAGTACTACTCTAAAAGCAATCACTTTTAGCATTTTTGTACAAACTTTATTTTGACTAATAAAGAAAAAGGTATTTTTTTCATTGATTTGATATTTATTTATATATGAATTGATATTTATCTTAAATCGAATTAATGAAATCCATGATATAAAACATAACATAAATGAAATCATGATGAGATCATGATAATAAGATTCCTATCATGTGTAATTATGTTAGTATCTGAATAATCCCTAGTCATAGGATTAATAAGATAGGATATTGTTAATCCAGACAGACTAGCACATGTTATACTTCT
>JAOQML010000008.1:30712239-30723983 GCA_027568935.1 Erythroxylum urbanii
ATTAGGGTTTATAAATTAGGGTTAATGGTTATAACTCGAGAGAGAGTAATCAACCCTAGGATCGTCTAGAACCAATATTCCAGTAATTCATAATTGATTAGGTTAGCGTTAAAGATAAGTAAAATTCACTTTCTCTTAATTGGTAGTTCCCTAGGTTGATTCTTGAGTGTGTGTTGCAACTACTAATTTGTTAATATTTTCATGGTTGATTCTTGAATTGATTTGCTTGATTAAATTGCATTCTTGTTTTAGTTTCGTTACATTTGAATTTCTGCGATTTATTTTGGCCTTAGATTTTATGATTAAATTATCCCTCCTCATGGGATCGATATTTTAGATACTATGTGAACGACTCGTGCGCTTGCAGATTATCAAGGTTAATTAATTAAAACTTACGCCCATTGAAAACCACGATCACTTATACTCAAGTAAACAAAAATATAAAACACGTATATGTAATATTAAGAGGACTTCAACTTCACGAAACAAATTTATCTATAAACACAATCCTTTAAGTTGTTCTAACTTATTAACTTGCAAAATCTAAGTCTAAGTAATTTGGACTAAATATACAAACTAATCGAGACTTTGATGTTAAGTTTATTTACCTCTATCACTTGTGCACACATATTGATAATGATTTGGTCAATAAAACTTGTAACTATTTCTAAGTAAGTTTTTATGAAAAGTCAAGCTACTTACAAGTTTAATAGGTTTTTATTTGACAAACATTATTTTTGTTAAATTTTTTTTATGGACATAAACCTAGCCTTTTTATGTGGAGGCAAAAATTTGTTATTAATGTCGATAGGTCATGTTTTTATTAAACAACTTGGTTGGAATGTCATTATAGCCTTTTTACATGGAGGCAAACATTTGTGATGAATGTCGATCCGATTACTTGGCTACACCACATTCTCAATTGACTACTAGCTCTATTCATAACTCGAAGGCTAGAGGAATAATTATTTAATTAAAATTTATACAAACATTTTAAACACATTTTTAACACATTACATACCTTATTGCTTTAACTAATCATTCTCATGAAATTATACTAGTAATGTTACTTATTCGATTAGCCTAAAATTATAAAGGAATGTGACAACTTCCTAGGGTGAATAAACTAATACCATATCTTCATTAAACTACATATTTAGTTAAAGTAACCTAGGTCATTAATTTCACAAGATAATAATTTTCATAGCCTAAAAGACTATGTATAAGGCTAAATCTATCCTGTTAAGTCCTAGTCATTGACATATTCACACGAATCACATTATGCAAATCTAAACAGATTATCATACAATATGTAAAATTCACATTCAAATTAAAAGCAGACAACCTTCCCTATACTTGAACAACATATTGTCCTCAATGTGAGAAGGGTACATAAACACACCGGAAGGGGGGATAAAACACAATATAAGAAAAACATAAGAAGAAAATACTAACAAAAATGAAAAGAAAAGGTTAGAACATAAACTCATCAGCGTGACTGAGGTAGTGAAGATGTCGAAGATGGAGACCCAGTGCGCTTGACATCAAGATAGGTTTCCTTTCTTATAATTGACTCAAAGAGAATAAGAGAGTTGGCAATCCAACCATTCCACTTCATTAAAAGCTTACTTTAGAATTTAAAGCAAACCTAACTACACAACAATTTAAATCTAACTACTAAATGTGCTAAGTTATGGTCATTAGCTTGACCTTCATCCTTTCAAACTCAAACAAGATTAATTATGAGTGGCTTGCTTCCACCCATGATGCTCAATTTCAATTTTGCAAGTAAGCTACAAATTGCAAAATGATCAGAAGGACAATATTGATCAAGTTGAGAAAACAAATTAATTTCATTAATGTTCTTTTCACTAACAAACTAGTAATCAAATAGGGAATAACGAAACTCTTAGAATCTTCTATTAAGTCTAGCAGTTTGTTTGGTAAAAGGGTGAGTTTTTCTTATTCTTCATTATTTTCCCCCTTTCTTCTTCTTCTTCTTTTTCTTCACAAACAGAGACTTTCATAGCTTCTTCAAATTCGATGTCCATTGTCATATGTTCTTCTTCCTTTTGATCTTTTAAAGATTTGGACACATCAACTCTCCTGAATGAGTCACCCTCCTTCGGATCCTTTAATAGATCATTCATATTGAATGTCACTTGGTCATTACTAATCTGAAGGATAATGTTCTCTTCGTAGACACCTGCTAAAGCTTTTTTGATGTTCAAGCATGGTTTTCCAAGATCTGATAGATAATATGGAGGGGGGGTTCATCCTTTTCTTCATCCTCTTTCTTTATTTCTTGATATTCTACAAGGTGGGGTTCATCTTGATGTCTCACTGATTCTTTTAACTCTACCCCATTCTCACTAACATGGCTCTATTGAATTTACTTTCATGCTGTGTAAACAGTTTTCCACACTTCTTTTACAAAACTCCCAGGAAAACTAGCCCATTTGGACCTCTAGGTTGTGAATAGAAGAGACATGATCTTCAGTTACTTGCTCAATCTTCTCTTCCATTCTTTTCTGGGTCTCTTCCAAGTCTGTGAGCTTATCCATGATTATATCTAGCTTGGAATCCCATGAATTGGACTCATCTTGCTGAAATCTGAATAGGTCTTGATGTCCTATGGGAGTCCTTACTTTGTTAGACAAAACGAAATTTGGGTGGTTTTGGCATCACGGAGTGTACATGTTCATATAAGGATGATAATTTTCCTCGCTAAATTGTGCCTCATTGAAGTCCGCAAGAGTTCCCTACTCCCTATAATATAGATCCTCCATCACTGTTCTTTCCATTTCTTCTTGGCATTTAACCTTCTTGATTCCTTATGGCCGCCTTATGATGTCCAAAATATGTGCCTTCAACTTGTGCCCAAACTTCCTTCCTTTTTCTTTCTAATTTCTTAATCCTTAGACTAAAAGAATTAAACTAATCCTACACCTCCCCGGCAACAAAGTCAAAAACTTGTTGTCTAATTTAGAAGCTTTTATTATTTTTATAGCCCTCAAATACTGCAAGTGCACGAGTTGTGATTTGTAGTAAGTGAAGGGTTAATCCTAGGAGGAGGATGAACTAATCTAATCTTAGGTTATTTAAGGCTAGAAAATTATTAAAATGAAAATAAAATTGAACAAGAAATTAAACACGAGAATTTGATTAGCAGAAATGTAATTTAGGAATTTAACACAAAAGTAATTAAAATTGAGCAACACAAAATTTACAATGGAAATCAATCAAGGAAAATTACCAGATAATGGGAGAAGGGATTCTTCGTATCGTTAATACTAACTTAGCCTTTTATGTGTTTACGGGGTATCAGTTATAGACTATTAAAGGGGATATCTCTCTCTCTCGAGTTATAATCACACACCCTAATTCACTAACACTAATTAAATTATGGGATTTGCAATATCTTAATTAACAAAAGACCTAGAACTCTAATTAGATGTTAAGCCTTCTAATAAACAATTAGGTCTCACACGGGATCTCTCTCCATATAATAACTGACTAGATTGATTGCATGGTCAATTAGATCGCCTAACTTTGATGAACTCGATCTAATCATTTTTATCCAGTTCAGCCTTTTGGTTTATTATCGAAATATGCAAATACCACAATTAATCAAAATAACACAATAATAACTAGATTAACATTAAGCCAAGGTCAAATCCCGAAGGAAAGTTAAAACATCTTAATCAAATCAATTCAAATCAAATCCATACATATATTCATATTCATATTCAATGAAAAGAACAACAAGATGAAAGAAATACACAATAGAATGGGGACCTGGATGCTTTAGGAAAGCAACAATTGCGAAGACTCGCTCCTTTCTCCTCTTTCTCTTCTTCTCTCTCTCTTATTTCTCTCTCCTTGAGGTTTTTCCAAAAATGGCAAAAAATGAAGCTCCCTTTAATGTTACATCTCTTTCCTTTATATAGTCTTTTCAATTAGGGTAACCCTAGGGTCTTTTCCAGGTTTGAAAGGTCCAAAAAGTCCCTTAAAAACTTAAAACCAGAGTCATTTCTATGTGTTCGCACATAAGTCACAATCGTGGCCTTTGGTGACTCGACCGTGGCCAAGATTTTGACCTTCTGTTACGATCATCGCAAATTATGCCACGATCATAGCACCTCCATCATCCTTCTGTCGATCGTGGCCATGGCTTAGCTCCTAGGTATTCTCTGAATCTTCTCTGTTTTTCACTCTTTGCCCTAGAACACTAGCAAACACATCAAGACACCTCAAAAATATATAATTGAAAAACAAAAGCATGCTCTAACCCATAAAACACCTAAAACACAAATATCTACTAACTAACACAATTTTAACCTAAACACGCACTAAACAATCAAATTAACAACTAAATACAAACTAAACTACTTACAAAAACACAATACAATCTACAAGTAGTAGTTTGCTTAAGTATGCTCTGTGGTTGCAGCATAGTTTGATCTTTCACATTAGAGAACGAGTTTTTCTTTTGTGTTCTTATGGGTTAAGGATGGTTTTATTCTCGAGTTCTTATTATTGTTTTAGGCATTTTTCACTAATATATGAGATGATTTAGATCTTGTATAGGAAAAGTTTTGTTTAAGGAGATTGGATTTTAAGTGGGACCATTTTTGACCCTCTAGCCTTTCTTGGAAACTTTCCTGTGTACTACAGATTTATTATATATACTAAGTGGAGGTAACTCAAGGAAGTTTCCCTTTTCACATAAAAAAAGTGAGAGTCAATTCTTGTGCTACAAGAGCCAAATTGTGATAGAAGCAATGTCGACCAAATTCAATATTACAAGGCATTATCTAAGTACTAGTGATGGTACTAGTGTGTTACAAGGCATGATCATTTCCCATGACATATTGGAGATTGCTAAGATTGACACCATCAATTTAAAGATATATGATGGTACATTTCACACTATACAAAATGTGTGACAAGTGAAGGGCTTGAAGAAGAATCTATTGTCTTTAGCATAATTAGATGAATTGGGTACAAGACTTACATTCAAAACGGAGTTATAAAGGTGATCAAAATGGATATTGTTGGGATTGGCACCATCAATTTGAAGATGTATTATGGTACATTTCACACTATATAAAATGTGTGACATATGAAGGGCTCGAAGAAAAATCTATTGTCTTTAGGACAATTGGATGAAATTGGGTACAAGACCTACATTCAAAAATGGAGTTATGAAGGTGATCAAAGGAGCACATGTAGTAATGAAGGAAGAAAGGATAGTTGCAAACTTATGTAAGCTTATGGGAGAGATAAATTTGGAAGCAAATGCGTCAGTTACATCAGTTAGTTTTGTAAAAAATGTAACAAAGTTGTAGCATCGTAAACTTAGCCACATGTCAGAACAAGGATTGAAGATTCTTACTAAGCATAAACTACTCCCTTGTCTCATGAAGGTATTATCCTTTTATGAGCATTGTGTTATAAGTAAGTAGCATAAATTGAAATTTAATTCTAGAAGTAAAGATATTCTAGAATTGAGTCACTTTGATATATGGCAAGCACCAGTTTTGTCTCTTGGTGGAGCAAGGTACTTTATAACCTTAATTGATAAATACTCTAGAAGATGTTGGGTGTGTCCTATTAAGAGAAAGGCAAATGTATTTCCAACCTTCACAACCTTTAAAGTGTAGATTGTGGTGGAGACGGGGAAGAAAAATAAGTGCCTTAGGACTGATAATGGTGGAGAATATACTAGTGATGAGTTTATTGACTTTTATAATCAAAAAGGCATTAAATGTCAATTCACGATACCTCACACTCCTCAACAAAATGGAGTGACAGAGCAAATGAACATAACTCTACTTGAAAGAACTAGAGCCATGTTAAGAACTGTAAATATGGCAAAGTCTTTCTAGGTAGAAGCAGTGAAAACCACTTGCTATGTGATTAATCGATCGCCAACAAGATCGATTGATTGTCTAAAGATATCGATGGAGATATGGACCAGTAAACTAGCAAATTATTCTTAGTTACACACATTTAAAAGTCATATATTCGTGATGTACAATACCCAAGAGATCGTGAAACTAGGTCAAAAATCTATAAAATTTAGATTTATGGGTTATGCTAATGGAGTCAAAGGATATCAACTGTGGGATCCCATTACCCACATGCTCGTCATTAGCAAAGATGTCATATTTGCAAAAGATAAACTATAAGAGAAAGATCAAAGTAGCATGTGTAAAGAAAATTATGAGGTTGTAACAATTTAGGAAGAAAGAAAGATTAAACAAAAGATTCTACTAAAGCTATATCAGATCATGAGGAGCAAAAAACAGATGAATATGAAAATACAGAAGTTTAACAATTAACTCGTTAAAGGAAAACCCTGACCTGGTAGTCTAATTATATTATAGAGGGTAAAGTTGCATACTGTCTCTTAACAGAAGATGGAGAACCATCAACATTCCTAGAAGCAATCAATAGCTCAGATCCATCACTTTGGATGACAGCAATGCATGAAGAAATATAAGCTCTTCATAAGAATAAGACATGGAGGTTTATGTCACTACCACAAGGGAGAAAGCCCATTGGCAATAAGTGATTGTACAAGATCAAACGTAATAGTAATGATTAGGTGGGGCAGTATAACACAAGGTTAGTGCTAAAAGGATATGCTTAGAAAGAAAGTAATGAATTTATAGAAAAATTTTCACCTATGGTTCATCTATATTTGGAGCAGTTAGCTATAAAGACTGTGTTTCTTCATGGAGATTTTGAAGAAAACATTTACATACATCAACCAAAAGGTTTTGAAGAACCAGAGAAAGGGAAATTGGTTTGTAAGTTGAACAAATCTTTGTACGGTTTAAAATTGGCCCCAAGATGTTGGTACAAAAGATTTGATTCCTTCATAATGAGTTGGGGATTCAACCAATTTAGTGCAAACCCTTGTGCATATTTCAAGAGCTTGAGTAGTAATGATTTCATTGTATTATTGTTGTATGTTGACGACATATCGGTTACAAGTCCCAACAAAGATCATATTTAAGATTTGAAGGCTTAGTTTGCTGGGGAGTTTGAAATAAAAGGTTTTAGCACCAGTAAACAAGATTTTAGGGATGCAAATTTACTGAGACAGAAATAACAGGAAGATTTGACTTTCTCAAAAAAATTACTTGAAAAAATCTTACGACGCTTCAATATGCAAGGTTGTAAGTCAATCTCTACCCCTATTTATGTTAATTTCAAGTTATCCTTAAGTAAAAGCCCTACTAATGAAGCAGAGAGGAAGGAGATGTCTCGACTATCGTATGTATCAGCTGTGGGAAGTTTAATGTTCCCTATGATTTGCATAAATCCAGATATTGCATATACAGTGGGAATGGTTAGTCATTACATGGCGAATCCTGGTCGGGAACACTGGTGGGTTATAAAGAGGATCCTAAGATATATTAAAGGGATCTTAGATGTTGCTCTATATTATGCCGGATCTGAATTTATTGTCAAAGGATATGTTGATTCTGATTTTGCAGGAGATCTTAGTAGAAGAAAATCCACTACAGGCTATGGGTTTACAATTACAGGAGGAGCTGTGAGTTGGGTATCTAAACTATAAACAGTTGTAGCACTATCTACAGTAGAAGTTGAGTATATGACAGCTACACAAGCTCGTAAGGAATCAATTGGATAAAAAGGTTTTTGGTGGAGCTTGGGCACCAACAAAAGAAAAATCCTTTGTATTGTGATAGTCAGATTGCCTTGCCTATTGCAAAGCATCCAACTTTTCATTCCAGAACTAAACATATAGGAGTTCAATATCGTTTTGTCTATGAAAAGGTGGAAAATGGAAGTGTGGACATGCAGAAAATTCACACAAAAGAGAACTTAGCAAGTGCATTAACAAAGTTAATCAACACTGATAAATTCATATGGTTCTCAATCAAATCTTCAAGTGAGAGATTGTTGGATGTTACTTGTCACATATTGGAAGTAAGTGAACTAAAAAGCCTCGATGGAGGCTATATAAGGAGACATATACTTAAAGTTTTCTACACCCTAAAATCTCTTTCCTATAACCTTGTGTATTAATTGTTGGTGTGGATTATGAGATCTCCTCTTGTAATCTTTGTTTTTTATAGTGGAAAGTTTTCTATTCTTGCCCGTAGTTTTTTCCCATATTTGTTAAGGGATTTTTCACGTTAAATTTTGGCGTGTTATTTTTTGTCTCAATTTTTTTTATTGGTGTGTTAACTCTATCCAGGTGAAGTCCATCTTCTATTAACTAAGGCTCGTGTTACATACAACAAAACAATCCAATTTCTTTCATTTTGTCAAAATTTTGATTTTTAATTGAATACAAATTTATATTTGTCAACTAGTGTTAAATATTATATTTCTATACACATATTGAAATTTATCTCATGTTTTATACTAATTTGATATATTTCTAAGTAAGTTAAGTTATTAATTGAAACAAATAAAAGAGAAATTAACATTTAAAACTAAAAGGTTTAGAACTCTCTAAATCATTCTTTATTTCATTATCAAATTATTGTTTTAGGCTAATATTACATTCATTCTTATGGCCTATACATTATAAACTTAAATTTTAATAAGATTTCATTTTTGATTAGAAAATATGGAGAATTAATTTAAAAATGCAAAATTTTTTATTTTCTCAATCCACACATTATTTCTAATATTTAAAATGTAAAATTAATAATAGATTTTTTATGTAACATATTTGTAAGAGAAGCAACATGAAGGTGTACTGTATATACCAAACAGATAATATAAATAATTATAAATAAAATTTATCAAATTCACTAGCATATTGAATTTTAAAAAATTTATGAACTTTATAGGACTCTTAATTTGTTGTTAAATCTTAAGAATGAGGGGCCGGGATATGTGATGATATGTAATGAAATCAACATTGTGTTTATGAAAGTTTTTCTGTGATCTTTTCAAGAACTATAACTCTAAATAACCCACGTTTTATATTTTAATTTACTTTTAAACCTTTTATCTATTTCAATTTATTTTTTGTATCAGAAATCATTTTAATTGGATTAAAAAATTATGAACCTTATAATTCTTAATTTTGTGTTAACATTTTAAAAGTGTAGAAGATATGTGATGATATATAATAATATTAACATTATTTGCATTGTAGGTATTTTAAGTGATTTCTTAAGAACTATAACTATAAATATCCAACCTTTTATATTGTATTTTATTTTTAAACATTTTTTATTCCAACTAAGTTTTAGCCCTACTAAAAATTGCAAATTAGTGAAATAATAATTAATGTAATTAATAAAATCCAACTGTTATATACAAATTAGTGTAGTTAATAAAATACAACGTTTAATTTATAGTTATCTTATAGGTTTTTTTTAAATTTTAGGATGCAATTAAAATACCTAAAAAGTATAAGACTACAATAAATACTAATAAGAGAACATTATTTTTAATATTAATCTTTTATTATTAACCTATTTATTTAACATACTTTTAATTTAGTCCTATTACTACTTGAAACATTTTAATGAAGAGTTGTTAAATTTATTAAAAAGATCTAGTTACATATCGGTGCAATGCAACTATTGGTCGAGGAATTGTTATATTTTTAACAACTAAGAAAGAATTTAAGTAAAATTTCAATATATTAGGGAACTAGGTCAAAGGTAATAATTAAAAAGATAAATGTATTTATCATTTAGATAAAGGCTACGGACTAGGACTCCTAAAACTGGTATATAGCTTCATATGTCGATGGAGGATGGAGAGTATCGTGAATGGTTCGCTGGAGCTCTCTATTTGCCGTGAACTCCAGTCATCGTAGCCGCGGAGAGCTCGAAAGGAAAGGTACACGAAGCACCCGTGCCTTGCATTCATTGTACACATCACCTCAACATTGATTATATGACAATACGAAAAAGGTGCAAATAGAAGACTTTAAGATAGATATAAGCAGTCACCGTTAATAAACTTTGCCATTCAAACAAGGGAAGTCATTTTTTGCAAAAAGAAGTGGATACCCAAATGCGTTGAAAAGGAGCAAAAATCATGATTCTATCGAGGGTTGACCAAATGCTCACGGTCTCAAACCATCTTCGCTAGTAGTAGACAGCTCCTTTTCGTACTCTTGGGCTTAAAAAAGGCAATCTAGAATTATAGACTGCGATCAAGTTGATGCTTTCAGGAAATTATTACATCGGCGAAGAAGTATTATGCCGTTGCCAAGCAACTCTTCATCTATTTACAACAGGTGTCTCCTGTTTTTCCAGTTATTCACCAAGCCCAAGCGATTATTACTATGTAGTAATATTCTTCATTTTAAGAAATATATATTCTAGACTTAAATAACTTATTTCTACCAAGAATAACGGATAGAACTTGAAAAGGGATATGTTGGCATTGTTCAAATCTTAGATACATTTAAGCTTTCTTCCATCATGGCTCAAAAACTTATATTTACAAAAAAAAGAAACTACAAGGTGTTGGGCCTCTTGAAGACATTAATATTAATGTAGGGGAAAGTATGAACAGGAAGCAAGAAATTGAAAAGACAAGAACAGAAAGTGATGAAGAAAACTGGAAGGGTCTGATCTTGTTGGGAAAGGGGTAATCCAAAACAAATCAACCGAATCTTTCTTGGCCTACTTGATGGGGTTTGGACTATACGTAAGGAAAGACTGAAGTATCAGATTTGTGTTTCTGATTTGATGGAAAATGATAAGAAAGTATTATTATCTTATTCTTCTTATATGCCTTTGATTACTTCACTTTTATTCTGCAAGATCTTATCGTTTTCGCTTTTGGTTGCAATTTCAGGCAGCAGACACAACAAGAATTGCACTAATGTTGAGTGGCAAGTATATGGAAAGACTCAATGCTCCATAACTTACCCCATACATTCCTTTCCCCCCTCCCATTTCATGTCCCTCAAAAGATCTATCAGACCTTTTGTTATTGCTAAATGATGGACACACTCGCGCACAGAAATTCTTTCTTCTTCAATTCAAAGCAATTAAGCTCTTATTAAATATGTTTTTGTCAAGGTTTAAAAAGAATAACTGTGGACATGGTATATGGTAATGCCAAATGCCAAATTGTGGTTGTTGACTTTGACATTTATACTCTTTTATAACTTTCAATAATAGTAATAGCAATCACAAAAATCATAATATCTTACAATTAATTTAAACACATATCTCACTACACGTCAAGAATAAACATAAGTTCAATTTTAATATTTGTAATTAGTTCTTAATCTTTTATTTGTATAATTATTCATAAATTATTTTCACTTAATTCAAATTTTTATTTTTTCTTTAACATTTTTAAATGTGAATTCTCTAGAAAGTGACAACTCAAATAACATATTTTTAAAAAATTTAAGATAATTAAAAATAAAATGAGAAAAGTATAATATAAAAACTTTAGGATAATCTTTATATTAGTATTTGAAAATTTGTTAATTTTTATTGAGGTTAAATCTCTAAAATTTAAATTTAATCTATAATAAATTTTAAATGTTTGTTACATTGGATTAGATAACCTCAATTTATCTTAATATAATAAGTCTAAATGAAAAAGTTTTAGTACATGTATTTCAATATTAAAAGTTTCTTCTTTAACTATAACATTATGGAGCTACAAAGATAATTATTAAATCTGGCTTCATTCCTTTTGTTGCTGATCTATTCGATCAATTGAGTGATGCAAAAATACTCATCAGATGTGTGAAAATTAGTATA
>JAOQML010000008.1:30724083-30750747 GCA_027568935.1 Erythroxylum urbanii
TCATTCCTTTTGTTGCTGATCTATTCGATCAATTGAGTGATGCAAAAATACTCATCAGATGTGTGAAAATTAGTATATTAGATGTGACCATGAATAATTATCAAGAAGTCATTCAATGGCTTTATAATCAAGTAAAAACTTACCATAAAGGGAATAGATCATTAATTGATAGTTATGCATTAGGCTATGTTTTTCTAAGTAATTGACATGTATTTTCTTGAATAATTGTTGATTATTGTTATAGTTTAGGATTCATTTTATATTTTTTCATTTAGTTTGATTTCTATTGTTGTTCTTTTATGTTTGATGTTAATTTAGGGTAACAATTGACTATTTTTATATACGAAGGAAGATAGAGCAATTTGGAGATTGAGCTAGAGATAAAAGAGGAAAGAAAAGAGGAGTCCATCTATTGCAAATTCCCACGATCGTGGGAATCATGCCAATTTCCATGATCGTAGGAATTATAATCCTAGTCATAATGCAGGGCTTCATTAAACTTAGGATTTTTAGACTATTAAAGCATAATTAAGCCTCCATCATCAAGGGAGACGAAACCTCTTCTGTAGTAACACTATCCTTGAGTGAAGAACATATGTTTTTGGCCTTGAGGAAGGACTGACGTCAAGGTTTATCATCAAGATTGGGGAAAATAGCACATCAACACCAAAATTTCCAGATTTTGGCAAAGAAGAGAAGGAGTTCCTTTGTTCAATTTTTTGTTAATTTTACTTCTTCTATTCTTTATAAGGAGACCATGATTGGCTGATTTAGTTTTAGAGATTGCTTTTGAACTATTCTGTTAAAACTCCTATTTTATTGAATTGAATGAAGTTGTCTTTGATGATTGTTGATCATTTTTGTATCTTGCAATAAATCGAAAGAGTGAGTAAAATTATTTGTGGAATTTACAATGAGAGTTGGCAGCCTATAGACATACAATCATCACGTCAATTGATTAGTCAAAAGAGAGATCTCGACGAATTTAATTGATCACCCATAGGATAGTTTAACAACTAGTTGAATTGGTAGAGTCATTGGGTAGGTTGAGAGATCGTTCAATTGATTCTCATTAATTTGATAGGACAATTAATTACACCTTGAGAGAGGGTAGTTAATGCATTCGAAAATCTTAGGTGAGACGCAATTCAATTAATAAAATAGGAAGGAGACAAAATAGGAAAAACGTAATCTCTAACCTTTAGGTTCTTGAATTCTGATTTTTCTGTATCTTGGTTTTGTCTACTGTTTATTATTGGTCTTTCAATTTTAACTTAATTTTCCAGAATATTTGCATTAAACAATTTCATTTCTTAAATAAAGATTTGTCTGAGTTAACTGGTGTTTGGGCATCAATCCCTTTGGGATCGATATCCACTTTTTAACTACAAGTCACGACTCGTACACTTGTAGTTTTTGAGCGTAAAATGAGTAGATTGTTTTTGCATTCAATAGTAATCACTACAGCTTTGGGAAGACTATATATGCATTATAGAAGGATAAAAATTATAGTATGTTAAAGTCTTAATAAATTCAATGACTTGTTAACATCAGAGTTGATCTTCTGGATAAAGTAATAACTTCTAATTCACTAAATTGTTAAGGATTGTAATCCCTCATTAACCTCGTCATGGAACATTGATGGCATGTCTCCTAGTTAAGGTAATCGAGTTAAACATAATGATGTGCTCCTACTCTCACAAAATGTCTAGTTTTAGTTGATAGCAAACTATAATGTCAGCCTAAGTCTTAAGCAAACTGACTAGTTGTTATATTATTCAAGTTATGTAACATTCATGTAGTTCTCCTTTTATAGGTTTGATGTTTGTATTTGAGAGCTTGTAACTTGGTGAGCTTTAGGTTTTCACTATTTTAATATAATTGCTTATATTTTGAAAAAAATTAAAAAGGTTTCAATTGTAATATATATTGGATATGGCTTGTAAAATATTTCTTGTGCTTTTCTCCCCTTTTCTATTTAATATGTGCTTTTCAACTAAGGATCACTTTAAGTTTTAGAAAAGGGCTATCATATAGCTTAAGTTTAATTGAGAAACATCTACTCTTGCAATTAACATATTTTACTTTTATTGAAATTTTTTTTGGTCAAACTTAACTATAATATTTGGATCTATGTTATTTTGTATGATGGTGTTGATGATGATTACTATGATGATGATGATGATGATGATGATGATGATAATAATAATAATAATAACAAGAAGAAGAAGAAGAAGAAGAAGAAGAAGAAGAAGAGCTACCTAGTTTAACAAAGCAACATAGCAAGGGAGCCAAAATGTTATAATAGATGAGAATTAGACTAGATTGTTATAACATCCCATTTTCTCATACTAAGGGGTAGAACCCTAGATTTCTGTATATGAGAAATTAAGAAATGCATTTCATGCTGATGCATACCATCAGCATACACACTATGTGAATATTGATTGTACATATTATAATGATTGTACATGCACTCAATTGACATAATTTGGGTATAAATGACTTTAAAGTGATTATGATATGAATAATGAATATTATGTCTTGAATTTTGACTTGGTGAGTATAATTATTAATTTAGAATTTTTGGTGAAATTTTGAGAAATTTATGAAATTTTATGTATTTTGGAGTAGAAAAAATGCCAAGTGGCAAGACAAATTGATAAATGGTAGTAAAAATAAATAACATATGGCAATAGAAATAATTCACAAGTGGTTTGAGGATTATTTAACAAATGTCATAGAAAATTGGGTGACAATTGAATTACAAATTAGGAGACAAATGGACTAGTTATTAAAAAGGGCAAAGTCGAGACCATAAGAGGAGGACATGTGGCAAGTGACAAGTGTCAAGCCACTTGCCACACACCTCATGTAGGAAAATCCTGGTGCATGCATCATATACACACGGTTATGAAAAACAAAAATTTTGTTTCGGGACTTTCTCGAAGTTTAGGATCTATTTGCCTATACAATGTTGTCACTTAACAAGCTTATCGTTGGCTAATAGAACATCTATTTGAGTATTTTTGTACTTTTCCTATTTCAAAACTTTAAGCTCATCCTTGATCCTTTGCAACTTCCTCACATTAATAAAAGATTTATGCTGTTTAAAGTGGTGACTCAGACCTTTAGATATAGCATTCTCAAACCCAAGATGATTGATTAAGAAGTTATTAAACCTCAAAGGGGAGTGTCTACTTTGTCTCAAGTTCAAACCACTGATGACTATAGAAGAGTGGTAAGAAAATAAGGGATTTCAAAATGAAGCCAAGCTTTTTGAAAAGCTATTCAACTAATGACTATTTACCATGGCTTTATTAAATTTTTTTCCCTAAAATTCCATCTCCTTTATTGCTTATTACTACCATTTGAAGAACTATTCTTGCATTTTAAGGTCAATGACACCCATATTAGTTATGCAATTATAGAAATCCTCTGAATGACTCCTTATTAATTGAAGCATTTTCGTTAACTTGTAAAATGATATAATATGCAATTAAATTCCACAAACACCATTTAAGGACCATTTTTAGTAGAGGAAATTTCCAATAGTTTGCTCCATAATGAAGTTCTTTAAAATACAAAATTAGAAGCATACACAAATGACACATAAAAGTGAGTTCTTTTTTACAATAGTTCAAGTCCAAATAATGCACCTAACTAGTTATGTTTAAGCTCCAACATTAATTCTATTGGGATTAAAGGAGACAACAATTCTCCCATTATGATAAGAGCGGTGATTTGTAATAACAGGCTATGCATGCTTGAATATTCTAAACTTACCAATTCTGTCTTCTTTTAGCTTAGTTTCTAAAAGACAAAAAAAAAGAAGGAATTACCTAGTTCAGATGATCACTTAGAAGTTGTTACTTATGGGGACTACTTAGCCTCCTCATATTCCTAGATGGAATTTTCATAATCAAGAGTGAAGTAAAGATAAGGATAATACATAATGGTTCTTTCTCTTTGATTTCCTTCTTGTTTTGATTTTGAAACCTTCTTCAGAATTGATAAGAGCTAGAGAACTTTGTTCATTCAAAGTTTCCTTTTCTTATATAAGAATTACAAAATTAATATGACATTATTTCTCTATTACCCTTTAAGTTTTCCGAATGAAAAATTATATTAATAGATACAAATGATAAAAAAAATATATCCTTAAGAAAGTAAATGATAGTTTTTAAAAACTAAAGATTAAAATGAAAAAGATGCAATCCAATAGAATCTATCCTAAAAAATTAGTTAACTTAAATTCAATTATCAATAGAAATGATTAATACCTCTACGAGGGATATTTCATAATATACATAGAACTATACTATTTTCCACAAACTTAAATCAGTCCCAACGTTTGATGTTTATGTAGATAACATATTATCGCCGATACATTAATTGTATTACACGTAACCATGAAATATCCATAAATGTGTCATTCAAAACTGTAATGAAACTGTAGGATATGGCTTAACTTGTTAACAAAGAGGTAGATCTAAGTAAACTCACACAAGAAGGAACAAAACTAAATGTAAGAAACTAAGGGGAACACGATAGATAATCTAACTACAAGACAGACATAGAAATTAAGAAAAACTGACAAAGAAAAGCGACAAGAATCTGAAAAGAGAACCCAGAATAAGACATGTAATGGATGGAATACATGCTTCAGCGTCAAGAACGTGCAGAATACACTGGCAAAAGATGGCCAATCTGACAACCCCACAACGTTATGTATCAAAAGAAATCACCAATCGGCTATTTTAGAAACATTCAAAGCAGAAATTTTAGCGAAACTGGACCAACTCCATAAGGCGAATTGGATGCACATACCGGAAGAATGACAGCTACCCAATTTATTTTCTTACAGGTTCTTTAAGTTAGTTAATAGTGAGCAGTGATTGTCCAGACATATAATTATGGGCAGCTCCAACCTAAAGGGTTTGCATTTATTTTTGTTACAATTCCGTTTGTGGACTTTGAATATAAGTCTACACGTTTATTTATTATTCCATGGCACATGTCAATTAAGTCGTTATTAAGAAAGCAATCTAAGAAAGACTAAATTTTGGGACAAGAAGAGGTGTTTAATCTGAAATTTAGTATTAGACGGGTCAATAACAAGCAGCCTGCGGTTCAGTTTAGCTCGTTTTTTCAGGCTTAGGTTCTAATTTGACTTGATTTCAAATTCAATCAAATTTTAGATTATTAAAAAATTGATCAATTTTCGTTAAGCTTGAATGAATTGAACTCCGAACGAATATTGAATGACTTGAAGTTCAATCAGATCAAATCAAGTCCAAAAAATTCAAAATTCAAATATAAAAGACTTAACTTCTCCACACCAAAATAGAACCTTACAATATTACAAAGCTAATTGAAAAGTGAAAAAGCTCTATTCATTCTTATACTCAATTGCAAAAGAATCAAGGCCTATTTGTTCATTAATTCTCTTTGGTCACATTAAATTCCAATGAAAATTATAAGTAGACACCATAAGTTTTTTAGGGTGTAATTAACTTAGGTGCATAATATATATATTTTCTTAAGTATTTTACTTAATTTTAATGTTAAATTACCTTATTTTACTTAATTTTTTATTTTTAGGTAATTGTGATAAACTAACCTTGAGCTAATATTATTCAATATGGTAGGCTATTTTAAATAAAAATATGAAGAAAATTACAATTTTTAGAGGAACACAATTTGACCTATGCTAGTATACCAACTTGTGTCCTATGTGGATTAAGTGTAGGAAGAGATGTAACTTAAAGAGAGATCATGTAGTGTTAAAAGAATTTTTAAGAAAATACAGCATAAGTCACAATCTTTTAGAGATCATATGCTAATTATAAGAGAAAGAAGAGGATTTACAGTCTTAATACATAAGCGTGCCAAAAACTTTGTCTCTTACCTAAAGAAAATAGGAGGATCCATAGCCTCGACCATGGTTGTAACTCAGCACGGTATTGAGCAAGGGTAAGATGGGCCCTTGCTTAGGGCCATTACATAAGAGTTAAGAATTAGGTATAGAAAGAGTTGTCCTTTTTTAAAAATTTAAAGGAATTTGTTTAAGTAGCATCAATCTCAGTTTAGTAAAAAAGATAGCTGGGTTTATCATCATACATAAAAAAACTTCTTTTTGAAAGGTAAAAAAATAGTGGAAGCGGGCATTTTGAAATGAAATTGTTATGCTAAATATCAAGATTCACATTTTTCTAGTTGAAATTAAGTATGAAAAGGGGTTGAATTCAAGAATTTTGCATTGACCTTATCTCCATCAACACCATTTTCATCTAGGTAAGAAACACATCTCATTTTTTCTCTTAACTCTCATTTGTCATATTTTTACTTTAAAATTTCTATTTTCGCAGTGGCCCTTTTTGTTGGACCCTAAACTTTTCTTGGAAGTTAGAATATTAAAGGAGAAATTGTTGGCATTTAGTCATGAGTAAAAATCAGAATTCTTGAATTATAAATTTATGGAGTTTAGTTATGAATATTTTTAATTACATATAGTTGCACGGATTAAATGGAAGTGTTAGAATTAGGTTAAGGAGTTAGAAGGCATTAGAGGAAATATGGAAGGGTAAGTTTGGAAGATTAGAGTTTGTTTTAGATTAATAAGAGAAGAATAAATGAAGGGTGTGTGAGTGAAGAAAGAAAGAGACGTGTTTGTGAGGTTAAGAAAGAAAGAAAAGATGAACCTAGAATAAACTAGAGAAAGAGGAAGAGAGTCATGCAACAATAAGAAAAAAGAGAGAGATGTGTTTGAGAGGTTAGGGAAAAAGAGATAGTTGTGTAAAATAAGAAAGAAAGAGAGAAGAAAAATGTAAAAAGAAGTAGAAGAAGAGAAGCAGAAACTGAACTAGAAAAGAAGAAGAAGGAAAGAAAGATAAAGGAGATAAGAAGTAGAAGAAGAAGGTTTAGCTGAGTTTTAGGTAACCCTTTATCTATTTTCTTATTTTGATAGAAGAAAAAAGCAGAGAAACTAGGCTTTTATGTGTTGTAAATGAAGAGAGAAAGAAGAAGAACATGAGATTTATGTTTTTAGATTTGCATGAACTTTTAACTAGATTTTAGTTCTTCTAGTTAGATAAACTAAGAGTAGATTAAGTCTAAGCTCATTTTTGGATAATAAAGCTTTATGGAAGTTCTATTCGTATATGATGTTTGAATGAAAATATGTTTGTTTGGAGGGAACTAAGAAAGTCGAAGGTAAGAACAAGAGGAAAGACAATCTTGATCTTGGAGTTACAAGTAAATAGGTGGGTAGTAAGTTTATAGTTATTGTGATGAGGAGTTAAAATATTTTCTTGTACGTATACTAAAATGTTTGTCTTGAATCATTATGAATGTGGGAAAAATGTTATGTGAATTTAATATCATGTTTGCTTTGCAAGAATTCTGTTGTTTCGATGTTAATGAAACACAGAAAATTTAAGAAGCATGAAAATATGAATATGATATGAAATATATAAGCATCTAAAATTTGCTTATGTGGGCAAGAGAGATACCATTTTGTTCATCACGTGCATGTTGGCCTAAAGCCTTCTCTCGACTGCTCGCTTGTGGCACATCGGCTTCAAAAAATGGACTCATTCTGTTCATGGTATAAACTTCGGTTTTGCCATTCTATTTTATAGGATTCTCTCGATCCATATTGTTGTGTACTTTGATGTGATCAGCTAAGCATGATTTATAATTGAACGCTTTGTTTAATGATTATAAAATGTATGATACAGATTATGTGACTGTAATTTAAATTAAATGTTCTGTGAACTAGATTGGTGTATATAAATATGCTTCGTCGTGTGTGTGTGTGTGGCTCATCACCGATGGCTATAAACATATTAGCCACTGAACTTTGCAGCTTACCCCATCATTTTCCACTTCTCAGGTGCAAGAATCAGCAGATCAATAGTGAATCTCGCAGAAACTTCGGGAAATCTCCAAGAAACTCATCTTTTGTAACTAAGTTAGTTCAAAAACTTTTGGTACATTTGAAGCATATCAAGCATGAGCATTCATGTTGTATTTTTGGATTATGCTACTGTTTTGACTCTTAATATATAATTGAAGTTATGTATAAACCATGTAACACCTGAGAGATGAAACTCTATCTTGTTGAGAAATGAATGAAAGAAGGGTTGAAGAACTTCTCTTTTGTATATGTGCAGAAATTTCTTCTATGTTTAATGTCAATTATGTTGGGAATAAATTATTAGTTGATTAATGGCTTTTGGATAAATATTGTTAAGCAAATGGCTAATTTGGGAGTAATATATGTATAGTCTATGATTGTTGGATTCGAGTCTTTTGATACAGATAATAGTTTTATAGATAGCAGAAAGGAAAAAGGGGGAAGCAATTGTGTTTTAAATCTTCAATGAATAAACTATAATGATCTAGGAATAATTAGACAAAATTGTCTTCATGAAAGTTATAGCCCTTTTTCTTGGCTTTCTAACGACATAAAGTTTGAAATTTTTGGACTTTGGGGTTGAAAGTTATGAAGAATAAAAGTGGGTGTGCAAAAGCTGCACTATTCATTGAATTGCACAATCATGCAAATGCCATTGATGTTGGAAGCATGATCGCGACTTTCGTCTGTCACGCCGGTGACACATTGTTGTCATGACCGTGAAATTTTCAAATACACAACTGTGACATTCTCACTTATTATTATTTTTATTTGCTTATTTTTTTATTAGTTTTTACTCCCACCAAGAATTTAATTCTTTTTATCTTGATGTTAGTTATATATATATACTTTTATTTTAAAAAGTCCCCCAATTTTGGCACCTTGTCACTGCGAAATAAGAACCGAGACCCGGAGCCAACACTTTTAATCTCGAGACCACTTAAAAAATTTAAATTTGATTATGAGTTTGATAGCCTTTTCAATCTAAGTAGAATTTCTAGTTTTGAATTGAAAATCATATTAAATTTTAGGTATAATTTCACTTATTCATTTTCTATTTCAATTTCAGTTTATTTGAATTGAAATATGTCAATTTAATTATAGATGATATGCAGTTTATCTGGATAAAGTGAAATATGTCAATTCTAGGTATAATTTCAATTTAAATTGAAGTTTATTAATGTAATTTATCTCTTTTTCATTTCTCAAATATCATAGTTGATTGTTTGTATCTATTATTTCTTTGTTTACTTACAATTTATCTCTCTTTTATTTATTAAGTCATAATTAACATTTTTATTTGTGGATTTAGCTGATCTTGTTTATATAAATTTAATTATGTAGATTATTGATAAAATTTAGTTTCAATGTTTCTATAATATTGATATTGTTGCTAATCACTATTCTCTATGGTGAAAAGTAGATCACTATTAGTTTTAGATATTTTATAGTTACTTGAAAATTGAAAATAAAATATGAGTATGATAGCTTTTATCATAAAAGTTTTCTCTTTGTTTTTTATTTTCAATACAGGATATTAAATTTGACTCTTTATTTTTTTATCACAGATACATAATACCATTGATATATCTTTTTGATAAATGGTCCAGTTATTGCTCTTCTGTTGAGCTTACCTACTTCTTTTAGTTCCATACATGTGTTTTTTATTAATTTTCTAATTCAACTGTGTTATAATTATTTTGTATGATGTTGTTTAAAAAGTATTTGTCTAGAAGTGCAAAAAGGAAGAGTAAAAGCAGTTAATAAATTCCTAAAAAGGAGTTATTGATAAATTTGAGAGTGGATTCCTCTAGTAAGAATTACGGGGAGTTAGTGGAGATAATCTTGAGCAACCTAATGAAATTTAAGTGATGAGATTCAGATTCATGAGAATATTAGTAATTTGAATAATCATGATCACATATCAAATGCAGTAAATATAGAAAATTTAAGGGTAGATGAGCAACCAATCCTTCTATCCAATGTTTATGATCCTAGAAATTGGAATAATCTTGAAAATGAAGTAAGGAACATTTTAATTGAAAAAGGGCTTATAAGAGAATTGAATATTATGTTTACTTTAAACAATACATACGTGCATATTATTGTTTATTAAGGCCCTTCTTTTTACTTTGTCTCAGACCTATAAAACATTAGGAATGACCTTGTAGCCTAGATTGTGTCCAAGGTCATGAAGATGTATACAAACTATAGAAACCCTAACTTTTGGAAGACACTCGACGACTTTATACTTTAAGCACATCTTTTTCTCCCTAAAGGTTAGGGTTAGTTGTCAAGAGGTCTAAGAACCCTTAGAAGGATAATTCCTAGGCTATTTTCATTAAGAATGAAGATCCAAACATCATCTCAATGAATCAAACCATTGTCAAAACTAAAATTTTTATCTATATCTATTTCTCTATAATTTCTTCTTTTCTTTGATCTATTACTTTAATTGTTTTAAGTATGATTTATAACTAAATTCTTTTCAATATTTAGATAGTAAGACATCCAAAGTTTTATTTTTTAAGAATGAATTCATTTTAATTTATGAAATATATTTTTTAATTGCTTTTGATTGATCATAATGCATGATTTAGTTATTCTAACAAATAAATTTGATTTAAATTCATTTATTGACACCATAAACGAGTCTGGATCAAGAATTAGAAAATAAGGGTTGAATGGGTGATCAACAGATAGACCTGTCTGATTTTTCTTATTTTAGGGTGTAACCTTTCATAGGATTTAATAAGTGTAAATTGAATAGTGTTTTAGGGCATAGTTTGATATGTGTTATTGGGGTGCCATGGATTCATGCATCACATGCAGGACAATGCAGTGAAAGTTTTAAAATCTAAATTCTGACCACGTGACAACCTCGAAAATCCAAAAACACACAAGCATGCATAGACAGATAATAAGAACATGAAATTTAAACACCTATACCTTTTGTTCTCCTCCTTTCTTAATTCTTCTTCTTGTTTGGGTTATATCAAACACCAAACCCCTCCTTGATCATCCAAGAACACGCAAAGAGAAAGAAGAAGCAATGTCTAAGGGTGGTTGGACCACTAAACTTGATGAGTTCAAGTATATGTTCAAATGAAGAGATAGATCAAGAATATCTTGTATGCAATTAGATTTATACAAAAATTGCATAAATTACATGAAGAAGACTCAAGACCACTTCTCTCTCTCTAAAACTCTTCTATACCCCTTGTCCTCTCTCTTGAGCGTGTAAGAACTTGTAAGACCTCTTGTATATATATAAAGAACTTATTTATGTACATTTGTCGAGCCTTCGGTCACGATCATGGCCTATGAGCCACAATCGTGGCTTACTTAAAACTAGCTATACACACTTTGTTTTTCATCTAATCTTTTATGTGTGTGACCCTTAGGTTCTTAATTATTTTGGACACCTGAATTAACTCTTAATATGACCAAATCATGGATGGTTTCATGCCACTTGAATTAACTCCTAATTGAAGCAAACCATGAAAGGTTTCACGATGCCAATTTACCAGAATATAAGTGGATTAACACATGAACTCTTCGATAGTTAACTCTCTAACTTACAAACCTTTCTATAGACAATTACCATGCAATTCTTCCTTTCACCATACTATACCCACTTGGTTCAAAGTATGGGCGATGTGTCAATTCCTACTAGACTGACTACGTCACATCTAGTCCAAGTGATGCTAGTTCTTGTCCTAGGATCTCATTACTTCATGTGTCATTGAAGACCATCTTCATAACACGTAACTGCTCTAGTTAGAGACTCCTAAGTAATGACCTTGATAAGAGGCTGGGGTATCATCTCCCTCTATTAGGAGTGGTGAATCCTTTATTGGCTACCTAATCACCTTCGAATACCAATAGCTATACCCAACCACCACCTTACGAGTGACCTCGTTTTGAGGTAGCAAAAAATGATGTCAAAACATAGGATTAGTATCCAAGATATGCTAGAGTACCTCAACTCTAAATATATTTGCACCATTGCTATGATGAGATTAACCATTGACATTCATAGATCATCCATATGGTAATCTTACAGTGGGTCATCTGATGAACTTACTATTCTTAGTAAGCATATACTAACTCTAAACATCTCATGCTTATAGTTTATGAGATCTACTGCTCGATCAAATCAAGGAGTATAACATGTGCTAGTCTATCTGGATTAATAATTCCCTATCTTATTAATCCTATGACTAAGGATTATTTAGATACTAACATAATTGCACATGATAGGAATCTCATTATCGTGATCTCATCATGATTTCCTTTATGCTATGTTTTATATCATGGACTTCATTAATTCGATTTAAGATCAACATCAATTCATATATAAATGAACCTAAAATTAATGAAAATTGCCTTTTGCTTTATTAATAAAAATAAAATTTGTACAAAAGTGCTAAAGGTGATTGCCTTTAGAGCACTACTCTAACATGTGTTTAGCTATTAATTAAATCATTTAGTATTTGTTTAGGTTAGAATGCTATTAGTTTGTTAATTATTTGTGTTTTAAGTGTTTTAAGGGTTAATACAAGCTTTTGAGCTTAAATATTATATTTTTGGAGTACTTTGATGTGTTTGCTAGTGTTTTAGGGTCAATATCAAAGAACAGAGGAGTTTCGAAAGACATTTAGGTTGAAAATAGCACAACACTTATGAATTTCACGTTCGAGGGACTTTTTGGACCTTTTGGACCTAAAAAAGCCCTATGGTTACCCAAAACATAAAAGACTATTTAAAGAATGATAAGAGGAAGGAAGAATGGAGATTTACATTCAGCCACTCTTAGATACCTTAAAGAGAGAAAAAGAAGAGAGAGAGAGAAGAAGAATAGGAAGGATAAGGAAGAAGAAGTGGATACTGACACCGCTGCTGCCTAGATTAGGTGGTATCCCGACACCACTGTCCGATTGTCCAACCTAAGTTTCATTTTCTCTTCATTTCCTTTTACATTTAAATGTATAAGGTTGGGATGTATTGTTTGGAATTGGATTTCGGGTTGTTGATAATGTTCTGAACTCTTTTTTGGGATTTTACTTTGAGTTAATATTGATTTAGTTATTTTTGGGTTTTGTGGTTTGGGTGTTATGATTGGTTAATGCATTTGCATGTTTCGGTAACAAACTAAGAGAGTGAGCTAGATAAAAATGATTAGATTAGATTAATAAGAGTTAGACGATCTAATTGACCACCTAATCAATGTAGTTGGTAATTTCATGGAGAGAGATCATATGTGAGACCCAATTGTTTATTAGAGAGCTTTATAACTAATTAGAATTGTGGTTAATTTGTGAATTAGGAGATTGCAAGTTCCATATTTCAATTAGGGTTTACAATTTAGTGTTTAATGGTTATAACTCGAGAGAGAGAGGAATCAACCCTACGTCCATCTAGAACTGACACCCTGTAAATACATAAATGGCTATATTAGCGTTAATGATAGGTAAAATCCCCTCTCTCATAACTTGATTAACTCTTTTGATGAATTTCCATTGTGAATGCTCAGTTTAATTCTATTTTGTTGAAAATTTTACTTTATAATTCTTGAATCAGTTTCTTGTCTTTATTTTCAGTGTTCACTTTTGTAGTTTTTATTTCTTTTTATTCTTTTCTTTGAGCCTTAGATGACTTAGGATTAGGCTAGAACCCTCCTTGTAGGATCCACACCTCTTATATTATAGTTGACATGTTCACTTGCAGTATTTGAGGTCTTATAAATTTTAAATCTCAAAACAGTTGAGCAATCTGTCTGCAAAGACAATAGGGCTGTGATACTAGTGGACTCTTTTATTTCGAGGAAGAATAAAAAAAAAAGAAGTCCACAAGGCCTAAGGGAGGTGTGGCTAAGAAGAAAGCTAAGGAGACTGCCCTTAAGGGAACATTGTTCCACTATGGCAAGGATGACAATCAGAAGAGGAATTGTAAGGCCTATTTAGAGTCACTGAAGTAGAAAAGGCATCAGATGTCTCATCTACATCATGTATGTTTATTATTAATATTAATACTATTTCTATAACAACATATGGGTATTGGATACCGGTTGTGGCTTACATGTATGTGTTAATATGCATGGTCTCAGTAACAGTAGACAATTCAACAAGGGAGAGTTGGACCTACACATGGGCAATGGAGTAAGAGTTGCTACATTAGCCATAGGAACTTATGTATTGACACTTCCTAATGGGCTTCTAATAGAATTAGATGATTGTTTTTATATACTTGTATTGATTAAGAATATTATTACAGTTTATAGTCTTAATAAAGCTGGTTTCCATTTAAATTTTTGTAACAATGGTTGATTTGTTAGTTTGAATGGAATGCTTTATGCTATGGGTACATTACGCAATGGAATATATATATTAGATATGCCCAATCTGGTTTTAAATGTCAATGGCAATAAAAGACAAAAATGAGATAATGTGAAATCATCTTACTTATAGCATTATCACCTTGGCCATATAAGTGAGAGATGTATGAATAAACTACACAAGTGTGGTAGTTTAGGGTCATTTGATTATGAATCATATGACACATGTGAATCTTGCTTATTAGGTAAAATGACAAAGTTACCTTCTGGGCTATTAGACTTAATACATTCAGATGTATCCAATGTCCATACATGCCAAAGATGGTTTCATATAATTCATTACCTTCATCGATGATTATTCTTGATATAGGTATTTGTATCTATTGAGATACAATATGAGGCCTTTGAAAAGTTCAAATAATTTAGAAATGAAGTAGAAAAATAGCTAGGAAGAAGTATTAAAATACTTCGATCAAATTAAGGTGGTGAATACATGAGTTACTGCAAAAGGTTCACTCCATCTTGATTTGAGCTTTCCCAAAAATAGCTTCAATCTTGAATTGTATAACAACACCACATCTCTCGCCTTGAACTCTTTCTTCTTGAGATGAGAATCATACCATCTCTTCACCTTCTCCTTGTAGAGTTTGGCATTTTCATACGCATTGAAGCGAAACTCCTTAAGTTCATTTAGTTGCAAGAGTTTTCTCTCACCTTCTCGCTTCCAATCAAAATTTAAATCTTTCATTGCCTAGTATGTTTTGTACTCGAGTTCCATAGGCAAATGATAAGCTTTACCTTACACCATTCTAAATGGAGTCATTCCAATTAGAGTTTTAAAGGCAGTTTGATAAGCCTATAAGGTGTCATATAGCTTTAACACCTAATCCTTTCTTAAACCATTCATCTTCTTCTCCAATATTTGTTTAAGCTCATGATTGGCAACCTCCACTTAGCCACTTGTTTACGAGTGGTATGGGATGGCAACACGATAGTAGACTCCGTATCTTTTAAGAAGAGCATCAAAAGATTTATTACAGAAATGTTCTCCTCCATCACTTATAATTGTCTTTGGCACTCTAAATCGGTTGAATAACCATTTAATGAAATTTTGAATAACTTTTCCATCATTTGTTAGAGTTGTCACAACTTCAGCCCATCTTGATATGTAGTCCACTCCTACCAAATCTATATGTTCCTTATAGAGGATGGGCAAGGACCTATAAAGTCGAGTCCCCACATATTGGGGACTTCGACTTCCAAGATGTTGGATAAGGGCATCTAATCTCTTTTCGAGAAGTTGCTCACTCTTTGACACCTATCAAATTATGCTATAAATACCTAAGCATTTTTTAATAGATATGACCAATAGAATCCACATTCAAGTACTTGAGTTGTTGTCTTGTTCGGACCATAATGTCCATCATACAGAGCTTCGTGGCACTATGTTAATATGTCTAATATCTTCTTCTCTGTAACACACCTTCTTATTATTCCATCAGCATTTGTCCAATATAGGATCAGATCATCCCATAAGTAATAAGTACACTCATACAAAAATTGCTTCCTTTATTGATATGATAACTCAAAAGGAATCTTACCATAGGTTAAAAAATTTTCTATATCAATGAACCACTGTTACCATGCTATCAAATAACATTAGGATTTCATAGGGGAATTGCTCATTAATATAATCATTCTGCTTAATTTCCCCTCCTTCTAGACGTGACAAGTAGTCAATTACCACTTCTTATCTTGTATTTTGATTTCAAATTCTTGTATTAGTATCCATCGAATCAGTCGATTTTATGTCCTTTTTAGCAAAAAGATATTTAAGTATAGCATGATCAATAAACACGATCACCTTATAGCCCAAAAGGTATGATCAAAACTTGTCACATGCATACACCAGTATTAATAATTCCTTCTCAGTGGTGGTGTAGTTTAGTTGTGGCCCAGTTAATGTCTTGCTTACGTAGTATATCGCATGCAATTGCTTATCCTTCCTTTTCCATAACATGTAACTGACAACTTGATCACCAGCATTGCATATGACTTTGAATGGGAGTTTCTAATATGGTGAATGGGAGTGTCTAATCTGGTGATGTTAAGATCAGTGCTAATGTTAGTGCCTTGTTTAATTGATCAAATGCAGATAAACAATTCTCATCAAAACAAAAAGGTAATTCCTTAAGTAAGAGGTTAGTTAGAGTTCTTGTTATTTGTGAGAAGTCCTTGATAAAGCAGCAGTAGAATCCTTCTTGGCCTCGGAATGTTCACATGCCTTTGACATTGATGGGTGGTAGGAGCTTCTCTATGGCCTCCATCTTTGCTCTGTTCACTTTAATTCCATGGTGCAATATTTTATGCCTTAATACTACTCCCTCATGTACTATGAATTGACACTTTTCCTAGTTCAATACTAAATATGATTCTTCAAATCTTTGGAGTACTTTGTCTAAATTAATCAAGCACTACTCAAAAGAGTCTCGAAATACTAAAAAATTGTGCACAAAAACTTCCATAATGTCCTCGATCATATCCGCAAAGATAGACATCATGCACCTTTAAAATGTAGTTGGAGAATTACATAACCCAAAGGGCATTCTTCTATATTCAAATGTATTATAAGGACAAAAAAGTGGTCTTTTCTTGGTCTTTGGGATAGATGAATATCTGATTGTATCCTAAGTAACCATCTAGGAAGAAACATAATAAGTGACTAGCCACTTTCTCGATCATTTGATCTATGAATGGGAGAGGGAAGTGATCCTTTTTAGTTACCTTATTAAGTTTTCGATTGTCTATGCAAACTCTCCATCCTATGACTGTTTTTATTGAAATTAGTTCTCCACTTTCACTCTTCATAATGGTCATTTTGTCCTTCTTTAGTATGCATTATACTGGCTGACCCATTCGCTATTAGATATTGGAAATATTATACCTGCGTCTAAGAGCTTCATTACTTCCTTTTTGACTACTTACTTTGTGTGAGGGTTCAACATGCATTGACATTCCCTTACCACTTGACTTCCTTCTTCAAGGTTTATTTAATGCATGATATTTATAGATTGTGTGATGTTTTAATAGGCATTTTATTATTTTTAGTTGTTAATTAATTGATCATTCATGTCTAGGTTTAAAATTGTGTTAGTTGGTTAGGTATTTATGTTTGAAGTGTTTTGTGGGTCAGAGTATGCTATTGAGCTTTAATTTTATGTTTTTGAGATGCTTTGATGTGTTTGAGATTAGATATAAAAAAATAGAGAAGATTTGGAGGAAGCTCGACGGAGGACCCTAATCTATGATCATGACAGAGGCTCTTTTAGTAGGCCACGATCATAGCCTGCGCAAGGGTAAACGCAGACTAGCCTCCCAAACTTAAGTTTTTATAGGTTATTTTAGACTTTTGGGCCTAGATAAAACCTAGTTTTTACTCCAATTAGTAAAGAACTACATAAGACAAGATAAATGACCTAAAAAGGAGAGCTTCCATTTGCCACTTTGGGAAAAGCTAAGGAAGAGGAAGAAGGAAGAGAGAGAAGGAGAGAGAGAAGGTGAAGCTTCAACTGTTGCTTCAACCTCCAATCCTCCAAGTTATCTTCTCTTCTTTTCATCTTTTAATTCGTTCATTTGATGTATGAGATGGAATTGATGATGATGAAACTTGGTTTAAGGATGTTCTAACTTCTTTTAAGGATTTATACTTGATTTAATGTTAATCTAGTTTCTTTTATTGTTAATGATGCTGGGTTTTGTTTTGATTTATTGTAATTGCATGCTTTAGTGAAAAATCAAGAGAGTAAACCAAATGCAAAATGATTAGGTGGATTAATGAGAGTTAAATGATCTAATATACCACACAAATAATGAAATTTGTAATTACATATAGAGAGATCTCGTATGAGGACCTGGTTGTTTATTGGAATGCTTAAGAACTAATTAAGTTGTGGGCCATTTTTTAATTAAGAGATTACATGTTTAGTAACTTAACTTAATTGGGGTTTATGATTTAGAGCTCAACGATTACAACTCGAGAGACACTAATCCACCCTTCAAAAACCTAAGCCTGACACCGTATTAACATAAAATTGACTAAGTTAGCATTGATGTTAGGATAAATCACCTTTCTCATAATCTGTTAATCTTCCTTATTTGAATTTCATTCCTCAATTGGTGGTGCTTAATTTTGATTTCTTGCACTAATTTAGAATTCTCGTTTCAATCACTCCATATTCGATTGTTTACTTTTCTGTTTAGTTTTTATTTTCATTATAATTACATTTTAGGCCTTAGACAATTTAGGATTTAATTAGTTCACTAATTCTTTATGGGATCTACAACTCATATACTATGCTACGACCTGTGCATTTGCAAAATATTGGGGGTTTTATAAGATTAAAACTTACTCAACAAGGTTTTGGATGCCATTTCTAGGGAGTTAGATAGGATTAGTTGGATTCCTTTAGTTTAAGGAAATTTCGCCCCTCTTTTGTCATTATAGTTGTAAGAACACAATAGTTACTCAAAGTTCAAGTCAGATTGCCAAAACCTTAGCACTTAAAATCACCCGTTTGTAGCGAGTAATTCGAAAAGCAAGACAACGAGAAGAAGAAATTGAAGAACCTATAGTGGAGCAATTTCACTAAGAATTTGATCAAGGAGGAAACTGAAGAAACCAGCGATGAACCCTTATGGACTTCATGAGACCTGGTTTCAACATTGCAGATCAAGGAATAACTCAACCGTTGATTCAAGTAGCTTTATTTGAAATTAATCCTACCCTATTGAATATTCTTCTAAAAAATGTGTGATTTTACAGGTTGACAAATGATGACTCTAACGCGCATATAGTAAATTTTCTAGAAATATGTGATATGTTATGATATCATGGAAATGTCAAAAGATGCTGTTAGCGTAATATCTGATTTTTAAAACATATCTAGGGTTATAACCCTAGGATATTGAAAGTAAAAAATAGTATTGAAAGCACTTCATTTGCATAGCATACACACAAGAATATTGATATTTTTACACATTACAAAGATAGCATATGCACTCAATTGACATGTTTCGGTGTATGAAAGTTTTTAAAATGATTATTATGTGAATTGTGAATTGTTATGTTTTGAATTTTAGTATGATTGGATTACAATTGGTATTTAAGGACTAACTGCAATTAATTGGGAGATTGATAAATTAATATGCACATTTGGATTAGGAAAAATGCTAAGTGGTAGGATAAATTAATACATCAAAATTGGGGTTATTAAGCCTATAATTGAGTGACAATTGTGTAGTTAAATGAGTGACAAATGGACTATTAATTAATTAAAAATGGACTAGTCTTGGAGTGACAAGTGGATCAATATTTAATAGACATGTGGACTAATTAATTGGTGACATATGGCAACTTAGGGAATGGATTAGTGACAGCTTATAAAGTAGGAAAATGTCTTCAATGCCTTAAGACATATGGCTTTGAAAAATTAGTGACATCTGGAATCTTGTTTAGATAAGTAAAGGCAGTAAAGTTTCTGCTGTCTTCCTCACTTTTCACCATTGAAATTTCTCCTACCCTTTCTCTATAATTTGCTTGAACCCTAGCTCAAATTACTACAAGAAATCCAGAATTTAATTCCTCACAAAATAGCTAAGAAACTAGTTCAAAGTGATCTTCATATGGCTATTCATATATAAGATCTTTATGGCATATTTAATACTACAAGAATGATGATTGAATTGGAATGAAATGCATATGACGTTGGCGATGATATGTGCTAGAGATTTGTTGGATAAACTTAGAAGTTTTATGTTTGTTCTTAGTGTGTGAAAATTGTTGATTATATAGGTTGATTCATGCATGAATTAGGTCCGGATTTGAAGTGTAATGAAGGTGAATGTACACTAGAGGAAGATGTTATTATAGTGTTCTTGAATTGAGAAAGAATTAGGACTATATGCATGATAGTCTATGATAATTCTAGTTTGATTTTTGATGTATAAAATAATATGATTTGTGAGCTATCAAACGAATAAGTTATGAGCTGGTATTGAAGTATAATTTAGGCCTAAATGAGGATACATAAATGAGCATGAATCTAGAAAATTGGAAGTGTGAATGATGTGCCTAAATGTGAAACATTCGTGCATAATTGGAAGAAATAATGTAGGGCATGATCGTGGCCTGATTATTTAGGTTCTGTCACGATCGTGGCAGAGTCCTCATGATAGTGGCCCAATGCAAAGGTTCTGTCACAATCATGACAAGGTCCACCATGATCGTGGGAAAGGCTTGAACATGAAATGTTGTCTTTTAAGTGATGTTTGAAATAACTAATGATAAGGTACTATCTTATGATGCATTTAAGCTTGAAATGAACTAGTTTGATGATTGATTGATGAATTTAGATTAAACAAGTTAATTGAGGTGTAAACCTAAGTATAAACAACACATATCTAAGTGACAATGTTTGAATGATTACGAATTATGGTTAAGGAAACATACCCAGCTGAGAAAGTCATTAAGCATGCATTAAACATGACATATATATGTATGTGCATGACTGAATACGTATTTGATTTATCGACTTTGTAATGTGAATTTTGTGTGTATTGAATGTTTTTAGGAGCACAAATCAATCGACTGAATCCAGACAGTGTCGGACCATCCAGGCAATAGCATAATCTGGAGGGTACTGTCAGTAACCTTGATGTTCTCACTAGGATTAATTTATTTATGTTTAACTTCCAATTATTGAACTATTAATAATCTATATATGACAATTTTAGATAGTTCGAAGAGTTTGATATCTGGGAATGTATTGGAAGTGTTCTGATTGTATATGAATATGAAAGTTATCTATATTCTCAACATATTGTTGAATGCTGGACTTAGGTCTAATGAACATGTGATTTTGACTGTGCATCATGAATAAATGTTGTTGTTAGCATATTTTGTGATTTGATGCATCACATTAATATGCTTGATTAGATAAACGCTTTGTGACCAGAGTAGCCAATCTAAAAGAGCTTAAATTTCAAAATTCTACACATAGAGCCATTAGCTCCATGATTAATGAGCCCAGTATCCACAATGGATATGGGACAATATCTGAAAGTTGCCTAATATCTACAAGGGATATGGGACAGTGAAAGATGCTTAGTCACAAAAAAATAACAATGAAAGTAGAGTCTCATATGCATATGTAATATTTGTATATATATGATTGTGAAATCATTTTTGAATTGTGATGATATTGACATATGACATATTTGTGTACATTTGATAATATGATTGAATTCTTCTGATATGATTATATGAAATGAATGTAAACCATGATAATTTGTTGAGATAAGAAATATTCTGCATTTGATTTATATTTGAAATGTTTGATGTTTCGAATGAGTGAGCACATTGAGGATGGCTCACTCATTGAGCTCGCAAAACTCATCAAAATTGCAATGTGGCTTTTCAAGTACGAGATAGGAGACTTAGTTCCTAATATACTCTAGAAGAATATTTTGGATTAAGAAATGGATGAAAGGTCGGTCAGCTAACATATGAGGAGTTGTAGAATGTATTTATGTAGTTTCTTTTGTCATGTAGAACTTTTTGTAAAAAGAAAAGTAAAGTCTTAGATGCTTTTGATGATGTAAATATTTGTTTTAATGACTACAGTGTAAATTATCTTGATGAAAGAAACGAAAAAGTTTCCTTTCAAAGTTTGTTTGTATGATGCCATAGTGTGTATAAGAATGTTCTAATATGCCATTGTTATAGGGTATGTTCTTGAATGTCCTCTGGATGTTTGAGTATATACTTTATGGTAGTGGGGTGTTACAAATTTTAGCATCAAAGCATGTTTTGGCATCCATAGCGGCGTGTAAAAACATTTAGGCATAATATATAATGAGAGATTTGTATAGTGATCACAATTATTTTTGTTATAGGTTATCCGCTATAGCAGGTCAAGTTGGAGAGTCAGCTGACTTAAATGACTTAGAGTCTTTAGGATCCAATAGGGAATTTCCTGTACCTGAGTTTGCATAAATGCCTTCGAGGAAGGAAAGGAGGTATGATAAATTAAGAAAGCAGGGGGCTGTGGACTTCTACGTAAGTATAGACCCTACTGAGGCTGAAAGTTAACTAGAGAGAATGGAAAGGATTTTTGAACAAATAGACTACGAGTCTGATGAGAAGTTTGACTATGTAGTTTCATTACTGCAAGGTCCAACATACCAGTGGTGGAAGATTGTTCCAGGCAGTGCCACCAGGACTTGTAGTTTAAAGTGGCAAGATTTTCTGAGGATGTTTATATTGAATTATATGTCGAAGTTTTATCTAGACAGAAAGATGAAGGACTTTTTGGATCTGAAGCAGGGAAGTCTGATAGTAACGGAATATGAGATCTAATTTAATGAGTTGATAGGGGTATGCCACTACATTGATATTGACTGAGGAAGGCAAGTGTAGGAGAATTAAATATGAGTTGAACATGGAAATCAGAATGAGGCTAGCCATTTCTAATTTAGGTAGTTTTATAGAACTATAAGCGGCATCGATCAGAATTGAACAACTTTTAAAAGATGGTTAGGGAGTGTATAGACAGGAGTCTAGAGTGAAGAGACAAGTTGAGTCTTAGGCTGATTCTGGCAGGAATTTCAGTAAACGCCAGAACAAATCGTCTCGATTCAAAACTAGATCGAGATAATCAGGGTTTAGACCAAGAGGTGGATTTGTTTAAACTAGTAGAGGTAAAGGACAAGTGTCAGGAGGACAGTCCCAAGAGATGTCTAATTGTGAACAATGTAGTAAGAAGTATGGTGGGGAATGTTGGAGGTTATCGGGAGCTTATTTTCATTGTGGCTTTCTTGAGCATCAGATTAGAGATTGTCCTGAGACTTTGGGACTATAGTCTGATTGAGAAAACGGTCCAGCAGAGTGGAGCTATTGAATTAGTATAGAGAGATAGAGGTAGAGGCAGAGGTCTAGGTAGAACTCAATTAATAGGTCTTAGTGTTAGGACTGAGGTGTGGAGTAACCAACCACAATCTCAGGCCAGGATCTCTGTCATCACTAGACAGGAGGTGCAGAACTCCCCAAATATGGTAGCAAGTATGTTAAGTGTCTTTAATTTTGAAGCATTTGCATTAGTAGATCCAGGATTTACACATTCATTCATCACACTGTGTCTGGCATCTAAACTGCATTGTGAGGGAGAAATGTCAAATTATGATTTAGAGGTGAGTACACTGGTAAATAGTACTACAGTGATTGGAGAGGAGTGTAAAGGGTGTAGCATTTGGATTGATCAGGCAGAGCTGAAAGCTGAAATGATAATATTATAGTTTAGGGAGATAGACCTTATCTTAGGTATGGATTGGGTCACTGCACATAGAGCTGTGATGAATTGTTATACTAAAGAAGTTATTCTTTAATCCCCTAATCAGTTGAGAATAGTGTTTCGAGGAGTTAGTCAGGCAGTGCTAGCCAGATTAATTTCATTCATGAGTGCTTTGAGTTTGATCTGAAGTAGATGTGAGCCTTATTTGATCCGCATAGTTAATACACATAATGAACATAACATTCATGATATTCCTATTGTTAGGAATTTCTTAGATGTGTTTGCTGTTGAATAATCAGGTTTACCCCTAGAAAGGGAAGTGGAGTTTACTATTGACCTTGTTCAAGGTATTGTTGTTGGATTGCCTATGGCCCCAATATTCACAATACGCAGCGGAATAGAGTGTACTGTGAGTTAACCTAGTTGTGTAAAATCAAATATTTATGCTTCTGTTGGAATTGTAGGTATAGTGGTAGCCTAGATGTCAGATTTCGATTGATAATGTAGTCTGTTAAAATTTTGTTAATTAAACTTAATTCCTTTTTATTGAATTGATATTGATATAATTGTGATGTTACTGGTTCCAGACAATTGATTGTTTGAGGAGTTCGATATTCGAGACTGTATTGGGAGTGTTTGTGATTTGAATGTGAATAAAGAAATTGAATGCTCAACTATTGGTTGAATGCCGTAATTAGATCCGATGAACTGTGAAAATTAAATGAGCTCGTTGATTGATAGTGATTGATGATATATTATGTAAACTATTATACTCCATTACATGATGCATGTTCACATAAAGGAGTTGTGACCAGAGTAGCCAACGTAAAAAGAGCTTTAAGCTCAGTTATGCGCATCAGAGCCTTAGACCCAATGATTAATGAGCTCATTAACCACAATAGATGTGGGACAGTACTGAAAAGAGCTTGGTATGTACATCGAATACCTGACAGTGAAATAGGTACTCAGTCACATCAAAGTTAAAATAAAATAAGTCTCATTTGCTTTTGTGATTGTATCTTTAAATGTTTTCATGATATGGATTGCAAATGAATGTTGAATTATGTTGTGTTGATATGGAGAAATGCTTATAACTTTGATGGTAATATGAAGAATTGTGACAAATGAGTTTTATCTTCTGAAATGATTACATGATATTCTTGCATTCAGATTGTACTTCTAGAATGACTTAAAAAGTTATTGTATTTTTAAATGCTTCTTATATTGTGATGCAAATTGTAGAATATGAATTATAAATCTAAATGAAGTGTTACTTTAATTGAGCTGAATTTTATTCATTCATATATATATATGTGTGTGTTCTGTTTTGAGTGAACACATCGATGATGGTTCACTCACTGATTTCGTAGAACTCATCAAAATTGCAACATTGATTTTTAGGTATTGAAAGGAGACCTTGCTAGTAGAGCAATCTAGTTTAAATTTAGTACTGCCTATTTTGGATCAAAATATGCTCAAAGGTCTGGTCAGTTGTCATCTGAGGATTTTAGATAGAGTACTTTGTATATTTTCATTTCATGTAGAATCTTTTGTTTAAAACAATGTGATCTAAAATGGTTTCTGTAATGAAAATATATGAATGGTTTGTAATGAAATAATAGTGTAAAACATGTTTTGGTAATGAAGTGAGATAAGTTGTTTTTATGATTACTTCTGATGTGTATAATGCCATGTTAAATGACTGTGATGGTTTTAACATGCCATTCCTGTAGGGTATGTGTTCAGATATTCTCAAGAATTTGAGCATATGTTCTATGGTAGTGGTGTGTTACATAATTGATGTTTTGTACATATTTGTTTATAATTAGTTTTTTTTGTTATTTCTTGATCGTCACTTTTTGTTTAGTTTTTGTGATTAAAAAAAGAATTTATGGATGGAATAATTTTTCCTATAATTCAAATTCCTAATCTTTTAACTAAGTTTGGAATGATCACACTAACTTTAGTTATGGATGGAATAATCAACAAAATTTCTTCGTTGATAATTTGCAGGATACAACAATTCCCGCATAGACCAAAAGTTTCTTATTGCAACTTAAGTACATCCCTAGATTTATTTAGATCTCTTACTACTAATACTTTACAATTTCTACAAGAAACAAGATCTAGAATCCAAAACTTGGTAAGCCGGATGGGTTAGATGATGGAAGATATCAATACCCTAGAATCACAAAGTGGAGAGACACATCCATCTCGACTTGAGGTGTACCTAAGGGATGTTAATGTGGAGACCATATAGACTGAAGATGAGCTTGAGAATCTTGAGAGAACTATGATCGCAAGGTTACACTGACTAAGTTTTACTATTTATAGCCTTCGTTAATTCCGCAAGTGCACGGGTCATTCGCATAGTACCTAACGTATCGATCCTACGAGGAAGCCTAATTTAGTCCTAAAATATACGGTCGTACTAAAATTACAATAATTCAAGTCAAAATAAACTAATACAAAAATAAATCAATCAATAATTAATTCAAGAATTGAGTTGTAGAAATCTAATTAAGAAAACAAATCACATAAACCAATCCAAACCTTACCTAGAAACTACCGAGTGAGAGAAAGGGGATTTTGATATAAAATTAATGAAAACCGAATTAATTTTGAAATTATCGACTTAATGGTTCTAGATGGTCCTAGAGTGAATTACTCTCTCTCTATTTAAATTAAGGAATTGCAATCTCTTGATTTGCAATTAGCCCAAAACCTAAATTAGTTCTAAAATTATCTACTAACTTACCAGGAATTTATGCTCGATCTCTCGTTACATGACTCCACCGGTTTGATTTAATCCTTCACCTATCAATTTACCTAATTTTTGTTAGCCCAAATTGATTATTCTCATTTATCTCACCCTCTCAGTTTATTGCCAAGTTATTAAGAACAAGAAATAATTACAAGTAAATTAATAAATCCAAATTTTATTAAACTCAAAAATCAAGATCTAAAGGTGAGTATAAACAAAAACTCAACATTCAACACAATATATTCTCAACACCTATTTCAATTCTATACATGAATAAAACTGAAATAAATGGAAA
>JAOQML010000008.1:30807181-30826471 GCA_027568935.1 Erythroxylum urbanii
CTTTTCTCTTCTTTCTCCACTTCTCTTTCTCTCTTCTTTCACTCACATACAAGACTACCATTACTTCTTCTCTTTTTTTACCTTTAATGAGTGTGAAATTTCCAATTTGCCCTTCCATTTAATTCCTTAGCCTTTTTAACCTTTAGTGATCTTCTAGAAATGCCCTTATATCACCTTACAACATTAATACTTTAATGTGTTTTTGAAGGATTTGAAGATAAATCAAGTAAGAAGCTTGTTAATCTTCATGGTTTTGCTAAATGAAGCATTTATGATGATAGTTTAGTATTTAATGATCATGATAGAGAAGTTGAGATATGTGTGACATTGATTTTGCAATAAATAGATGTATGTTCTGTTTTAATGCATTAATGGTATTTGTGAGTTGTTTGAAGGAAGGGTTGAGAGATTAAATGGTGATGAAGAGGGTGCTGGAAAATGGTAGTTATAACATTTCAACTGATTAAGCTTCTGTCTTTTAGCCATAACTTGTTCTGTAGTTACCCAAATGAGACAATTCTTAATCTGGATTAAACTATAGATATATGGATATATTTTTCATGAAGACATCAAATTTTAATTCTATCATTAAGGGTCTCAAAATTTGACATGAAGTCGAGAACCGGGTGCAGTAAATTGGAAGATGAATGCTGGAAAATGTAGTTGTAATATGTCCACTGATTATGCTTCTATATTTTAGCCATAACTTATTCTGTAGTTATCCTAATGGGATGATTTTTTATTTGGAGTAGATTAGAGATATAGGGCTACAATGTGTCTGAAGAAATCGAATTTTAATTTGGTCTCTAAAAATTTCAAAATCTGGTTTGAAATTGAGTTTTAACAGAGGTTGTAGTATTACCCAAGACAGAAATCATATCTTGTATATATTGAATAAAATTTATTGATAGATGCCGAATTAGACAAATCTTTCTTCAAACATTTTTTAGTTTATTCTCTTATTTTTCAAATGATATAAATTTCATAATTTTTTAATGTGGGAATTGAGAGATATGAGTTGTAGAATTTGATAGCATGATCATGCACAAGCCAAAGTTTCAAATGTGCTTAGTCTGTAGTATTTTAAGAATAACTCATATAATACTGAACCACATTGAATGATCTTAGTGTCATTATAAACTTAAGAGATAGAAGAACAATTTTATAGAAGAAAGTATCCTCAAATTACTTCATTTTCGTGGTCAAAAAGAACATGGAAAGTTGACCCAAAAGTCTATTTTTAGAGAAATCTGGAATGATGAAATGAGTTATGAATTTCGTTTTTTATGGTTTTATTGAGGTATGAACCATAAGTATAAATGATACTTATGTAAGTTTGGAAATATGAATGTTTACATAACAAGAATAATAGAGCGATACTCGGGATTGTTATGAACATGCATTGTGCATACTTCATATACATACATGTGCATTAATAAACACTTAGAATTGTGCCAAATTGTGATATGTGTACATTGTGTGATATAGACAAGCAACTGGAACGTCAACATCTAGACATTGCTAAAACTTCTAGGCATTATCTTCGGGAATGACCTGTGAGTAACCTAGATGGTCTCACTCAATTACTTGTTTGTGTTAGATTATGTTTGAATTATCTTATGAATGTGAAATTGATTATATTGATTCCAAACAATTGATTATCCAAGGAGCTCTATATTCAGGACTGTATTGGAAGTGCTACTTGAATGTGAATATGACTAACTATTTGTTCTCAAATTCAATGTTAAATGCTAGACTAAAAGTCCGATGACAATTTTGAATAAGAAAGAGTGTGGATGTGACTGAATGAGTGTAATCATTGAATATGTATTATGCATTTCGTTACATGAATGCATGAAAGATGATGGCATTTGTGACCGAAGTCGCTAGTAAAAGAGCTTAAAGCTCAAATCATGATAAGAGCCTTTGGCTCAATTATGCATGTACCCGGTCTCCACTAAGGGATATGGGACATTAATTGATATAGATCGAACTCCACAAAGGGATATGAGCTAGTAAAAAGACACTTATTGTTCACAACAAAGTAACAAATGAAATTGAGTCACGTGCATTGAATTTATATTTGATAAGTGTATTTTACATGAATGAAATGACCATTATGATTGTTCTGAAAGTGACATGTGACATTTTATGAATATGCAAAGATGTGAAAAATATGTTACGTGTAGTGAGGTGATGCATGGATTGAGTGAACCATCTATGATGGTTACCTTATTGAGTTCGCAAAACTCGTCAAAATTGCAATGTTGACTTTTCAGGGCTGAGAGACGACTTAAGCTACTGAGAGATGCTACAAGCAGTGTAGACTTGTACTTTTGGGATAAAGAAGAAATGGCTCAAATGTCAATCAGCTGGGGTTGGAAAGATTAGATAGACTTTTTGTATATTTTCCTCTTTCATATAGCATATTTTGTATAAGGATATGATGATGTACATGTATGGGTGCTTAACAAGGTACAATGTAAATAAGTTTGGATTTATGGAATGGGATAGGGAAATTTTGGTTTCAAAAATTTGTGACTTTCTTTATGATGTCTTATAAAAGAATTAAGAATGATGATACCATGTTAAGTGAATGTTGTTATTGAACGTAGTGCACCATTATTATAGGTTATATATTGGAATGTCCTCAGGGTTTTTCGATATGTACCCTATGGTAATAGGGTGCTACACCGAGTCTATGCCATGACTAGACAAGAGGCTTAGGATGCTCTTGATGTCATTGCAGGTGTGCTACTTATCTTTAATTTTTAGGATTTTGTATTGTTAGATCCTAAAACTAAACATTTTTTTATCACACCTTACCTGGCATCTAAATTTCTTTATGATAGAGAATTATTGAGATATGGATTAAAGGTGAGTACACTGAGAGGTAGTAACACCATGATAGGAGAGATATACAAGAGGTGTTTGATTCGAATTGATCAAGCAGAGTTGGAAGCAGACTTGTTTGTGTTACAGTTAAAGCAGATAAATATTATTCTAGGCATGAATTGGCTCACTGCTCATAGGACCATCATGAATTGCTATACTAGGGAGGTAATTTTAGAATCTCCTAATTAATCAAGAGCAGTGTTCAGAGGTATTACCCAAACAGTGCCAGCCAGACTGATCTCATTCATGAGTGCTTTAGGGTTAGTGCAAAGGGGATGTAAGGCTTATCTAGATGTGTTTCCTAAAGAGTTACATGGCTTACCTTTAGATTGGGAAACAAAGTTCACAATTGATCTAGTTCCAGGTGCTACTCTTATATCTATTCCCCCATATAGGATGGTACCTATAGAACTCAAGGAGTTGAAGACTCAGTTGTAGGAATTGCTTCAAAAGGGATTCGTTAGACCCAGTGTTTCACCCTGGGGAGCTCCAGTCCTATTTGTGAAGAAAAAAGATGGCACTTTGAGACTGTGTATTAACTATAGGCAATTGAATTGGGTTACAGTAAAGAACAAGTACCCTTTCCCTAGAATTGATGACATATTTGATCTGCTACAGGGAGCTCACATGTTCACTAAATTGGATTTGATGTCTGGGTATTATCAGCTAAGGATAGCAGAGGCTGATGTACCAAAGAGTGCTTTTAGGAGTAGGTATGGGCATTTCGAGTTCTTAGTAATGCCATTTGGTTTAACTAATGCCCTAGCTGCATTCATGGCATTGATGAATAAGGTGTTTCAGCCTTACCTAGATCACTTTGTGATAGTGTTTATCAATGACGTTTTGGTGTATTCAAAGAGTAGAGAAGAACATGTTGAACATCTGAGAGGGACCTTATAGATTATAAGAAAAAAAATTTGTATGCTAAATTCAGTAAATGTGAATTTTGGTTGAATCAAGTAGTGTTTGTGGGTCATATAGCAAATGGGCAAGGTATTCAAGTGGATCCGAAGAAGATAGAGGCAGTAATGAAATGGGAGGCTCCGAAGAATGTATTAGAAATTTAGAGTTTCCTAGGATTAGCTGGATATTATCAGAGGTTTTTCGAGGGGTTCTCATTGATCTCAGCCCCTCTTACTAAACTTCTAAGGAAGAATGCAGTTTTCAAATGGAATGCTGATTGTCAAAAAAGTTTTGAAAAATTAAAGTATCAATTGACTACAACGTCGGTGTTGACTATTCCATCGAGAACTGGTGGATTATAGTATACAGTGATGCATCGCATCAAGGATTGGGATGTGTGTTGATGTCGTATGGCAAGACAATAGCCTATGCATCGAGACAATTAAGGTATCATGAGATGAACTATCTGGTACATGATTTAGAGCTTATAGCAGTCGTCTTTGCTCTAAAAATATAGAAACATTATTTATATGGATAGACATTTCAGATTTACACTGATCATAAAAGCTTGAGGGATCTGCTAAGTTAAAAGGAGTTGAACATGTGACAGAGGAGATGGGTCGAGTTGTTAAAGGATTATGACTGTACAATTGAGTATCACCCTGGAAAAACTAATGTGGTGGCAGAAGCATTAAGTAGGAAGTCAAATCAAAGTGTAGCTCAAATTCAACTATCGAGGTTACCGATCTTGATGCAATTGAGAGCTTTGAATGTGGAGTTAAATCTATAGCATAATGAAGCATTTATAGCTACACTAAAGCTAAGACCGATGTTACATGATCGAATTAGAAGAGTTCAGAGTAAAGATCCCGAAATGGTGAAACTGATCGAGAAAGTTAAATTGAATCCTAATTCTGAATTTGAATTGAAAGATGAGACACTATGGTTGAAACAAAGGTTGTGTGTATCTATGTGTATGAATTGAGGAAAGAGATTCAGGATGAGGCACATGTAGCAGCGTATGCTATGCATCCTGGTACCACCAAGATGTATAATACACTAAAGAAGCATTTTTGGTTACCACGAATGAAGAAGCAAGTAGCTGACTATGTAGTTAAGTGTTTAACATGCTAACAGATTGAGGCTGAGCATCAGGCTCCAGTTGAGAAGCTACATTTATTGCCTATTCTGAAGTGGAAATAGGAACGAATCAATATAGATTTTATTATGGGTTTGCCTAAGTCTCCAGGCAAAATGATGCTATATGGGTTGTAGTAGACCGATTAACTATGTCGGCCCATTTCTTACCAGTGAGGGAAAATAACTCAATAGACTAGTTGGCTCGGATGTATGTAGATGAGGTAGTTAGACAGCATGGGGTTCCAATGTCCATTGTATTAGACAGGGAACATAAATTTACTTCGACGTTTTGGAAGAGTCTCTACAGGTGGTTATGGGTACGAAGTTAAACTTCAGTACTACATTTCATCCTCAAACAGATGGACAGAGTGAAAGGACAATCAAGACTATTGAGGATATGCTTAGAGCATATGTATTGGAGTTCTAAGGTGCTTGGGATCAGTATATAGCTCTGATTGAGTTTGCCTACAATAACCACTAACATAGCAGCATCAAAATAGTGCCATATGAGGCATTGCATGGTAAAAGATGTCGATCATCTCTATGTTGGGATGACGAAGGTTTGAGAATTGTAGAAGGCCCAAAAGTGATACAGGATACTGTGGATAAGATGAAACTGATCAAAAGTAGGATTAAAGCAGCTCAAGATAGATAGAAGAGCTATGTGGATCAACATCGAAGGGATATGGAATACAGTGTAGGAGACAAAGTATTTCTGAGAGTCTCGCCTTGGCGAGGAGTGTTGTGATTTGGCAAGAAGCATAAGTTGAGTCCTTGGTATATTGGTCCTTATGAGATCCTTGAAAGGATAGGACAATTAGCGTACATATTAGCTTTACCAACTGAAATGTCTTAGATACATAATGTATTCCATGTGAGTATGCTCATGAGATATAGATTGGATCTAGTGCATGTATTACCGACTCAAGAAATTGAAGTTGCTAGTAATCTGAGTTATGATGAGGAGTCGATCAAGATAGTAGAATATCAAACAAAACAGTTGAGGAATCGGACAATTCCATTAGTGAAAGTCCTATGGAAAAATCACTCAAGTGAGGAAGTAACTTGGAAAACAGAGGAGCATATGAGAAAGCAATATCCCTATATGTTTCCTTAATCAAGTAAGAATTTCAAGGACGAAATTTCTTAAGGATGGGAGAATTGTAATATCACATTACCCCATGATCAAGGTTAGGACCATAGGATTCTTTTCATGAGAGTTTATTGGGAATTTAAAAGTACATTTTCTGCATCATATGGCATACTCATACACGTGAAAAATGTTCACACTCATTAAAGTAATTGTACATGCATCATTGACATTCTTCGGGTATAAGGATTTATAAAAGTGATTTTTGGTATGAATTGTGGTTTTTATGTATTGAAAATTAAATTTGTGTTATAAGTATTAATGTAGAATTTTTGGAGAATTTTTGGAAATTTTCTGAAACTTGGGGTATTTTTGGACTAGGAACAATGCCAAGTGGCAGAACAATTAACAAATGACAATAAAAATAATTGACGCATGGTAGTAGAAATAAATAACCCGTGGTAGTACGATTTACTGACAAGTGGCATTAGGACTTATTGACAAGTGGCATGAGAAATTGGGTAACAGTGACCTAGAAATTTAATGACAAGTGGCTTAAAGATGTAGAGACAAATGGACTATTTGCTATATAACAATTGGTACCATAGGAAAAGGACATGTCGCAAGTGTCATTGACACTCACCACACACCTCTCACGTTATACCCATATGAAAGGCAATCATCTTTATCTTTCATTCTTCTCTTTTATTACATGTTCTTTCCCTCTTCTTTCTTCTCTCCTTCTCACGACACTATCATCCTCACCCTCACCACATTAAGCTTTGTTATCATCTTTCACTAGCCAATCCAAGATGTTGTTGCTCTCACCTTGTTGATGAAAAGCTAGCCTATTTTCTCCTTGAAGGATGATGTACATGGGTTGTATAGAGAGCTAGGGTTAAGAGAGATCTTGAAGAGTTTGAAATTTTTGGAGGATTAATCAAGTAAGTTATGCTTTCATCTTCATAGGTAATGTTAAATGTAAATCATTTGAGTAATTTGAGATTGATGATCATGATCATGAAATTATGTGTGGAAAATATGAGTGGTGAAATTATCATATAAATGTCTTGATTTTAGATAAATAATGAGTAATGGTGCATAAATTGGTGTAGTGATGCTTTTAGGTTAACTTGATTATGAAAATGGAAAAGAAGTGTAGAAAATTGATTAGTGAATGGAGTGTTTTACTGGACAAACTTTAGTATTTTGGCCATAACTTGCTCTGTGAATATCCAAATTGGATGAATTTTGATGGAGAGTAATTTGGCGACATATGGCCACAATTGTCATAAAGGAACCGAATTTTAATTCTATCTTAAGGGTCTTGAATGTTAGCTTGAAATTGAGTTCTGGCATAGGCTACAACACCACCTTAATAGAAATCATATCCTATTTTGATCGAATAAACTGTATTAATTGAAGCCTAATTAGACCATATTGTCTTCATAATAGTTGTAGATTATTCGCTTATCTTTCTATTGATATAAAGATTGTAATTTTTGGATATTGGAAATGAGAGATATGAGTTTTACAAGTTAGAGCGCACTAATTCTCAAATCATGCACTAGCCAAACCTTTGAACGTGCACAGTCTGTGGTATTTTTAGCATAACTCGTACAATAATGAACCAAATTGTATGATCTTAGTGTCATTAGAAACTTAAGGCACAGAGGAACAATTAGTTAATGGTAAGTGTTATCTAAAAACCCCATTTTCTTTGTCATAAGGATCATACAAAGTTGACCCAAAAGTGGGTTTTGAGAAAAAACTAGAATAGATAATGATTGTATGAATTTTGACACATTTGGAGTACAATTGATCTTTGCATCAGTTTATTACAGAAGTATACCCAAGCATATGTCATTGAACATGCATGTGACATTATACATTTATAAAAATGCATATTTAGTTACATGAACAATGTGGTAACATGAAATTGTCTTCGACTGTATATAGAAGAGCAAGTAGAGCGACTGCTTCCAGATATTGCTAGAACATCAAGACAATAAGCAAAATAGGAGCAATAGTGAGTAACGTAAGATGGTCTCACCTTGATTTTTTGTTTAATTTTTAATTGAGTTGATATTTGATGTTGTGTATTGAATTCCAGATATAAAATGTTCGAGGTGTTAGATGCATGAATAACACATTGGAAGTGTTTCTTGAATGTGAATGTGAATTGATATGTGATGTTGTGTATTGATTTTCGGACATAAAATGTTCGAGGTGTTTGATGTATGCATAAGACATTGGAAGTGTTTCTTGAACGTGAATGTGAATGAATAAATGTGTTCTCAACTTATATGTTGAATGTCGGACCAAGTTTGAAGATCCTTGTGAATGAGAAATGTGAATGTGAATGCGAATGCGAATGCAGTGTACTGAATATGATGATTGAAAATGTGAAATGCATTTGTTCTATAAATGCATGAAATATGAAAGCTGTTGTATCTAAAGTTGCTAACGAAAAAGAGCTTAAAGTTTAAACATCCGTGGTAAGAGCCTATGGCTCAATTTGTACGGTAGATCATGGTATGCAAAATAGATACGGGACAGTATGATAGATCCTGATATCTACAACGGATATGGGACAGTGAAAAAGGCACTCAGTCATAACAACTTAACAAATAAATTTGAGTCCTATAAACATTGGATACACTTATAATATGACTAAAGTGAGCAATTGCAAGGTTTTGAGAACTTGCATTGTATGAAATGTGTGATGAATATTTCTTACATGATTTTAATGAAATGATGAAATGTGTGGATTTTTAAATTGGGACAAATGTGTACAAAGTGTTTTGTGTTATTACACGATGAAAATTGAGATGATGCAAATTATGATGACTTAAATTATGTGTTATATGACAAGAGTGAACCATCGAGGAGGGTTACTCAAATGAGTTCGTAAAACTCAACTAAATTGCAACATTGACATTTTTAGGTTCGAGAGAACGACGACTTAACTCCTAAGACTGCTTAGAAGGGTTTTTGGTATAACTTTTGGATAAAAGAAGATGGCTCAAAGTTTGGTCAGCTAGGATTGAAGGAATATTTTGTTTTCGTTTTTATTTAGTTTCCTCATATATGTAGCAGATTATGTAGACTGAGTTGTAAACACTCTAGGTTGACATTGTAAAATATGGATGTTGGTCAATGCTACAGTATACATTATAGTTTGAGAAATGAAATGAGGAAAATTTTGGTTTTCAGATAATGTGTTATTTATGGTTTTACTTACGATGCCATGTGATAAAGTGAAGGTGAAATGGTTAACACACCATTTCTATCGGGCATGTGCACGTGTGGCTGAAAGGTGCGCATGCATATGTCAGATGGGAGTGGGGTGTTAATGTTGGTGGTATCAGAGCATTGTTGGCATCCATAGGGATATGTAGAAATGTTAGGCATGACATATTGTGAGAATTTCGGATGATAATTGAAGTTATTGTTTGTTGTAGCTCATCTTCTATAGGTGATCAAATGGAAAAATCAGCTGATCTAGGATTAGAAAGAGCCAATAGAGAGTCATCTATGTCTTGACCCGAGGGAATGCCTTTAAGAATTCCTGAGAAAAGAGAAAGGAGGCGTGATAAACTGCGAAAGTTGGAGGCTGTGGACTTCTATAGAAGTATAGGCCCTGCAAAGGCCGAGGGATGGCTAGAGAGAATAGAGAAAGTCTTTGACTAGATATACTGTGAGTGGGACGAGAGGTTCGACTATGTTATTTCTCTATTGCAAGGCCCAACTTACTAGTGGTGGAAAACGATTCTAGGGAGTACCATCAGGCCTTATAGTTTGAGATGGGAAGACCTATTGAGGTCTTCAAGGAAAATTATATGCCTAAGATCTACCTGGATAGAAACATGAAGGAATTTCTAAATCTGAAACAGGGCAGGATGTCTGTGGTAGAATATGAGATTAAATTCAATGAGATGATGTGATATGCTATTGCCTTGATTTCTACTAAGGAAGGTAAGTGCAGGAGATTTGAATGTGGGTTGAACATGGAGATTCGGACAAGGCTAACTCTTACTAACTTGAGTAGTTTGACTGACCTCAGAGCAGCCTCGATCTGAATAGTGCAATTGTTGAGGGACAGTCAGTCTGAGCAAAGATCAGAGTCTAGAAAGAAGATGCCTAGTGAATTTCAGGGCGATTCTAGCAGAAGGTTCAGTAAGCATTAGACCCGAGCTTTCAGACCACCGACTGGATCAAGATAGTAGGGGTTCAGACATAGGGAGAGTTTTATTCAGTCTGGCAACAATAGAGGTGTAGTATCAGTTTAGATATTGATTTGTGAGCATTATGGGAAGAAGCAAAGTGGTGAATGTTGGACGTTGACAGTAGCCTACCTTTGATATAGCTCATTTGATCATCAGGCTAGGGACTGTTCTGTTGTGTTTAGAGCACAGTTTGGTAGGAGAGGAAGTGTGGTGACAGAAACTACGGTTCAGCAGAGCCGAACCAAAGGGTCTAGACAGAGAGGAAGTGGTAGAGGCAGAATGAGTTTCGGGAGTCCTTCTGTCATGAGTGAGACATAGAGTAATCGACCACAATCTCAGGGCCGAGTTTATGCCATAACTAGGGAGGAGGCTCAGGATGCTTCTGAAGTTGTTACAGGTGCACTACTTATCTTTAATTTTGAGGATTTTGCACTTTTAGATCCTGGATCTACATGTTCTTTTATCGCACCTTACCTAGCATCTAAATTGCATTATGATAGAGAATTATTGAGATATGAATTAGAAGTGAGTACACCGCCATCGTGATAGGAGAGGTCTGCAAGAGGTGTTTGATTCGAATTGATCAGGCAGAGTTGGAAACAGACTTTATTATGCTACAGTTAAAGGAGAAACATGTTATTCTAGGAATGGATTGGCTCACTACTCATAGGGCCATTATGAATTGCTATACTAAGGAAGTAATTTTGCAATCTCCTAATCAACCGAGAGTAGTGTTCAGAGGTATTAGCCAAGCAGTGCTAGCCAGACTGATCTCATTCATGAGTGCTTTGAGGTTAGTGCAAAGGGGATGTGAGGCTTATCTAGCTCAAATTATTGATGCTAAAGCTGAGCAGAATATACAGGACATTCGTACAGTAAGGAATTCCTAAATGTGTTTCTTGGAGAGTTACCTGGCTTACCTCCAAATTGGGAAACAGAGATCACAATTGATCTAGTTCCAGGTGATGCTCCTATATCTATTCCCCCACATAGGAGTCGAAGGCTTAATTGCAGGAATTGTTTGAAAAGGGATTCATTAGACCTAGTGTTTCAGGCTGGGGAGCTCCAGTCCTATTTGTGAAGAAGAAAGATGCCACTTTGAGACCGTGTATTGACTATAGACAACTGAATCGGGTAACAATAAAGAACAAGTATCCATTACCTAGAATTGATGACTTATTTGATTAGGTACAGGGAGCTTAGGTGTTCACTAAATTAGATTTGAGGTCTGGGTATTATCAACTAAAGATAGCAGAGAATGATGTACCAAATAGTCCTTTCAAGAGCAAGTATGGGCATTTTGAGTTCTTAGTAATGCCGTTTGGGTTAATTAATGCCCCAGCTGCATTCATGGCATTGATGAATAAGGTGTTTCAGCCCTACTTGAATCGCTTTGTGATAGTGTTTATTGATGACATTTTGGTGTATTCAAAGAGTAGAGAAGAACATGCTGAACATCTGAGAGGGATCTTACAGATTATGAGAGAAAAATAACTATATGCTAAATTCAGTAAATGTGATTTTCAGTTGAATCAAGTAGTGTTTGTGGGTCACATAGCAAATGGACAAGGTATTCAAGTGGATCCGAAAAAGATAAATGTAGTAATGAAATGGGAGGCTCCGAAGAATGTATCAAAAATTAATAGTTTCCTAGGATTAGCCGGATATTATCGGAGGTTTGTCGAGGGGTTATCATTAATCTCATCCCCTCTTACTAAACTTCTAAGGAAGAATGTAGCTTTCAGATGGAATGTCGATTGTCAAAAAAGTTTTGAGGAATTGAAGTATCGATTAACTACAGTGCCGGTGTTGGCTATTCCATCAGGAACTGGTGGATATATAATATACAGTGATGCATCGCATCAAGGATTAGGATGTGTTTTGATGCAGTATGGCAAGGTGATAGCCTATGCATCGAGACAATTAAGATCTTATAAGATTAACTATCCGGTACATGATTTAGAGCTTGCAGCAGTAGTCTTTGCTCTAAAAATATGGAGATGTTATTTATATGGACAAACATTCCAGATTTACACTGATCATAAAAGCTTGAGGTATCTGCTAAATTATAAGGAGTTGAACATGAGAAAGAGGAGATGGATTGAGTTGTTAAAGGATTATGACTGTACGATTGAGTATCATCCTGGAAAAGCTAATGTGGTGGCAGATGCATTGAGTAGGAAGTCAAATAAAAGTGTCTCAAATTTATTTATCTAGGTTATCGAGTTTGATTCAATTGAGAGCTATTAATGTGGAGTTGAATCTAGAACATAACGAAGCATTTATAGCTACACTCAAGTTGAGACCAATGTTACATGATCGAATTAGAAGAGTTCAGAGTAAAGATCCTGAAATGATGAGATTGATTAAGAAAGTTAAAATGAATCCCAATTCTGAATTTGAATTGAGAGAAAAGACGCTATGGTTGAAACAAAGGTTATGTGTACCTGATGTGGATGAATTGAGGAAAGAGATTCTGGAGGAGGCACATGTAGCGGAGTATGCTATGTATCCTGGTACCACCAAGATGCATAAGACACTAAAGCAACATTTTTGGTAGCCAGGAATGAAGAAGCAAATAGTTGACTATATAGTTAAGTGTTTAACATGCCAGCAGATTCAGGCTAAGCATTAGGCTCTAGTTCGGAAGCTACATTCATTGCCTATTCCGGAGTGGAAATGGGAACGAATCACTATGGATTTTATTATAGGTTTGCCTAAGACTCCGAGGCAAAATGATGTTATATGGGTTTTAGTGGACCGGTTAACTAAGTAGGCCCATTTCTTACCAGTGAGGGATAATAAGTCACTAGATCAGTTGGCTCAGAGGTATATAGATGAGGTAGTTAGACTACCTGGGGTTCTAGTGTCTATTGTATCAGACAAGGATCCCAGATTTACTTTGAGGTTTTGGAAGAGTCTACAGGCGGCTATAGGTACGAAGTTAAACTTCAGTACTGCATTTCATCCTCAAACAGATGAACAGAGTGAAAGGACAATCAAGACTATTAAAGATATGCTTAAAGTATGTATGTTAGAGTTCTAAGGAGCTTCGGATCCGTATATAGCTCTGATTGAGTTTGCATATAATAACCACTATCATAGTAGTATCAGAATGGCACCGTATGATGCATTGTATGGCAGAAGATGTCGATTGCCTCTATATTAGGATGAGGAAGGTTTGAGAATGGTAGAAGGCCCATAACAGATACAGGATAGTGTGGATAAGGTGAAATTGATCAAAAGTACAATTAAAACAACTCAAGATAGACAGAAGAGCTATGTGGATTAACATCGAAGGGATATGGAATATAGTGAGGGAAACAAAGTATTTCTGAGAGTCTCGCCTTGGCGAGGAATGTTGAGATTTGGCAAGAAGGGTAAATCGAATCCTAGGTATATTGGTCGTTATGAGATCCTTCAAAGGATAGGACCATTAGCATACAGATGGCCTTACCAATTGAAATGTCTCAGATGCATAATGTTTTCCATGTGAGTATGCTTAAGAGATATAGATCGAATCTAATGCATGTATTACTGACTCAAGAAATTGAAGTTGCTAGTAATCCGAGTTATGTTAAGGAGCCAGTCAAGATAGTAGGATATCAAACAATATAGTTAAGGAATCAAACAATTTCGTTTATAAAAGTCATATGGAAAAATCACTCAAGTGAGGAACTAACTTGGAAAAACAGAGGAGCACATGAGAAAGCAATATCCTTATATGTTTCCTCAATCGGGTAAGAATTTTGAGGACAAAATTTCTTTAGGAGGGGAGAACTGTAACATCCCATTACCCCATGATCAGGGTTAGGACTATAGGATTCTTTCATGAGAGTTTATTGGGAATTTAGAAGTACATTTTATGCATCATATGACATACTTATACACGTGAAAAATGTTAACACTCATTAAAATGATTATACATGCATCATTAACATTCTTCAGGTATAAAGATTTATAAAAGTGATTTTTTGTATGAATTGTGGTTTTTATGTATTGAAAATTAAATTTGTGTGTATAAGTAGTTGGAGAATTTTAGGAAATTTTCTGAAATTTGGGGTATTTTTGGACTAAGAACAATGCCGAGTGGCAGAACAATTAACAAATGACAGTAAAAATAATTGACGCATGGTAATAGAAATAAATGACCTGTGGTAGTACGATTTACTAACAATTGGCATTAGGACTTATTAATAAGTGGCATGAGAAATTGGGTAACAATGACCTATAAATTTAATGACAAGTGGCTTAAAGATGTAGAGACAAATGGACTATTTGCTATATAACAATTAGTACCATAAGAAGAGGACATGTGGCAAGTGTCATTGACACTCACCACACACCTCTCATGTTATACCCATATGAAAGACAATCATCTTTATCTTTCATTCCTCTCTTTTATTACATGGTCTTTCCTTCTTCTTTCTTCTCTCCTCCTCACGACACTCTTATCCTCACCCTCACCACATTAAGTTTTATTATCATCTTTCATTAGCCACTCCAAGATGTTGTTGCTTTCACCTTGTTGATGAAAACCTAACCTATTTTCTCCTTAAAGGATGATGTATGGGTTGTATGGAGAGCTAGGGTTAAGAGAGATCTTGAAGAGTTCAAAATTTTTGGAGGATTAATCAAGTAAGTTATGCTTTAATCTTCATGGGTATTGTTAAATGTAATTCATTTGAGTAATTTGAGATTGATGATCATCATCATGAAATTATGTGTGGAAAACGTGAGTGATGAAATGATCATGTAAATGTCTTGTTTTTACATAAATAATGAGTGATGATGAATAAACTGATGTAGTGATGCTTTTGGGTTAACTTGATTATGAAAATGGTGTATAAAGAAGTGTAGAAAATTGATTACTGAATGGAGTGTTTTACTCGACAGACATTAGTTTTTTATCCATAACATCCTCTGTGAATATCCAAATTGGATGAATTTTAATGGAGAGTAATCTAGAGACATATAGCTATAAGTGTCATGAAGGAACCAAATTTTAATTCTGTCCTTAAGGACTTTGAAATTTAGCTTGAAGTTGAGTTTTGGCATAGGCTGCAGCACTACATTTAACAGAAATTGTATCCTCTTTTGATCGAATAAAATGTATTGATTGAAGCCCAATCAGACTATATTGTCTTTATAAGCGTTGTATATTATTATCTTAGCTTTCTATTGATATAAATATTGTAATTTTTGGATATCTTAATTGAGAGATATGAGTTTTACAAGTTGGAGTGCACTAATTCTCCAATCATGAACTAACCAAACTTTTGAACGTGCATAGTCTGTGGTATTTTGAGTATAACATGTAGAATAAGGAACCAAATTGTATGCTCTTAGAGTCATTAGAAACTTAAGGCACAGAGAAACAATTGTTTAGAAGGAATTGTTGTCTAAAAACTCTATTTTCCTTGTCATAAGGATCATGCAAAGTTAACCCGAAAGTAGGTTTTGAGAAAAAACTGGAATGGTTAATGGGTGTCTGAATTTTGACACATTTGGAGTACAATTGATCTTTGCATCGGTTTATTACAGAAGTATACCTGGGCATGCATGTGACATGAAATGCAGTAACATGAAATTGTCTTTGATTGTATATAGAAGAGCAGTAGAGCGATCGTTTCCAGATATTGCCAGAACTTCAAGGCAATAAGCAAAAAGGGAGCAATAGTGAGTAACCTAAGATGGTCTCACCTTGATTTTTGTTTAATTTTTAATTGAGTTTATATGTGATGTTGTGTATTGAATTCCAGAAATAAAATGTCCGAGGTGTTAGATCCATGAGTAACACATTGGAAGTGTTTCTTGAATGTGAATGTGAATTGATATGTTAGGTTTTGTACTAATTTTTGGACAAAAATTGTTTGAGGTGTTTGATGTACGCATAACACATTGGAAGTGTTCCTTAAATGTGAATGTGATTGAATAAGTGTGTTTTCAACTTATATGTTGAATGTCAGACCAATTTCGAAGATCCTTGTGAATGAGAAATGTGAATTTGAATGCAAATGCGAATGCAGTGTACTGAATATGATGATTGAAAATGTGAAATGCATTTATTCTATGAATGCATGAAGTATAAAAGCAACTGTGACCGGAGTTGTTAACCAAAAAGAGTTTAAAGCTCAAACATTCGCGGTAAGAGCCTATAGCTCAATTTGTATGTTAGAGCCCAGTATACAAAATAGATACAGTACAGTATGATAAAGTCCAGTATCTACAACAGATACGGGACAGTGAAAAAGATACTCGGTCACAGCAATGAAATAAATAAATTTGAGTCTCATAAACAATGCATACACATATGATATGACTAAAGTGAGCAATTGCAAGGTTTTGAGAACTTGCATTGTATGAAATGTTTGATGAATATGTCTTGCATGATTTTAATGAAATGATGAAATGTGTAGATTTTTGAAATGGGACAAATGTTTATAAAGTGTTTTGTGTTATTATAAGATGAAAATTGAGATGATGTAAATTATGATGACTTAAATTGTGTGTTGCATGACAAGAGTGAACCATCGAGGATGGTTGCTCAACTGAGTTCGCAAAACTCAACCAAATTACAAAATTGACATTTTTAGGTTCGAGAGAACGACGACTTAACTCCTAAGACTGCTTAAAAGGATTTTTGGTATAACTTTTGGATAAAAGAACATGGCTCAAAGGTCAATTAGCTGGGATTGAAGGAATAGTTTGTTTTCATTTTTGTTTAGTTTCCTCATGTATGTAGCAGATTATATAGACTAAGTTGTAAACACTCTAGGTTGACATTGTAAAATATGGATTTTGGTCAATGCTACAGTTTACATTATAGTTTAAGAAATGAAATGAGGATGATAATTGAAGTTATTGTTTATTGTAGGTCATCTGCCATGGGTGATCAAATGGAACAATCAGCTGACCTAGGATTAGAAAGAGCCAGTAGAGAGTCATCTATGTCTTGACCTAAGGGAATGCCTCCAAGAATTCGTGAGAAAAGGGAAAGGAGGTATGATAAACTACGAAAGCAGGGGGCTGTGGACTTCAATGGAAGTATAGATCCTGTAGAGGCTGAGGGATGGCTAGAGAGAATAGAGAAAGTCCTTGACCAGATAAATTGTGAGTAGGATGAGAGGTTCGACTATGCTGTTTCTCTATTGCAAGGCCCAACTTACCAGTGGTGGAAAACTATTCCAGGAAGTACTATCAGGCCTTGTAGTTTGAGATGGGAAGACTTATTGAGGGTCTTCAAGGAAAATTATAAGCCCAACATCTACCTGGATAGAAACATGAAGGAATTTTTGGATCTGAAGTAAGGTAGGATGTCTGTGGCAGAATATGAGATTAAATTTAATGAGCTGATGGGATATGCTACTGCCTTGATTTCTACTGAGGAAGATAAGTGTAGGAGATTTAAATATGGGTTGAACATAGAGATCTGGACAAAGGTAGCTCTTACTAACTTGAGCAGTTTCACTAAGCTCAGAGCAGCCTAGATCAAACAAAGCAATTGTTGAGGGACAGTCAATCTGATCAGAGATTAAAGTCTAAACAGAAGAGGCCCAGTGAATTTCAGGGTGGTTCTAACAAAACTTTTGTAAGCATCAGACCTGAGGTTTGAGACCACCGACTGCATCAAGATAGTCGGGGTTCAGGCATAGGGATAGTTTTGTTCAATTTGACAACAGTAGAGGTGTAGTATCAGGTCAGTTGCTGACTTGTAAGCATTGTGGGAAGATGCAAAGTGGTGATTGCTAGAAGTTGAAAGGAGTCTGCCTTTGATGCGGCTCATTTGATCATCAAGCTAGGGACTGTTCTGTTATGTTTAGAGCATGGTCTGGTAGGAGAGGAAGTACTGTGATAAAAACTACGGTTCAGCAGAGCCGAGCCAATGGGTCTAGATAGAGAGGCCGTGGTAGGGGCAGAATGAGTTCTGGGTGTCCGTCTATCAAGAATGAGATACAGAGTAATCGACCATAATCTCAGGCCTGAGTCTATGCCATGACTAGATAGGAGGCTTAGGATGCTCCTAATGTCGTTGCAGGTATGCTACTTATCATTCATTTTTAGGCTTTTGCATTGTTAGATCCTAGATCTACACAATCTTTTATCACACCTTACCTGGCATCTAAATTTTATTGTGATAGAGAATTATTGAGATATGGATTAGAGGTGAGTATATTGATAGGTAGTACCACCATGATAGGAGAGGTCTATAGAAGGTGTTTGATTCAAATTGATCAGACAAAGTTGGAAGTAGACTTGATTATGTTACAGTTAAAGGAGATAGATGTTATTCTAGGCATGGATTGGCTTACTGCTCATAAGGCCATCATGAATTGCTATACTAATGAGGTAATTTTAGAATCTCCTAATCAACTGAGAGTAGTGTTCAGAGGTATTAGCCAAGCAATGCCAGCCAGACTGATCTCATTCGTAAGTGCTTTGAGGTTAGTGTAAGGGGGACGTGAGGCTTATCTAGCCCACATTATTGATACTAGAGTTGAGCAGAATATATAGGACATTCCTGTGGTTAAGGAATTTCTAGATGTGTTTCCTGCAAAGTTACCTGGCTTACCTCTAGTCATGAAACAGAGTTCACAATTCATCTAGTTCCAGGTACTGCTTCTATATCTATACCCCCATATAGGATGTGACTTGTAGAACTCAAGGAGTTGAAAACTCAATTGTAGGAATTGCTTGAAAAGGGATTCATTAGACCCAGTGTTTCACCTTGGGGAGCTCCAGTCCTATTTGTGAAAAAAAAAGATGGCACTTTGAGACTGTGTATTGACTATAAGGAATTGAATCGGATTACAATAAAGAGCAAGTACCTGTTGCCTAGAATTGAGGACTTATTTGATCAGCTACAAGGAGCTCAGGTGTTCACCAAATTGAATTTGAGGTTTGGGTATTATCAGGTAAAAATAGCAGAGGCCAATGTATCAAAGAGTGGTTTCAGGTGTAACATCCCCTCACCAATTGCTAGTGAACAGTGACATATGCATGCATTCATACATGCACATGCATAGTAGATAA
>JAOQML010000008.1:30836565-30847288 GCA_027568935.1 Erythroxylum urbanii
ATTTACTATGCATGTGCATATATGAATGCATGCATATGTCACTATACATTGATACACTCCTAAACATGGCAATTTACTAATATACCCTTCCTATTGGTGAGGGGATGTTACAATATCAACGAGAGCAATATGAGGCTATCACACTTAGAAATGGGGAAGAACAAGAAGAACCACTGAAAGACCATGCTGAACCGTATCTTGTAAATGACCAAAAGATGAGGAAAGAGGATGAAGAAAGGAAGATAACTCTCCCTATTATTCCTAAGATCTTGGTATACCACGCTTGAACATCAAAAACACTTGGATAGGTGTCCATGAAGAGAAACTCATCATGACGATTAGTGATGATCAAGTGACATGCAACACAAGTATGTATTAAAGAATCTAGAGGAGGGCAACGCATTTAGAAAAAATGATGTGTTTGGATCTTTAAGGAACGAGAGGACAAAGAACAGTTGTCAATGGACATCAAGTTTGAAGAAGCTATGGAAGCCTCTGTTTAAGAAGCTAAAGAAGAAGAGGAGATGAAGGTGAATGAGGAAGAACCATGAAGAGAACAACTCACCCTGTTATAGGGAAAATTGTTGGATTCCATGGAAGATTCAAGGAGTTTTGATATTCCTCGTTTTGTTAATAGTTCACTCAAAAAAAGGACATTATTGAGCTTAAGTGATTTTCATAATATTATCAATATTGTCCTTCTGATTACTTTGCAATTTATAACTTACTTATAGGCTACAAAATTGATGTTGAACAAAAAAGGTGGAAGCAAGCCACTTATAATTGATTCTGACTGAGTTTCCAAGGATAGAGGTTTGAGCTACTGACGTAAAAGAAGTGTTGCATGGGAGGTAACCTATGGATTGTTAATTCTATGTTATTTCCTTTGATTTTTAGATAGTTTGAATTATATAGTTAGGTTATTTCATTTCCAAATAAGGTAAAGAAAGCACAGAACTTCGACATAAGTTAGATGATCTAGGAAGTAAGTAAAAAAAAGAGGTGAAAGAGCTACAAAGAGTTAGGAAGTAACCTTGAGAATGTATAGAATGACTAAAGAAGAAAAAAATTGGTGAAAATCAAAAATAGGTGAAAAAATTGCTAGCCACGATTGTGGCCTACGGCAGGGTAAAATTGTCCACATGATTTTCAGCTAAAATTTTTGCCGTTTACCCTTCCTTCACCTATATATTCATGTCATACTTCATTTTCTAACTTACTACTAAGTTTAAAACCTCCAAGCACTCTCACATCTCTCAAACCAACTTTCAAAATCTCTACTTTATTCTAACTTCCACCTACTTGTTGACTGCAAGTTTACATATGATAAGTTTTAATATTTATAATCTTGATAATACTACAAGCGCACGGGTTCTTCACGTAGTACATAAGGTGACAATCCCATGAGGAGGAGTAATATAATCCTAAAATCTAAGGCTTGACTTAAATTCGCAATAAATAGAAATAAAAAACTAATGTAGAAAATTAATCAATCATGAAATCAATCACAAGAATTATATTCAGAAATTATGGATAAAACAATAATTTTGCATAGCCCAATCAAGAATCAACCTAAGAACTACAAATTGAGAGAAAGGGGGCTATAATCTGACTTTACTGAAAATCTAATTGATTATAATGACAGACCTAGTGTGGATTACCCTCTTTCGAGTTGTAATCTTTAACCCTAATTTATAATCCCTAATTTAAATTATGGAATTGTAATCTCTCGATTTCCAGTTAACCTAGAACCTAAATCAATTATGAAATTGTCTAATAACCTACCAAAAACCTATGCTCGATCTCTCTTTACACGATTTTACTGGTTTGATTCAATTCTTATCTATCAAACTACCTAACTCTTATTCGCCAAATTTGATGATATTCACTCGGTTCACCCTCTCAGTTTATTACTAAATTATTAAGAACATAACATGAATCACGAATAACTCAGTAAAAACATAATAAATCAACTTTTATTAATATCAAAGATTAAAAAATCCTGAAGGTGAGTTTAGACAATATCAACATTCAACAACGCCTATTTTCAACGACTATCCCAATTCATACATCAATAAATTTCAAATAAAATTAGAAAATACTATTGGAATGGATTAGTGGAGGCAGCGACGGCAAGAAACCACTTGTTCTAGGAAGTACTTCGTGTCAAGCTTCTTCTTTGTGTCTCTCTTCCTTCGTCTCCTTCCTTAGATCTCTTGATAAGCTCTCTAGGGATTCAGAGTTGGCTGATGCAAAAAGGCTACTCTTATTATTATTTAATGTTCTATTTATACCTTAGAAGTCCTAAGGTTGATTCGAGGTTGAAACTGTCTAAAAACTCCCTCGAAACTTGACGTTTTCAACTATTTTTGTGTCTACCTGATGCAAGCCACGATCATGGCCCTACCTACCATGATAGTGGCCAGTGCCTAACCCTCTCTGTCATGATCATGACCAAAGTGTCATGATCATGGCATCATTCTGGCTTCTCTGTCATGATCGTGACCAATCGTGGCCTATTATGCCATGACTGTGGGCCGTAGTTTTGGCCTGAAACTCTTCGAAACTTCTCTGTTGTTTGCCAATTACCCTGAAGCACTAACAAACACTTCAAGATACCTCAAAAACATAGCATTTAAGCTCAAAGACTCGTATTAACCCATAAAAACACTTAAACACTTAAACTAAAACAATTAAAATAACACTTAAATTAACAGTAAATATATAAAAAATTGAACCTTAAAATATAATACAAACCACAACTATCACTTACAATCCAAAATGCCATCAATTAAGTAGTCAGCGAGGTGCAACTAATCATCGGGACAAAATCAAGTCTTGAGCTAAGGGCGAAAGAATAAGGTGGTGAATTTTGGAGCTTCGTTTCCAATCCCTTAATGTTAAACAAATAGTTTCCTAAAATATTTTGATTTTGATATGCTTAATAGGCTAGAATTGCGAGAGAGGGTAGAGAATCTAGCAGAAAGCTTTTAGTAGGACAAGTTTATACACTTCAAATATCCTGTCTACTAAGAGCTCACTCTTCAATTGTTCACTTCCCTCTATTTCGGATTTAGTAACCCTAAAGAAATGTGGTTTAAGTTACAGGGATGAACTTATGAGATAAACATTGAAATCATGTGTGATATTTGCAGGTTCCCTGAATCTTCCATTATCAATCAGCACAATGATTTTCGTGTTTCTCGCTTTTGGAATGAGCCCGCTGGGTTAGAGCGATTCGATGCTAGACATGCCCATAACAATATTATATGACCCACGAGCACTTGTTATTGTATTAATTCATGTGTTAAATGGTTTTTGACAAATCAGAACCCAACAAGTGTTTAACTAAGGAACTTTTTTTGTCATGGTGCATGGGTCACAGCATCCTAGTGTGCACCTCCACATTTATGCTGAATTCTATTATTATGACTCTATGTAAGAGAAGCAACAATTTGGGTATGGGGTACTTGGTTTCTGCCATTGCTGAGTACTATATCATGGATGGCAGTGGTTTAACCGTCTACCTCCCTAATTTTCTAAATCACTATCATTTAAAGGTTGCTGAAATCCTAAAGTCCTATAACGTGAAACTTTAGGACATCAGCCAAAAGACTAATACTAAGATCAAGGCTAGTCAGGCAAGTTCTAGCACAATGCCACCTTAATAGGCAGAAAAGGACTTGACTAACAAGGATTCCAAAGACGAAGAAGACACAAAAGGACCTGGCTAGAAGAAAGTTCTCAATATAATCTCCACCAACACCAAGATAATTATAGATACGCTTGCGGAGAACTCTAAAAGGATGAAGAAGATGGCTTGAATACAACAACTTTAATGTTGGGATATATGTCGTACTCATCAATGCTTCGAGGCTCAAGATGTCTAATTGCCACCTTCGACACCATCCCCATCTCCATCAACGTAAGGCTTTGTTTCTAACCCTTTTCTTTTAAATTTAGTCTTTTTTTATTTTTGTTTTATCTTATTTTATGTTTCTTCTTTCCCTACATGTTTGTTTGCCTACTTCTCACATTAAGGACAATATATTGTTCAAGTGTGGGAAGGGTTGTGTGTTTTTTTTAGTGTGAATTTTGCATATTGTCTCATAGTTTATTAGGTTGCATTTTGTGAATTGTGTGAATGTTTCGATGGCTTAGATGGAATGAAATCGATTTAATTTTGAACATGACAGTAAGGTGTGAAGAGTCATTAGTTCGAAAAATTAGTGATTTGGGTTCTTTGGGTAAATATGCAAGTTAATTAGGATTTAGTGTTAGTTTATCACCATATAAGTTGTCACATTCATTCATAATTTTAGGTCTTTCGACTAAAGTAGATTTGCTAGTATTTTTCATGAAAACGAGTAGCTAAAGCAACAAGGTAATAAATAATAATAAAAATGTATGTTTTTTAATTTTAAATAAATAAATATTCTACTAGCCTTCGAGTTATGAATAGAGCTAGTAGCCAGTTAATAATGTGATGAAGCCGAGTAACTAAATCGACACGCACTACAAATGTGTGATTTTGCGTCAAAAGACTATAATGATGTTCCAACCAAGCAGCTTAATAAAAACATGGCTTAGTCGAGTAACTAGATCGACATTCGTCACTAGTGTTTACCTCCGAGTAAAAGACTAGGTCCATGTCCATAAAAAGTAAATAAAAAATGTGTTTTCTAATAAAAACCTACCAAACTTGTAATTAACTTGACTTTTCAAAGTTTAAAGGACCAAATAATTATTAATGTGTACAATTGAAAAGGGTGAATAACTTGACATTTGGGTTTTGATTAAATATGTATATTTAGTCTAGAGTTCCTAGATGCGGATTTTTCATGTTAATGATTTGGAGCAACTTGAATGAAGTTGTTTAATGTTAAATTTATTTCATGAAGTTGAGGCCATTATCTCATTATTACATTGTGTGCTTTATGATTTTTGAGCGTTTGTTGTTTTGTTTCCTTGTGAACAAGAAAATGTTTAAGTGTGGGGATGTTGATAAGTGCAAATTGTATCGTGTTTTAAGGCATAGTTTGATATGTGTTTAGCCATTAATTCAATCATTTAGTATCTGTTTAGGATAGAATTGTGTTAGTTGTTAATTATTTGAGTTTTAAGTGTTTTATGGGTTAGTACAAGCTTTTAAGCTTAAATGTGAAGTTTTTTAGGTACCTTGATGTGTTTGCTAGTGTTTTAAGGTAAACATTGAAGAACGGAGGAGTTCACATGTCATACATTATAATGCAATTTCCACATCATAATATTTCAAATCAAATCATTTTACACATATAACACACACAAGGCAATTTTCTCATCACATAATAACTATAAATAAATTACCCATCTAAATCCTTGCTTAGAAACTTGCTTAAAATGCCTCTCTTCTTGCTCGTCTTGCCTTTCCTCTTGATTTCCTTCAATATTGGCAAAAATCCCAATTCAAATTGAGAACCCAACAAGCAAATTCACTAAAAATTGATTCTAGAATACTTAAACCCATGCATTTTCTAAGCTTTATGAACTAAGATCCTTCCAAAAATACAAAGGGTTAAATCGCTCTTACCTTGAATCTTCACCAAATAACAAGATTTTTGGCTCAAAAGGAAGCTCTTCTCTTCCTCTTTCTTTTTCTCTTCTTGAAAAACCTCAAAATCTATCTTGAAGACTATGAATAGATGAAACCTAACTTGCTTCTTCTTTCTTTTCTCTCATGAACGACTCTTTCTCACTTCTCTCTCCTTATTTTGTTTCTCTCTTCTTTCTTTCCTTAAATTTTCATTTTTTCTTCTTCTAATACCAAGACAACACTTCCTTTACCCATTCTACCCTTAATGAGAGTTAAAAGTCCACCTTACCCTTCCTTTAATGCTTCTTGGCTTTCTTAAACATAGTGACATACCAAAATTGCCCTTATTCCTTCTTACTACTTTAGTTACTAGCCAAAGAAATAAAAACCTACTAACACTTGAATAAATAATTAAACTCCAATAATAATTCTATCATGACCTCATAATTCGTCCTAAGGCAAAAATTCAAATTCCATGCTAATTCCATAAACTATCATGCTTAATTCAACGAAAAAAATTTTAGGGGCCAACATCTCCCAATTCAACACTAAATGTGATTCTTCACATATTTAGAGTACTTTGTCCAAATTGGTTAGACATTTCTCAAAAGAGTCTCCAAAGATAGAAATCATCGAAGAAGGCTTCCATAATATCGTCAATCATGACTACAAAGATAGATATACATCTTTTCAATGTAGCTGGGGCATTGCATAACCTAAATGGCATCTGTCTACAAGTAAAAGTACCATAAGGACATGTAAACGTGGTCTTTTCTTGATGTTTAGGGTAGATGAATATCTTATTATACCCCGAGTAACCATCTAAGAAGCAATAGAATGAGTGACCTACCTTTCTTTATATTATGTGACCTATGAATGGGAGAAGGAAATGTTAGTTTTTAGTCACCTTGTTGAGTTTATGATAGTATATGCACACTCTCCATCCCCTGACTGTTCTTGTCTAAATTAATTCTCCACTTTCACTTACCATTATAGTTATTCCACACTTATTATACTTAACTAACCTATTGATTATCAGATATTTGTATATGATACCTACATTAAAAAGCTTTACTACCTCCTTTTTGATCACTTCCTTCTTATGAGCGTTCAACCTATATTGATGTTCCCCACAGCTTTGCATCCTTCTTAGAGGTCTATCTTATGCATACACACATTTGGGCTTATACCTCAAATATAAAACATTTCTAGTAATTAACACATCGTCATATATTCCTATAATCATCTAGGCCCAATATAAAACATTTCTAGTAATACAGTCATTACACTTTTCAATTCGCATAAATGTCATACAATATTTACGGAATACATTCTTTAAGACATAAATAATAGAAAGCATAAGCAGACTCCAACTGATCCCAACCTCTAACTCTTAGTCAAAAGACAGTGTTTAGACTCCAGTTGGTTTAACTAGGTATCTCCTCTGAGCCTAAAAAATATGTTGCAAATTAGGCTGAGTTTTGTGAACTCAATTGAGTAACCATCCTTGATGGCTCACTCTTGTTATGCAACACAACAGTTCATGTTATCATATAATTCACATTATCTCAATTGTCATCATGTGATAACACGAAACACTTTACTCACAAATGTCACATTCCAAAAACCATACGATTCATCATTTCATCATGATCATGCCAAACGTGTTCATCGATAAGTATTCGCACATTTCATACAATAAAAATCCTCAAAATATTACAATCATTTAATTTATTCATGTCACATATGTATGCAATGTTTATATGACTCGTCTTTATTTATTACGTTATTATGACTGAGTGCCTTTTTCACTATCCCGTATCTATTGTGGATACCGAGCTCTATCATACTGTCCTATATCCACTGGGGATATAGGGCTCTTTATACATTGAGCCTTAGGCTCTTACCACAAACGTCTAAGCTTTGAGCTCTTTTACACGATGACTCTAGTCACAACTGTCTTTTATATTTCATGCATTCATGGAATAAATGCATTTCACATATTCAATCATCATGTTCAGTCCAGTGCTTTCACATTCACTTTCTTATTCACATTGATCCTCGGATTTGGTCTGGAATTCAACATATAAGTTGAGAACACATTTATTCAATCACATTCACAATCAAGGAGCATTTCCAATGTATTATTCATGCATCAAATGCCTAGGACATTTTATGTCCAGAAATCAGTACATATACATCATATGTCAATTCAATTTAGAATTAAACAAATAATCAACGTGAGACCATCTTAGGTTACTCATAGTACGCTCCAAATTAGCATTAGGTTCCATGATTCGGAAACGACTGGATGCTGACATTCCATCCTGTATATCAACATTATGTAATACACATATTGCACATAGATTATTAATTGCACAATCACATAAACATTCAATTATACACATATGTATATGTGTAATGAATAATGCATGCTCATATTGACAATCCTAGGTATATTTCCTTTATTCACATCTCACAGTCATTTAATAACGTCTTTCAATCATTCTTTAATACCTAACACACTTTACTCACTTTAATCACCCCATTTCTCATCAACTAGGGTCATTCAAGTCTAATTACCCCGTATGGAAACACCTTAGCATTGATTGGTTCAAACTTCACTCAAAAGACAACTCTTTTTCCCTATACATCAAGCCATGATTGTGGTGTCCCGGCCATGATCGTGACAAAAACATTTTTTGCCCATGCCACAATGTGCTCCTGCCACAATCTTGGCATAAACCTTTTTTGTTAAGTGACAATCATGGGGTGAGGGTCACGATCGTGCCCTGCAATTTTCTCCTCCTTTTATCCAAATTCAACACATATTTTAACACTAATTTCTCTATAATTCACTTCCTCTAACTCAACACCATTCCATACTAATTCAAATATCAATTTGATTGCATTAAACTCTCAACCTCTAATCATTTGATTTTCCATTTCAAACTTAATCTCATCATTCATGAAATCCAATCTCCTTCCATACCATGTCTTATTCATAAAGCATCAAAAAATTCATTCACTATGTTATATCCTCATTTATCACTCTAAACATTTCATATTTAGATGCATTGGCATCAAACACCCTTTTCCTTAAAGTATAACATCAAGATCAATCAAAACTTATCACACATTTAACCAACTTTTCCTACATCAAAATATGTTTATTTTAAGCCCTAATTAAGTCTAAAAGCACCATAGTTATATACATTATCATTAATTGGTTCAACCATTACATAATCGAAACATTAACATGAAAACCACGACTATGACAGAAACTAATCTCCTATTTATCCTGCAGTTTTCCAGTTTTTCTCAAGACAGATTTTTAGGTCAGTTTTGTATAACCATTTTTACATATAAAATGAGGTCCTTAGATAACACCTTCTTCTAAACAAATATTCCTATATGTCATCAAAAGCATGAATTTTGGTTCAGTATTCTGTAAGTTATAACCAAAATACTATAGACTATTCTCATACCAAGACAGCACACAGTTCTCAACTTCAATCCAAATTTTAAGACCATTAGGGACAGAAGTAAAATTCAACTTCTTAATAAACATTGTATCCATATGTCTATAGTTTAATATAAATTAAAAAATCCCATTTGTATGTCTAAAGAATAAGTTATGTCTAAAATACAAATGCATGTTCAGTAAAAACACTCCATCTAACATATTCAAGCACACTTCATCATCATTTTCATCCTAGTTCATCTCTTTTGCTTAGTTTATCATTTCTAGCTTAATTATTCATCATTTCCCCATCATTCCTAACTTCATTTTAGCTCAATATCATACACAACAATTCATGACTTATGTTTGATCATTAACCCAAAAATAGGACATATCACATTCATTTACAAAATTAATTTTTCTGCACTTCGTTCAACCTCATTTTAGGACTCATTCTAACTCTAAATTATCTCTACATCAATTTATGAATCATTAATCATCCTAGACATAAAAGCAAGACATGAACATACCGAGGTTTTTCATTCACGTTCCAACATATATATAACATATATATGATCATATGCAATCTAACCATCATCATCCTTGCTTCATTCAACAAATTAAGAAGAGTAAAGCTTTTTTACTTACTTGTTTAGCTTCAAAGTCTTCAAACCATACTTAACCCTAGCTTTCCATCTTCACACGATCATCACCACTTAAAGAGGAATGAGATAGGTTTTTGGTAACAAGGAGGAAGAAGACAACAAGAAGCATGAAGAAACAAAGGGAAGGAGTTGGGAAAAAACTCAATGTGGTAAGGGTGAGAGTGTGAATCATGTATGGAGAAGAAGAGAGAAGATGAAGAAGATGAAGAAACAAACATAAGCAACAAAAATGATGAGTGAAAGATATTTTCGTGGAATGGATGTGTGGCATGGAAAGTGACACTTGTCACTTGCCACATGTCACCACCTTATGGTCCCAATTGGTCCACTTTAATAATTACTCCATTTTGTCTCCCAATTCTAATCCAATTGAATCCCAATTTTCAATGACATTTGTCATTAAATCCCAATGTTATTTATAAAAATTTCTACTGCCATCTGACACTTATTTCTGCTATTATTCGTCAATTGTCTCGCCACTTGGGATTTTTCCTAGTCCAAAAATAACCTTAATTTTAAAATATTCTCAAATTTTACCAAAACTTTTAAATCACTAATTTAATTCACCAGATCAATTTTTAAGGCAAAATAATCACTATCCATATCATAATCACATTAAAATAATTATTTATACTTGAAAATGTCAAATGAGTGCATGAACAAATTATTGTAATGTGTGTAATGATCAAATTCACATGTATGTATACTAATATTATGCATGAGTATGAAATGAATTTTTCTAATCTCTCAATGATATTTCTCATATACAGTATTTTTGGGTTCTAACCCTTAAGATGGGAGCAAGATGTTACAGCATAGGGCGTAGTGTCGTATATGAGGTGCCAATCTCATAAGAAATTAGTGAACTAATCTAATCTTAATCTGTCTAAGGCCTAAAAGTGTAATTAAAATTCACATGTATGTATACTAATATTATGCATGAGTATGAAATGAATTATTCTAATCTCTCAATGATATTTCTCATATACAGTATTTTTGGGTTCTAACCCTTAAGATGGGAGC
>JAOQML010000008.1:30857951-30870505 GCA_027568935.1 Erythroxylum urbanii
GCTCCAAGTTCTACATCAACAAACCCAATAACACAATCCATTGTTCAACACTTGATTAAACTATAATCAAGAAAATCTAACTACAAAGCATAAATCCTGACTAATGAGTTCACAATAATGTAGTTAAATATGAACAAACTACTCCCTTTTGAAGCTCATTAAACTTAAGCCATTGCTACATCTTCAAGAGGAAATGGTGCTTAGCCAAGCAATGCTTCGGGAGAACTCACAACTGGAAACCCACCAAAAGCATCCATGTCAACAGTAGTAGATATTGAATGTGGCGACAGAAAAATGGACAGAGGTGATTGATGATGGTCAACTGGAGTGGAAGAGCCGAGAGTGTATGTTCTCCCTTATATCGTTCTCTCCCTCTCTACTATAACCTAATTTGGTAGGTTTTTAAACGAAGGATGCTGGGTCGGGTCGTACAGTGGGTGAATTTTTTTGAAATTGGTCCGGTTTTTGAAGGTTCACCACGGTGAACTTTTCCCGAAAGGTTTTGCTCTATTGCTGGTTCCCTTGCCGCAGCGAACTTTTCTCGAAAGTTCAGCCTGGATTCTGTGTCTTTTGCTGCGGTGAACTTTCTGTTGCTCCTCTTTCTCTCGTTGACTTCACTTCAACCTTTTTTCATTCCACGTCTTCTTCTTGACTTCCTTTTCCTTAAGTCTCCTACAATAAAAAAAGGGTAGTTTGTAGTTTCAATTGTTGTCAGAAAATTAATAAGTGCAATGACTATTGATTTGTAACAATTTTTACCTTCAAACTACATAAAATAAAAGCGCACACTCAAGAATCAATTTAAGCACAAAAACTAAACATAGGAGTTAAAAAGTATATCAAAAGTCATGAAAATGTCACCAATTTATATAATAAACTTGGGCCCTATCAGAAAGGCAAGTAGTTAGAAGATGAGAAAGTAGAAGAGAGGCCATATGTACCACCACCACCTTATAAGTCTAAACTTTCATAGCCATAAAGGGTAAGACAACATCAAGTAAACACTCAATTTTCTACGTTTCTGGAGAAACTGAAGAATCTTCAAATTGACTTATCATTGGTTGAATCTTTGGAGTGCATGCCTAAGTATGTGAAGTTTCTTAAGGACATACCCACACATAAATGCACTTGGGAGGACAATCAAACGGTAACCTTGACGGAGATTTGTAGTTCGATCATCTCAAGCACAATGCCTTCAAAACTACAAGATCCAGGGAGTTTTACTATTCCATTTGTTGTTGGTGATTTTGAATTTTCTAAATGCTTATATGATTTAGGTGCAAGTATTAACTTGATGCCTTTATCTATTTTCAAATGGGATTAGGAGAGGTCAAACCAGCATCCATCTTATGGATCAATCCATTAAGAGGCCATTTGGAGTTATAGAAGATGTGTTGGTAAAAGTGGATAAACTTATCATTCCTATTGATTTTGTTATGTTGGATTTTGAGGCCAATAAAAATTGTCCATTGATTTTGGGTAGGCCCCTTATGAATATTGGTAGGGCATTAATTTATATGCATAAAGGAAAACTTGATTTAAGAATTAGTAATGAGTAGGTTAAATTTAACATGTCTAAATCTTTGAAGAAACTGATGAATGGTACTGCATGTATGAAAATTGATGTTATAGATGAGTGCGTGAAGGAGGTTAAAGAGGAAGTTGATGAAGTTATTAAAGTGCACCGCGATAAGAGTGTGAAAGAAGAGGAATTGTTTAAGGAAGCTGAGTTAGAGAAATTGGAGAGAACAGATACACCTACACCACCTTCCATTATTAAGCCACCCACTTTAGAGATTAAGACCTTAACTTCCCACTTGAGGTACACTTTTTTAGGTAAGAACCATGCCTTACCCATCATTATCTCTAACCAATTAGATTATAAGGAAGAAGAGAAAGTGGTGGAGACCATTAAGAATAGGATGAGAGCCATAGGGTGGCAAATTTCTTATATTAGGGAGATTAGCTCCAATGCGGTGATGCATAGGATTAACCAAGAAGAAAAACATAAAACAGTGAGGGAGAGACAGAGAAGGTTAAATCCAAACAAGTAAGAGGCTGTGAAGAAGGAGGTAGTGAAGCTTTTAGATGCAGGGATCATTTACCCCATTTCAAATAGTGAGTGGGAGAGTTCGGTACAGTGTGTGCCTAAGAAGGGAGGCATGACAGTGATAGGGAATGAAAAAGGTGAAAAGATTTCTACTAGGATCATCATAGTTTAGAGAGTGTGTATTGATAACGAAAGCTCAATTTGGCCACCAAAAAAGATCATTTCCTTTTAGATTTTGTGGAATTAATTATTGAGAGGGTGGTTGGCCATACATTTTATTATTTTTCGAATGGATACTTAGGGTTCAATAAAGTGTTTATATACCTATAAGATCAAGAGAAAACCACTTTCACTTATCCTTATGGACTTTCACTTATCAAAAGATTCCTTTAGGTTTATGCAATGCACCTGCCCCATTCTAAGGGTGCATGATTGCCATATTTGCGAACATGAATGAGAACTTCATGGAGGTATTTATAGATGACTTATCTATCTTTGGAAATTCTTTTGATCGTTGCTTATTTAATTTAAATAGAGCACTTCAAAGATGTAAGGAGTCTCATCTAGTCTTAAACTGAGAGAAGTGTCTTTTAATGATCCAAAACAGAATTGTGTTAGGCCATAAGATCTTATGCAAGGGGATTGAAGTGAATCGAGCTAAGACTGAAGTGATTGAAAGGATAACACCTCTTACCAACATCAAGGGCATTCGAGCCTTCCTTGGTCATACAGGGTTCTACAGATGGTTCATCAAGGGTTTCCCTCTTATTGCTTGACCGTTAACTCATTTATTAGTTAAAGATGTCCCGTTTGTGTTTGATGATGCTTGATTGGATGATTTTAATAGGTTGAAGAAGGCACTTACAACAGCACCCATTTTGATGTCACCGGATTGGTATTTTATCTTTGAGGTTATATGTGATGTAAGCTATGATACTATTGGCTATATCCTTAGCCAACTAAAGGAAAAGAGTCTGCATGCCATCTACTATGCAAACAAGACCTTGACAGGAGCATAACTAAATTACACAACTACGAAAAAGGAGTTGCTTGTTGTGATATATGCATGTGAAAAATTTTATTCTTATCATTTAGGTTCTCATGTTCTTGTTTTTATAGATCATGCGTCATTGTAATATCTCTTTGTTGAGAAGGATGTCAGGGTTAGACTCATCAAGTGGGTGTTTCTTCTCCAAGAACTCAACATTGAGATTAAAGATAAGAAGGGAGCAGAAAATGCTATAGCGAACCACCTATCACGACTTAAATGGGGGCATCATGAAGAAGAAGAGGAAATCGAGGAAAGCTTTATTGATGAGGCTTTAATGATGGTAGAAATTCCTTTTCGTCCTTAGCTTGCAGATATTGCAAACTACTTTTAGGTGGTATTCTTCCTTCTGATCTCTCACATCAACAAAGGAAGCCTTTCTTATTCTAGTGTTCTTGTTATATTTAGGACGAATTTGTTTTATATAAAATTTGTGTTGACAATATGACAAGTGTGTCCTTGAAGATAAAAAGCTTGATGTTTTGACTCAATGTCATAGTTCAGTTTATGTAGGACACTATGGAGCGAACAAAACAGCTAATCGTACCTTGGAATGTGGGTTCTATTAGTCAAGTTTGTTCAAAGATACTCAAAACCTTCTGCTACATTGGGATAGATGCTAGAGAGTGGGCAACATATCAAAGCGGGATGAGATGCCACTTTTGAAAATCATGTAATTGAAAATATTTGATGTGTGGGACTTGAATCCTGCTTATGTAACACATACATACCTGTTGAAGTTGATTATATTTTGAAGTGGGTTGAAGTTGTGGCTACTCTAACCAATGATGACAAGGTGGTGTAAAGATTTATTAAGAAGATTTTCATTAGATTTGGAGTGCCTAAAGCCATAATTAGTGATGGAGGGAGTCATTTTTGCAACAACCTTTGAAGCTCTATTAAAAAGATATAATGTGCATCATCGAGTGACAACTCCTTACCATCCACAGATGAGTGGCCAAATGGAAGTGGTGAATAGAGAATTAAAGAAGATTTTGGAGAAGGTAGTGATCAATTCAAGGAAAGATTAAGCTTTAAAGTTAGACGATACAGTTTAGGCATATAGGACAGCTTTCAAGACACCTGTAGGTACTACTCCATATATACTTGTGTATAGCAAGGCTTGCCATTTATCGTTAGAGTTAGAGCATAGAGCTTATTGGGTAATTCGAAAGTTGAATATGGATGGGAAGCTTGCGGGTAAGAAAAGATTATTATAAATTGAACAACTGGAAGAATTAAGACTTGAAGCTTATGAAAAAGCTAAGTTGTACAAAGAAAAAGCAAAAAAATGGCATGATGCTCACATTAAAAGAAGGAGTTTAAGAGTGGAGACTTGGTGCTTTTATTCAATTCATGACTTCGATTATTTCCCAGAAAGTTCAAATCAAGATGGAGTGGACCCTTCAAGGTTCTTCAATTATTTTCCTATGGAGCTTTGGAGTTGGAAAATGACAAGGGTGAAGCATTCAAGGTCAACGGGCATAGATGCAAGCCATACTATGGAGGGACATACTCACAAGAAAGGGAAGTCATCTCTTTCCTTTCTTCCATCCATTCGTGAATGCATATGTTGATTCCAAAACCAATTCACTAGTTTTACGCTCAAAATCGCAAGTATACGGGGTACAACTTGTAATAAAGAACAGATATCAATCTTTAAGAGATTGTGTTTAGACGCTACTTAATTCAGGTTGTTTCATTTAAGAACTAATTTTAATGAATATAAACTAAAAAATTAAACTAATTCAAATAACTAAAAATAAATAAACGATAAAGCAAAACGGCAGAAACTTGGAATTCAAAATTTAACAATTATAGATCACTTTTTCTCTATGTTATCTCCCTCCTACCTTGATAATTAAATTGTGCCTTACCTAAGTGTGCTAATGTATTAACTACCCTCTCTCAAGGTGTAATTAATTGTCCCTAGCCAAATTAAATGGAAATGATTAAGCAATCTCTCAATCTATATAATCAATCTACCAATTCAACAAGTTATGAAGTTATCCTATGGGTAATCAACTAATTAGTCAAGATCTCTCTCTAACTAATCAGTTAACTTGATGAATGTAGGTCTATAGAGTGCCAATTCTCGTTGTATAACCCTATACAATTTAACCAACTTAATTTCTCAATATATCGTAAGGTATAAGCTCAACATTCGTCAAAAGCATAATTCATTCAAATCAACAAAGTAGGAGTTCAATAAGTAGTTTAAAAGTAATCTCTACAAATAACTAAGCCACTCATAATTTCATTAACATCCCCAATAACCAGAAAATCCATAATAAAGATGCTAGAAAAGAAAAAACGAAATAAGAACTAGATAAAACAAGCTCCTCCTCTTCTTCGTCCAAATCTGGAAAAGCTAGAGTTGGTATGCTCTTTGCCTAATTTGGAATGGAAATATTGATTCTCTACCTCTCTCTCTAGGCTCTAAATCTATTTTTTAGCTCAAGGAGGCAAGTTCTCATGACACCCTCTTCGATTCTAGGGATTTGTGCCTTTATATAGTCACAAGAATATAAAAATAAATGAAATTCGCATCTCTCTTCGGGTTAAGAATCCCACGATCTTGGGAATTAGCATGAATCCAATGATTATGGGTTCTTATCTTACAACTCCTCCACTTCTCTTCTCCTCTCTTGGTCCCTAGCTTAATCACAAAAGTGGTTACCCTCTATTCATACATCAAAATGATCAATTCTTACACTAAATCAACATCAAACATAAAATAACAACCATGAAGATCAAACTAAACAAAAACATACAAAATAAGTCCTAAAACATAACAATAATAACCTAATATGTAAGAAACACGTGCCAAATACTTAGAAAAACACACACTAATACACAACTATCAACATATGGAATGATCAAGATAATGAACTTAACTTAGCATGTTTACCTTTCTTTTGCTTGTCTTTGTTTACTTTTTTGTTTAATTTGTTTGGTTTTGATTATGTTTGGTTTGAGTTTGATATGATTTCTTAATGTTTACTTGGGTTTTTTTTAGTTTTAACTTGTTTCTCTTCAAATTTCTTATTTGTTGGGTGATTTTAATGTGCTTGTAGGTTGCTTGAATGTTAGGAATGCATGTTAAGCTTGGAAGAAGGCTGAAAAGTTGGAAAATCAAGATTGGGTGTCTGTACAATTCCCATAATCATGGGAATGGGTCTGTTTCTGACTAACGTAGGAAGGCTCTTTAGAAACTTTCTGGAGCCTTAACCTAAGATCGTGCAAAGCATAAGGATTTCCATGATAGTGGGATCCCTAACAGAAGGATTTTAAAAATCCCTCCTTTCTTCTTTCTTCATTTTCTCACATTCTCTCACTCTAAAACTTGAAACCTACTCACCCAAACCTCACAAATCCTTCAGCTTTCCCCTAAATCTTGGTGTTTTCTCCACTTTTTCCATCATTATTCAACCCATTAACACTTATTTCACATTACCCACTTAAGAATGCTAGGATTTGGTAAGTTTTTCTCTCTTTCTCTCTCAAAAACGTGTTAATCTCTTTCTTGACACTTTTTACAGGTTTTTCTCCTTCAATGGCTCCAAAGAAGCTTGTAGCCCATGAAACAACTGAACAATTGTGCCTCCAAGTCTTTGGAGAAGGTAATCGTGATATAAAGGCCATTTTTCATACCCCATTCTTCGTTTTGAAAAGAAGATGGTATGAGATTTTGAGACTTTAAGGATAGAGAGTTATTGCCTCCTAGGTACTTTGGCTCTAACTTGTTAATAACTCTAGGACTAAGGGGAAGATTGGCTGTAAATATTAGTTGGGTCATTTAATTCATTATGATGTATTGGCATACCCCATGATGACTATAGAATTTTTCACCACTGTACGCTACAATACTAAAATGGACACATTTTGGTTTAGGATAGGTGGCCATGCATATGAGCTAGATTATACTATCATTCATACGCTTTTTGAATTGTCGCCTAATTAAACTGAAAGCAACAAGTGTTCAGCTTTTTCTAAAATGGACACATTTTCTTTCTTTGGTGCATGAATCGTAAAATTAAAGTGAATAACCCTTATTGTATTTTTCTATCTGTTGTGGGCTGCATTACTAATAAAAGCTTATATTTTGACATGACTTACATTGTTAGTGTTTTTGCTTTGCATTATAATCTTGATATGGATAGTGTGTGTGTAGCTAGACCTAATATATTTGATGTACCTTATTTAAGATGCTCTCAAATTTTAAATCCCTATTATATGGAATTTTAAAATCCTCAGATACGTACTGCTATTAAGAATAAGAAGAGTAAGGGTGCAGACACTTCTCAACCATCCTCCTCTCAATTGCCCTTGGAGCCCCAAGAAGAAGCAGTTGATGATGAACCAACTGTAGCAACAGATGTCGATAAGTTCTAGCAAATCCTCAACCAAATTGCCAAAAACCATCAACAAATGATACTCAAATTAATGAGCTCGGCACCCAGAAGAGATAAGTGCATAAGGAGCAGCGGTACATTAAAAAGAAATTCCTCAAGTTCATCCGGATGAAGAAGATTGAAGTCCCTTTCCGTATGCCTTTGCCACCACAATCTCCATGAAGCTTTCTTACCTTTTACGTTGTTTTATTTACCTTTTTATTTGTTTTACTTGCTTGGTTGTTTGATATTATGTTTTATGTTTTAGTTGTCTTTTGTGGTTGTCTTGTCATATTGAGTACAATGTGTTGTCCTAGTATGGGGAGGTGACATTTGCTTTGTCAATTGCATTGTTTTAGTTTGTCTTAGTCACTGTTGGCATTTTGTTAATTAGGATGCATATTTTAGGCATGTTAGGTTCTTGTTTTATGTTGTTTTGTGTTAGCAATGGAACCACACTTAAATCATTTTGATTTGTTTTGCCATAGGATTCTGTCATTCTAGTTGGAATGAGATTAAATTCATGCTTGAACTTAAATTAGGCTACTTGAGTAGAGAGTGAACCGTGTTGAGTGATGAAAAATAGTTGGTTATATAAGCTTACTCAAAATTTGACACTTGAGCAATGAGGTAGTGTAGAGACGCATAATGAATTTTCATTTGAGCCAATGTGAGGATTGAGCCTATATGACTTCATCTGTAGTCATTTTATTTCTTTGTTTGTTTGATGCTTCCTTAGGTTATTATCTTCAAAACATGCTTTGAATTAGTTTGAGTCTACTAGATGCATGCTTAATAGACACGATTAAGGCCCTTTTGTGTTAACCTTTGGCTTAAATGACCTATCTTTCATTATCCCTTGCTACCCCTATTGAGCCTTAACTCTTTTGTTTCTTAAAAACACTTCATATTTTAAAACCTAAAACCCCATTAGCCTACCCATTCACAAGCTTAGTAGAGTATTAAATGATGCATTAGTTTGGGATTTTGGTAAAAAAAATTTCCGAGATAGGTTGAGTGATACTTCTACTCTTGAATCACATTGCATTTAGTTGTTATTTTTTCCATTATTTCTTCAATTGTTGAAGAAAAAAAAGAAAAGAAAAAGGAAGAACATTTTAGTAGCATCAATAAGTGTAGAGTAGTAGTATATTTACATTTGTGTATCTAAAAAAAATGTTTTGTTATCGCTTTATTATCTTATTACTTTATGAATGCTTGTGTTAAACCCTTTATTTTGTTTGACTCACCTTAACCCTTACCATATTACAACACGAAGCAAGTCCTTTTGATCTATCTATGTATGTAATCATTGTAGAGGAAAAGTGGTGTATTAGCAAGCCTATGGTAATGTAGTTTCCTATAGGGAGCTTGAGCGAACCACTAACCATCAGACACTTGAGAGAAATGAGTGAAACTGTAAGGAAGATTCATTTTACGTTTATACTTATTTTTGAGTGATGGTGCCATAAGTTGAGTTTACTTATGTACACTAATGAAAAGTATTCATGATATATGTATTATCTTGACATTTGAGTTGGCCAAACTTTGAGGGATTGTATGTTTTGATTTTTATGAAAATGAAGTGATCGAATTGAATAGCTGTGTTTGATTTTGCTTGAGGACAAGCAAAGATTTAAGTGTGAGGAAGTTGATAGTTGTGCATTAGTTTGTGTTTTTCTAAGTATTTGGCATAACTTTCTTGCATAATAGGTTATTATTGTTGTATTTTAGGACTTATTTTGTATATTTTTGTTTAGTTTGATCTTCGTGGTTGTTCTTTTATGTTTGATGTTGATTTATGGTAAGAATTGATCATTTTGAAGTAGGAATGGAGGGTGGCGACCTTTGTTATTAAGCTAGGGAACAAAAAAGGAGAAGAGAAATGGAGGAATTGTAATACTAGAACCCATAATCATGGGATTCATGCTAATTCCCACGATTGCTAATTCCTACGATCGTGGGATCCCTAACTCGAAGAGATACACAGGTTTCACTTATTCTTAGTTTCTTATGATTATACAAGGGAAAAAATCCTTAAGGCCGAAATGGTGTCGTGAAAACATGCCTCCTTGAACTAAAAAACATATTTAGAGCCAAAAGAGTGGTAGAGAATCAAGATTTCCATTCCAAATTGGGGAAAGAGGACACCAATTCCAAATTTTTCAAATTTGGCAAAGAAGAGGAGCAGCCTGCTTCATCTAGTTCTTATTTCATTTTTTCTCATTTAGCATCTTTATTATGGATTTTCTAGTTTTTAGGGATATTAATGACATTATGAGTAGGCTGAGTTATTTGTAGAGATTAATTTTTAACTACTTATTGAACTCCTACTATGTTGATTTGATTGAATGGTCCTTTTATTGAATATTGAGTTTATACCTTGCAATATATTGAGAAATTGAGTCGGGTAAATTGTGTAAGGCTGTACAATGATAATTGGCACTCTATAGACCCACATTCATTAAGTTAATTGATTAGTTAAAGAGAGATCTTGGCTAATTAGTTGATTGCCCATAGGATAACTTCATAACTTGTCGAATTGGTAGACTGATTTTGTAGATTGAGAGATTACTTAATCATTTCCATTTAATTTGGCTGGGGATAATTCATTACACCTTGAGAAAGGGTAGTTAATACATTATGACATCTTAGGTAGGCACAATTCAACTAACAAGGTAAGAGGGAGACAAGATAGGGAAAAAGTGATCTCTAATTATTAAAATTTGAATTCCAAGCTTCTGCACTTTTACTTTATTTTTTATTCATTGTTAGTTGTTTGATTTAGTTCAATTTTTCAGTTTATGTTCATTAAATTTAGTTCTCAAATAAGCCTGAAATAAACAGCGTCTAAACACAATCTCTGAGGGATCAATATCTGTTCTTTACTATAAGTTACACCCTACATACTTGAGATTTTGAGCGTACAATTAGTGAATTGGTTTTGCAATCAACAGTTCACTCTTCCCACAATCGTGGACAGTTGAATTAGCTCCTTCCTATGATCATGGGCAATTTCTTGAAATGAAAAACTTCTATCTTGTGTAATTGTTGAACCATATAAGGATAAGTCACTTTACATTAGTGTATTTAGACGTGATTGAGGCTTGAAATAAACCTAAATTGTTACTTGATTCATTGGTTAAGGGTTTGATAAATTTAGGTTATTAATTGATGTCATAACTTAAGGAATGGATTGTCTTGATATCAAGATATTGAAATCTAGAAATTATGAGTTGTTAAAGGAATTAAGATGTTCTTATAAATGCAAATATGATTCAAAGGATATGAGTAATGTGTATTAGATATAAATGAATGAAAATTGGAGAACATGTAGTAGTTGTGAGTAAGAATTGGATAATTATATGAACGTATATGATTGATGGATAAATCAAGCTTACCTAAGGTATAAACCTAATTATAAAATGGTAGTATACAAGCTATAAAGTTTGAATGATCTGAAAGCGTATAAGTACAATTAAGATCTTTATATATTAATACATAACCGGAATGTCAATTGAGCATGCATTCAAACATGATATATATACATGTGAATGATTGAATAATCATATGATTGACAACTTAATATTGTGTGAAATATGTGTGTATTGCATGAAGACAGATACACAAGTTGATCATCAACATCCAGATATTCCTAGATCATCAAGGTAATAGCTTATCTGGAGCATAATGTGAGTTAATATAGATGTTTCTCACTATGATTGAATTGTTTTTGGTTACCTTTCAATTATTGAAATGTTATTTATATGATTGCTATGATTCCAGACCTTGTTGGTCTGAGGAGTTTGATACTTGGGACTGTATATGGAAGTGTTTTCAAATTGTATATGTAATCTAGAATGTATAGTCAACTGAATGTTGAATGCTGGAATCAGGTGTGAAAATGTGATAAATGACATGAGTACATTAAGTGAAAAGCATTGATAACATAATATGTGAATTAATGCGGTCCATAACATTGATACGCATGAATAGTTAAAGGAGTTATGACGGAAGAGACCATTGTGAAAAAGAGCTTTAAGCTCAAGATTGTGCACAAAGAGCCATAGGCTCAGTTAATAATAAGCTCGGTATTCACAACAGACACGGTACAGTAAATGAAATGAGTTGGACCCCGAAATTTTGTTTTTAATTTATTATCGATTTATTTGTTTAATTATTTAATTACTATTTTTTGTTTATTTATTTATCTTAGAATTAGGTCATTAAATTTAGTAAGCATGAATAGAGATTAGAATTAGATGGAAATATTAGAATTAAGTTAGAATTAATAGAGGAATGTTAGAAATAAGTTAGCTTAAGGAGTTAGTAGATAAAGACAAAAGAAGGGATAAATGGATATTGTATTAAATGATGAGGGCATAATTAGGATACCAAGGATAAAAAGTTGTCTTAAAATTTAGAAGAAGAGAAGAGAGAGTCGTTGACAGGTGTGCATTAGGATATGTTTTTCTAGGTAATTGGCATGTGTTTTCTAGCATAATTGTTGTTTATTGTTCTAGTTTAGGATTCATTTTGTGTGTTTTCATTAAGTTTGATTTCCATCGTTGTTCTTGTGAGTTTGATGCTAATTGAGGGTAAGAATTGCTTATTTTTGTGTAGGAAAGGAGAGAAAGCAAGTTGGAGAATGAACAAGAAAGCATAGAAGAGAAGACAAGAGGATCACACCTGGGATTGGGCAAATTCCCACAGATGTGGGAAATCAAGATAGAAAGTTTCTGCCTATAATTCCCATGCTCGTGGGAATCATGCAGATTCCCACGGACGTGGGAATTGAAATCTGAGGCAATTTGCGAGGCTTCATTAAACCTAATTTTTTGGACTATATAAAGAGAATTAAGCCTCCATCTTTGGGAGAGACGACATCTACCTGTAAAGAGACCATCCTTAGGTAAAGAACACATGTTTGGAATATCAAGGAAGGATTGAAAACAAAGATCATCATCAATATTGAGCAAAATAGGACATCAACACCAAAATTCTAGATTTTGGCAAAGAAGAGAAGGAGTTTTCTTATTCACTTTCTATCATTTTAATCTCT
>JAOQML010000008.1:30871585-30884106 GCA_027568935.1 Erythroxylum urbanii
TGCCTTAGAGTTTCTCATTTCATCATTACCTCAATTTTCTTTAGGTATCCCAATATGCCATGTTCAGATACTATACGACCTCTTATACATATGCCTTAGAGTTTCTCATTTCATCATTACCTCAATTTTCTTTAGGTATCCCAATATGCCATGTTCAGATACTATACGGCCCAACATTTTATTTGACCAAGCTAAGATTCACTCTTATTAAACTTGGCATCTAATTATTTCTACCTTCATGAAATGTAAGATTTACCTCAAGTATTCAAAATATTCTTCTCAACTTTTCAAATACATTCAATATATCCTCTATGGTTACAGTCACTAATTAATCCCATTTTGCTTGGATCTCTTTAATCTTCAATTCCATAATACTGTTAAGGCATTTTTTAACTCAAACAGATAGAGCCAAAACCCTATGTGCCTATGATTAGTTCTCGTAATTCCTTAAGTAACTAATTCCTCAATGAGGTAATATTTTCTCTTGTTATTTTCGACTTTCCAATTGACTTCTTTTCTTGAATAATTTTCTCCATTCATTCGATTTCCTCTGATTTCACATTAACTTATTCTAATGTCTATTTATTCATACTAGTTTCTCCACTCATTTCAATTTATTTATAGTCTTAACTTCCTATGTTAGAAACACATTCATCATATCTAATTTATATCTTCTGTACATATTTGCAGAGAATATAATGTGAACCTAAGTTCTCCTCACAATAGCAATAATGTCATCTCACATTAAAAAATCCAATCACGTAGTTGGATACTTTACATAAAACATAATGCATACACTCTCAATATCATATTCTACATTTTATGTTTGTGTCTCCATTAGGACTAAGACTCCAATACTCACTTTTGAATCATTACATATGCATTTCTGATTTGTTCCTTCATTGATTGTTCTTAATATAAACTATTTGATCTGCTTAACCTAATTCAGCGAAATTCTTCTTCGAAAGAAGATTTCTTGCTACTAACATCTATACTGTTCATGTAATCTTTATCAATCAATTGTTTCCATTATTGCTTATTAGCCATTCTTAGTAACTCAAGAAGATCAATTTCTATCATTTCTTACACGGTCATAATGTTCTAGTTATCAAAAATCAATGAAGTATTAGACATGATTACTGTCGCATATGCTTGGGTGTGTATCATCAAGGTCCTCCCATTCTATCCAGAGATTTATTTCCGATAGATCACCTATTATCTTACAATAGTAATACTTTGATTTCAATTGATCCTGGACAACATTCTCTCTTTATTTCTTCCCAAAATCAAGGTATCCCTACCATGATCGTGACAGAAACCTATTTTCATAATAATTCAACTACCATATTGATTGCATTCACTCTTCCCATTTGATTCATCATCTTTTTCTTAATCTCATGCATACATAAAATCCTATCTTATATGCATTCCTAACTTTCTCCTTACTATATATATCATTCATCTCATGCAAAGTCATTTATGTCTATTATATTCCCCTTGTTGTTCCTTCCTCATTTCTATCTCATTTTCCTATTATCATTTATTTCATCTTCCATATGTATATGCTCAATCCATTCAGAATTATAGATGTATAATCATCATGAAATTTTGATCTCAATATCACAGATATATTCGTATGCTAAATCATAACTCTTATCACATTTATCCTGCATTCATTTCAAGTCCAAGTTTAACCCTCAAGGTCATAGAAAATTTATTTTCTTTCAACTTGGCTTATACAATTTAAATCTCGTCATTTCTACTTACATCTCTATTTTCCTTAAACAATCCATGACAATGTATTCACATCTATTTCATATTCGAGGATATACCATGACAGTACAATATTGATGTCAAATTCTATAATACATCACCAATACATATGCGTTGAATCCTTATCTGTCATATCGAACCATATACTATTTCTCATTTCTAGATGTCCACAAATTTTCATTTTCTCACATTCTGACAGATCATCATTCTTCTCACTATTTCTATTAACTCAAACTCTTAACAAAAGCTCATGCATACCACTCATATATATGCAACTCAGACTAGGGATCAGTTGCTACTACCTGCTATGACATGTCTAAAATGCATATAACTTAACACATATTTCAAAAAATGCCCATGTAAGATACTAAATCTAGGCTTTGATGCCACCAACTGTAACACCCCACTCTCTTAAGACACGTACCCAACATCCTAAGTGATATTCCAGTACGTAACCTGCGAGGGTGGCATGCTAGAACAATCAATCAGTCAGACACTTGAAACTCAGTACCAACTTTTTCTTTCAAAATTTTCAAGCGTGTACACAAAAATCAATAATCAAATTCAGACCCATACTTTTATTTTATAAAACGCGAAATCACAATATTATTACACTTTGATCAATTTCAATTAAAAAACATTTCCAATTTCAAAAGTTAATACAAACAGAAGTATTCAATAATACAAGTCACAATAATTGCGGAAGACTCAATTCGATACAAAAATAAGAAAATACAAACACAGACGTGAACTGATCCTAACCCCTGTCTCTTACTTAAATGCAGTGGCTGTACTCCCATTTGCATAACGGGGTAACTCTTCTGAGCCTGGAAAAATAATTGCAAATTTTAGGTGAGTTTTACAAACTCAATGAGTGACCATCCTCGATGGCTCACTCAATCACATAACATATACAATTCATACATCATCGCATATCACTTGATCCTTCATTTCACATTTCACATTTCACATTCAACATATATCACATTCAGAATCTAGTCAACTATTTAAAATATACCTATCATATGCATATGCAGTGCTCATGAGACTCACTTTCTTTTATTATTGTTGTGATCGAGTACCTATAACTGTCCTGTATCCATTGTAGATACTGGGCTCATTGATAACTATCCCGTATTCGTTGGAGATACCGGGCTCATTTTACATAGTAAGCCTTTGGCTTTTAATCACTTTCTGAGCTTTAAGCTCTTTTTCACATTCTGAGCTTTAAGCTCTTTTTCGGTGGCTACTCAGGTCACAACAACCTTTATTTGTTCATGCATTCATGTAATGGAATGCATCAATCGTATATGATCAATCTGTCATTTTCACATATCATCAGACCTTAGTCTAGCATTCAACATTCAAGTTAAGAATCACTTTTTCATTCATATGTATATTCACATTCTTCTTCGGAACTAGGTCGGGCATTTAACAATCAAGTTATGTATCACATATTTCATCAAATTCACATACAAGGAGCACTTCAATGTTTCCACATTTTTCAAACTCCTCAGACATTCAATGTCTGGAAATCAGAACAATCACATTCACATTGCATACTCATTCAATACGTAATACAAACAGAACAATCAATAAGTAAGACCATCTAGGTCGACTCATAGTACGCTCCAAATTAGCATTAGCTTTCATGATCCGAAAGCGTTTGGATGCGGACGTTCTAACATGTGTATCAACATCATACAATACACATCTACACACATTATCAATTGCACAATTGTAAAGGTGTCTATTAATGCACATATATGTATATGAAATATGCACAATGCATGTTCATGATAATCTCGGGTATCGCTATTATTCTCATCACGTAAACTTTCATATTTCCAAACTCACATAAGTATCATTTATACTTATGGTTTATACCTCAATAAATCCATTAAAATCAAAATTCATAACTCATTTCGTCAATTCAGATTTTTCCTTAAACATACCTTCGGGTCTACTATTCATGATCAATCTGACCACAAAAATGAACTAATTTGGCAATACTTACTTCTAGAAAATTGTTCATCTATCTCTTAATTTTCTAATGACACCTAGATCATTCAATTTGGTTTAGCATTCTATGAGTCATGATCAAAATACTGTAGACTGAGTACATTTGAAACTTTGGCTTGTACATGATCATGCCGCCAAATTGTACAACTCATATCTCTCAATTCCCATATTCACAAATTATGAACTTTATATCCGTTAAAGATAAGAGAATAAAAATATAACTTTTTTTAAGAAACCTTTGTCTAGTTAGGCATCTATCAATACAGTTTATTCAATATCAACAAGATATGATTTTTGTCTCGGGTAATGCTACAGTTTCAGTAAAAACTCAATTTCAAGCTAAATTTTGAACTTCTTAGAGACAGAATTAAAATTCGACTTCTTCATACAAACTATATCCCTATGTCTTTAGTTTACGCCAAATCAAAAATCATTCCATTTGGATAATTACGGATCAAGATATTGTCAAAATACCGAAGCATGCTAAGTGAAAATACTCCAGTTCATAACTTTCCAGCACATTCCCTCACTTTTATTCAATCCATCTCTCCAAAATGATTTCAGATGGTTATAATTTCTGGTGGAGATGTAGAACAACGTGTTTTGAATCTATTGGCTCAAATCCCATGTCATTTGGAGGTGGTGATAAGAAGATATGAACAAAATATCAAAGGATGTTCGAAACCGTCCCCCTAAAAAGAGCTTTGGAGTCACGATCATGCTCCTGCACGATTGTGAGTCTCCAAGTTTTTCTGTGATATCACGATTGTGCTAGTGACTCGTGAGATTTCTTATAAAAGTCACGATTGTGCCTTTTCCTTCTTCCATCCGAATCTACAGCTCTTCTTCTCTTCTTCTTCTTTTCTTTCTCTTAAACCAACTTCAAGTCAAATTTCAAAACTCTTAAAAACATAATTTGAATTCAATGTATTCATGAAAAATGTAGCCATATTTCTCTAGTTTATTAAAAATTAAGAATCATCTCATTTAGATAACTACAGAACAAGTTATAGCTAAAACACATAAGCATAATCAGTGGATAAGTTACTGCTACATTTTCCAGCACTCATCTTCCAATTTTCTAGATTTTTCACCTAACACCACTTGTACAAAGATCACCTTTTCTACTTCATTTCCTCTTCATTCTCAACTCCATTTCAACTCAACATACTCATAAATAAATCAAAACCTAAGATTAAAACACAAACAACATAAAATCCGAGCCTCACTCATGCATATCACCATTTTACTGCACTTTCCTATATATTTTTCTACATTATTACACTATCTGCATTCTCTTCATTTCTTCCTCAAAATTTCATTTTAATCAATCTTTCTCATCTCCAAATATCACTATACACCTATCTTTTAACTCTAAATTCATTTTTAAAACACTCAACACTATTCATGTACATCAACAGTGAAAAAAATAGAGTATTTATGAAAAACAACTTGCAAGAATTTCTGCACTCTTCTCATGCACATTTCCATTGATCTTTCAACTCCAAAAATCATTTTAACACTACCTTATAACATATTGATCATCAAAACACACAAACAAAAATAGCCACAAATCCACATTTCCATACTATATTCACAGTGAACGTGAAAAATGTCTTTTTCTCATGATTATGAAATGTCAACAAATCACCATTTTTATTTCGTAATCCAACAAATCTAAAGGATTAACAAGATGCTTACTTGATAAAACTCCAAAATCTTCAAAAACTCCAAGAATCCCTAACTCTCACGCACCCACATACACCATCATGAAGGTGGTTTAGTTTAGGTTTTTCTTGAGGCAAAAGAAATAGACAACAAAATGGGAGTAGTAAAAGATAAATGGAAGCAAGGTGTAACTTTAGTGAGAAAATCGTGAAGAAGATGAAGCTTAGAGAAGAAAGCCACAAAGAAGGAAACAAGACAAGACAAGAAAAAGAATGACTTGGTCTTCTCAACATAATAATATAATAAAACTTAATTTAATAAGTGACACATCTCACCTATCTATCTCCCAGAGATTTAAGTAGTTTTACCAATAAAACTAGTTTAGTCATCTTCAATTTTTCTCCAAATGTCTCCAAAATTTTCACTACCATCTCTTAAAAATTCCCACATTCATCTATATAAAAAAATCCTTCATTATCATTTATTCTTATTTCTATTTCCATACATCAATTTACTCACCACTTGACATTTTTCCTTGACCAGTAATACCCAACATTATTCAGAAATTTTTCTAAAATTCATCAAAATTTTTAAATCACAAAGTACACTCTCAAAATCAATTTTCAATACAAATAATTCACAATTCTAATTATAATCACATTTATAGATCAATTATACCTAGAATGTTAATGAATGCATATACAATCATTTTAATTTACGTAAAAATTCAAATTCTCGTGCATATATGCCAACATTATGCATGAGCATGAAATGCATTTGTCTTAATCTCTCTTTGATCTCATATGTACCGAATGTTAGGGTTCTAATCCTTAGTATGGGAACGGGATGTTACAATTAAGTTATCCTATGGGTGATTAATTAATTAGCCAAGATCTCTCTTCTAACTAATCAATTAACTTGATGAATGTAGGTCTATAGAATGCCAATTCTCATTGTACAACCCTATACAAATTACCCAACTCAATCTCTCAATATATTGCAAGGTATTAGTACATCATTCATTAAAAACATCATCCATTCAAATTAATAAAATAGGAGTTCAACAAGAAGTTTAAAAGTAATCTCTACAAATAAATTAGCCACTCATGATGTCATTAACATCCCCAACAATCAAATAATCCATCATACAAATGCTAGAAGAGAAAAAATGAAAGAAAACTAAATAAATTAAACTCCTCCTCTTCTTTGCCCGAATCTAGAAAATCTAGTGTTGGTATGCTCTTTGCTCAATTTTGAATGAAAAATCTTAATTCTCTACCTCTCTCAAAACTGTAAACCTGTGTTTTTTACTCAAGAAAGCAAGTCTCCACCGATCCTCTTTAGCCCTAGAGGTTTTTATCCTTATATGGTCACGAAACCTCCCCTTTTTTATTTTTTTGCACATATGACATATTCAAATGTAAAAGTACAAATCTAATTTCCACTTATAATCCCTAATTTACACTTTGCAAAAATATCATTTATTCACCAGGCACAACCCCACATTTAGATTTTCATTTCTCTTTCATAAAACCCATTATGTAATTTGATTCAAATTCCTTCTAACCCCTAAGATTAGGGAAAGATATTCATATTTAGACTCAAACTTACATGATTGGTTTTAAAGAAAGAGAGTTGTTAAAGCTTAAGTGGCTAACTAGAAATATTAAATCAGGTTGGCTATTTAGGCTAAAAGTGTTAATTCAAAGATGATATTTATCCTTTTCTTAAATGTAAATATCAAATAATTGCAAAAATTTAAAGAAATTTATAAAGATACATCCTCAAAAAGGAACACAACACTTTAAAAAAACACAAAGTGAAATAAATGTCTCAATCTTATATAGTTCAAAAGCTCAAAAGGTTAAGTCATTTACTAAAAAATTTTAATACTTCCCTTTCAAACTCACTACCAATGTTGACTAAAGTTTATACATCAAGATAATTTACAATTTAATACAAGCCACGCTATATTCAACTTGCTTAACCTCATATCATACATAACAATATAATTCATTTGGAATGAATTAAAAAAAATCTCTCATTTAAATATGTTTTAAAAATGATTCCTCCATCACATTTAAACCGCATAATTTCCTTAGGGTCAAAATAAAATGCAAAAGAGAAAGATATTAACATATAAATAGAAATCACATATAACAAAATAAATGAACAAACAAAAAAAGGGATTAGAAAAGAAAATCTAATTTTTTGAGTTGCCTCCTAAATAGTGCCTTTATTTATTGTCATTGGCCTGACTCATTGACTTTAAAGTCATATCATCACTAATAGATTAGCTCAATCAATCTCATATCTTCATTATTTACTATTTTGAGACCTTAATAATAGGGTTTCAAGTGATGAAATTTACCTTAAATAACTTGACTGTCTTTAAGCTTTGCATTTCTACTACATCATAAGGAGAAGATTAGTTGCAACAAAGGTTCCAGCCCATTAAGAACGTAATTTATCTAAAAATAACCTTGATTGAAATAGAATAATTTTTATTCCATAATAAAGTTCTTCCTTAAAATCATCTTGTTATAAAAGGGCTTGATTTTTTCTCTGTAAATGTTTGAATTTTTATAGGCATCATTTCTCAATTCCTCAAGCCCTTACAATTGCAAATTTCTTTAGGTGTTAACTTCATTCAAACTTATGTTACACTATTTGACGGCCAAATATGGCGACTGTTACTTTTTTACACCTATAAGAAATTATAAATTTAAAACCACAATTGTACAATGCAGCTATAGCTAGTATAGACAAGAATAGGTCGATCTCACGAAGACTATAAGTACTAGTAATTACAGTCCTACGCTTATAAGAAATTATCAATTTTAAAACCATAAGTGCATGATGTAGCTATAGCTAGCACATACAAGTACAGGTCGATCTTACGAAGACTATAAGTATTAGTAATTGCCCTTTTTCTATTATCTGACATTTAAATCAGATTGTGGATTTTAATTAAAAATTAAATAAACTAACATTTAAAATAATAATGAACTCAGAACAAGGAAATTACTAAGAAATGTTTATATCAAATAATAGTACTTAGGTGATGAATCCCCCTAAGAAACCTTAGATATTAGCCTCTTATCATCCAATTATATTATTGATTATTGGATTGTGGAAATTCCTATCTTATATATCTTTATCAAGGCTATTAACAAGTAACCCGTCAGTTAATTAACAGTAATCTTTCTAGCTAAAACTTATAGGATTGCATTATTGATTTATGAATTTCACTATTAAGTTTAACCCTAATTTAGAGGATTTATGTTGACCTATCTTTAGGTTTGTATATAACTCCTTCTAATTATGGTAGATCTATTCATACAAGAGAATTTCTTAATCTCAATCATGTGAAATCAAATCATGAACTAATATTCTATATATATTAGAACAAGAATAAAATAGATAATTAAATCTTAATAAATCAAATCAATAAAATTGTATTGAATAAAATATCAAATCATATTGTTATCACAACTTAGGGTTCATCACACCTAGAAACTAAACAAGTTTAGTTCCTAATCATAGAAAACAAAAATAAAGATAAATATATAGAAGAACTAATAGAAAACAAAGATTGTATTTTCCTCGTGAACTTATAACCTTTAAATCCTTCTATAACTGATTATAACTAGAGACTACTTTATGAAATCACCTCACGATAGTTAAGTATTAAATATAAAGTGGAACTTCTCTTATTAAGGTCATTTTCTATTTGATTCTCTATTAGAGAGTGATGTAAAGAAAGTTAATTGTTAAACTATGTTTTACTTATTGAAATTTGACTTATCCACATTGCATTCACCATGGCTTAATGTTGATTGAAAAACAGACTACTAGTTTTACGCTCAAAACCACAATTATACGGGTCGTGACTTGTCGTAAAAAGTAGATATTAATCCCACAAGGATTATACTTGGGCACCACTTAATTCAGATTGATCTTTGTTTAATAACCAAATTTTTTATGGAAATAAACTAGAAAATTAAAATAAATTAAACAACTAACAATGCATAAATGATAATCCAAAAATGCAAAAACTTGGAATTCAAGATTTTAACAATCAGAGATCACTTTTTCCTTATCTTATCTCTCTCATGTTTTGTTAATTGAATTGTGCCTCACCTAAGATATCCTAATGTATTAATTACCCTATCTCAAGGTGTAATTAATTGTCCCTAGCCAAATTAAATGGAGATGATTAAGCAATCTCTTAATCTATAAAATCAATTCAAGTAGTTATTAAGTTATCCTATAGGTGATTAGCTAATTAGCTAAGATCTCTGTCTAACTAATCACTTAACTTGATGAATGTAGGTCTATAGAGTGCCAATTCTCATTGTATAACCCTACAGAAATTACCGAACTCAATCTCTCAATATATTGCAAGGTATAAGTATATCATTCACTAAAAACATCATTCATTTAAATCAATAAAATAGGTGTTTAACAATAAGTTTAAAAGTATACTCTACAAATAAATTAGCCACTCATGATGTCACTAACATCCCCAAAAATCAAATAATCCATCATATAAATGCTAGAAGACAAAAAACTAAATAAAACTAAATGAATCAAACTCCTACTCTTATTTTCCAGTATCTGGAAAATCTGAAGACGGTATGTTCTTTGCCCAATTGTGAATGAAAAACCTTGATTCTATACTTCTCTTAAGACTCTAAACCTGTGTTCTTACTCAAGGAGGGAAGTCTCCACCAGTACTCTTCGTCTATAGGGGTTTATGACCTTATATAGTCATAAAAACCTAAAAATAATTGAAACCTATGTGTATCTTTGGGTTATGTATCTTACGATTGTGGAAAGCAGCATGAATCCCACGATCGTGGGTTGTTGTATTAGAATTCCTCCACTTCTCTTCTCCTCTCTTGGTCTCTAGCTCAATCACAAAGGTGGCCACCCTCTATTCCTACATCAAATTGATCAATTCTTATCCTAAATCAACATCAAACATAAAAAACTTCCATGAATATCAAACTAAACAAAAACATACAAAATAAGTCCTAAAATACAACAATTATAACCTATTATGCAAGAAACACGTGCCAAATACTTAGAAAAACACACAATAATGTATAACTATCAGCTTCCACACACTTAAATCTTTGTTTGTCCTTAAGTAGAATCAAACACAACCAATCAATTCCATTACTTCATTTTTAAAAAGATCAAAACATGCAATCCCTCAAATTTTGGCTAACTCAATTATCAAGCTACTACATATATCATGACTACTTTTCATTGGTGTACATAAGCAAACTCAACTTGTGGCACCATCACTCAAAGATAAGTATAGATGCAAAATGAATCTTCCTCATGAATTCACTTATTTCTCTCAAGTTTTTGATGGCTAGTGTTTAGCTCAAGCTCCCTATAGGAAACTACACTACCATAGGCTTACTAAGACACCAATTCTCCTCTATAATGATTGCATGCATAAATAAATCAAAAGGACTTGCTTGGTGTTGTAATATGGTAAAGGTTAAGGTGGGTAAAAGGGGTAAGGGGTTTAATACAAGCATTCATAAAGTAATTGGTGGATAAACAGATAAGAAAACATGTTTATGAGATAAACAAGTGTAAATATACTACTACTCCGCACTTATTGATGCTACGAAAATGTTCTTCCTTTTCCTTTTCTTTTCTTTTTCTCTTTTTTTCGCTTTTTTTAGTAAAATGGAAGAAACAATGAACAAAATAGAAACTAAATACAATGTGATTTAAGAGCAAAAGTATCACTCAACTCATCTCAGAAAAAAATTGTAGCAAAAATCCCAAACTAATGCATCACTTAATACTCTACTAAGCTTATGAATGGGTAGGTTAATGAGGTTTCAAGTTTTAAAATGTGGGATGTTTTTAAAAAACAAAACGGTTAAGACTCAACGGAGGTACTAAAAAATAATAAAAGGTAGGTCATTTAAGCCAAAGTTAACAAAAAAAGGGCCTTAATGATCTTTATTAAGAATGCATCTAGTAGACTCAAACCGATTCAAAGCAAGTTTTGAAGGTAATAACCTAAGGAAGCATCACACAAACAAAGAAATAAAATGACTATAGATGGAGTCATATAGGCTTAATCCTCACATTGGCTCAAATGAAAAATTGTTATGCATCTCTACACTACCTCCTTGCTCAAGTGTCAAATTATGAGTAAGCTTATGCAACTAACTACTTTTCATCACTCAACATGGTTCACTCTCTACTCAAGTATCCTAATCCGAGTTCAAATATGAATTCAATCTCATTCCAACTAGCATGACAGAATCTCATGTAAAAAAAATCAAAATGATTCAAGTGTGGTTCCATTGCTTAGCACAAAACAACATAAAACAAACTAATATGCCTAAAACATGCATATTAATTAACAAAATGCAATAGTGAATAAAACAAACTAAAACAATGTAATTAACAAAGAAAATGTCACCTTCCTACATTTAAACAACACATTGTCCTCAATGTGACAAGTCAACCATAAAATAAGGTAAAATAACATCAAACCAAAAAAATAGATAAAAAAACTAACAAGATAAATAAAACAACGTAAAAAGTAAAGGGTAAGAAAGCTCATGGAGATTGTGGTGGCGAAGGCATAGGAGAAGGGACTTCAATGTTATTCCTCTGGATGAACTTAACGAATTTCTTCTTGATGTACCACTGCTCCTTATGCACTTGTCTCATCTGGGTGCCAAGCTTTTTAATTTACAACGTCATTTGTTGATGGTTAGAGGCCATTTGGAATTCGTCAACCTCTATTGCTGCAGTCAATTCCTCTTCCACTGCTTCTTCTTGGAGCTTCAAGGACACCTAAGATGTGGATGGTCACGAAATCCTCAAATGCAAATTGCATTCAAGAAAAGGAAGGGCTGGAGCTCCAAAATTTTAGAGTGTCTTAAATAAGATACATCAAACATATCATATCTAGCCGTACGCACACTATCCACATCAAGATTGTAATATAAAGCCAAGGGGAGGGGGGAGGGGGGACTTTAAATTTTTTCGGATGGGGTACCCTACGATTG
>JAOQML010000008.1:30904958-30915522 GCA_027568935.1 Erythroxylum urbanii
AAATATACTCTCCAAATCAATTTTTAACACATATAATTCACAATTCCAATTATAATCACATTTATAGATCAATTATATCCAGAATATGTCAATGAATGCATGTACATTCATTCTAATGTGTACAAAAATTCAAATTCATATGCGCATATGCTAACATTATGCATGAGCATGAAATGCATTTTTCTCAATCTCTCTTTGATCTTATATGTACCGAATTTTAGGTTTCTAATCCTTAGTATAGAAACGAGATGTTACACATTAAGCAGTCAGCAAAGTGCAATCAATCATCAGGACGAAACCAAGTCTAGGGATGAGGGTAAAAGAACAGGGCTGTAGACTCCGAAGCGCCCTTCCTAATTTACACAAAGAGGAAGGTATTCGTTTCCAATCGCTTAATATTAAACAAATAGTAGTCTCGGAATATTTTAATTTTGATACGTTTAATAGGTTAGAATTGTGGGATAGGGTAGAGAAAGAATTCAGTGGGCGAAGTTCATACACTTCCAATATCCTGTCTACCAATAGCTCACTCTCGAATTCTTCACTTCCCTTCATTACGAACCTAGAAACCCTAAAGAAATATGGTTTAGGTTGCGGGGACGAAATTATGAACTGAACATTAAAATAATGTGTGATATTTGCGGGTTTCTCGAGTCTTCCATTATCGATCAACATGATAGTTTTTGTGCTTCTCACAATTGGAATAAGCTCATTGGGTTAGAGTGATTCGACGCTAAAAAAGCCCACAACAACATCATAAGAACCCATAAGCACTTGTTATTGCATAAATTTATGTGTCAAATGGTTTTTGACAAATCAGAAACTCATAAGTATTCAACAAAGGAACTTTTCTTATTGTGATGCATAGATCATAACATCCCAATATGCACCTCCACACATGTGCTGGACGTTATTGTTGCATCTCTACATAAGAGGAGCAACAATTTGGGTATGAGGTACTTAGTTTCTGTCATTGCTGAGTATTATGACATGGACTGCAGTGGTTTAACCGTCCACCTCCCGAATTTTCTATATCACCATCATTTGTGGCGTGATGAAATCCTTAAGTCCCATAACATAGAACTTTGGGACATCAGCCAAAAGACTTAAGTGAAGATCAGGGCTAGTCAGGTGAGTTTGAGCACAACACCATCTTAGTAAGCAGAAGAGGACTCGACTAGTGAGGAGTCCGAAGAAGAAGAAGACACGAATGAACCGGGCTGAAAGAAAGTGCTCGATATAATTCCCGCTAATACTAACGTAACTACAAATACGCTTGCAGAGAATTCTAGAAGGATGAATTAAATCAACTCAAAACAATTCATACACTTGTTAAAGAATGCATCAATAACACATATTAACGGCTATAAAAACTTTTCTTATGTGAGAATAATAACTACAAGTAATGAGTGAATGGCTAATCAAATTAAATATAAACAAATTTAGAGATCGTAATTGTATACCGTAATAATGCACATTCTATTTGACAAAATAGTAAACAATATCATGTTTCCTGAACTAAATTGGCATTATGCAAACTCCCGAATAGGTATATCAATGGGTCGGGTCGGACTCGGGCTATGATGGGTCATGATTGGCCTGTGGCTCGAAAGGCTCGGATGAACAGACCTGTTATTTATTTTTTTAAACAAAAAAATTTCAAAACAACGTCGGTTCGAAAAAATGAATGACTTATGAGCCAGGTCGGGCCGGCCCGTGACCTGCCCAGATAGTCCATAATTAGTTTATGGCCCGATCCGAACAGACCATATCAGCTTGTGATCTACCCATAACCCGACCAACCCAAACTAAAAACATACCGAGCTATTATTGCTATCTATACTCTCGAATCTTTTACTAGACTAACATGAGGCGCGGCTTCTTTATCAAGTAAATTTATCGATAATTAAAGAACTTTACATTTTAGAAAATTATGTTTTTTTTTTCACAAACTCTTCTTTGTCTTAATTGCATTTTATTCATTTAAAGTTTTTTTTTCTAATTTCATACAAAACTTTTATATATCAACTTAATTAAAAGCACGGGCAAAGGCAAGCCCCCAGTACTTCAATAAAGCAAGTTTTGCCCTAAAACGCCACCGAGTAAAGAGCAAAACATATTACTATGGGGAGCCACCAGAACAGCGTCACTGTGAACGGCGGCGGAGGAGGTGCTACGGTGGTTGACAAGGGTGTTGATTTCGCAAATTACTTTTGCACTTATGCTTTTCTTTATCACCAAAAGGAGATGCTCTCCGATAGAGTGCGCATGGATGCTTATTTTAACGCCATTTTCCAGAACAAGCACCATTTCCACGGAAAGGCATGCACTTCCTTAACCAGAAGTTGTTTCACATTAAAGCATCAACCTTTTTCGTTTTGTGTTGCAGAGTTTTCCTTTTTTTTATGCAATGCTAGTCCTTTTTATTAGCTTAAGCTTTTATATTGGCAAATCAACCTGTTGTGAGATTTGGGCCATCCTTTGTAGATCATGGCGACCTTCGCTTGTTTCTGTTTTCTTGGATGCGTGATTTTTCATATGCCCTTAAAAAGTTTGAATTTTTAGATTTAGATGTGTTTACCAGATTTGACTTATGATGTTTTAGAGATTGGTAAGAGATCAACTTGAAAGTGATTATTCAGCAAACACCCCTGTTCTGTACCCTAATCCACCCTGACATCCTCCGCCATGCAAAAGCCAGAAGAGAAGGAAAGGACATGCCTAGTTCTATGTTTAATTCTAATTTGTTTTGGTGAACCTTTGCTGCAGACTGTGCTGGATGTAGGAACAGGTAGTGGCATTCTTGCTTTATGGTCGGCTCAAGCAGGTGCAAGAAAAGTTTATGCAGTTGAAGCAACTAAAATGTCTGAGCATGCTCGCACGTTAGTCAAAGCACATAATTTTGAAGATGTGGTTGAAGTGATTGAAGGTTCCATGGAGGATATCATCCTGCCAGAGAAAGGTCTGAAAGTTGAATTAGTTATTGCCACCAACCAGGGCAAACTGCATTTTCCATTGTTAATTCATGATTCTAGTTTCCTCGTGGTGTTGAATATAGTGTTGAATTTGACTCACGACAGTTGATGTTATTATTTCGGAGTGGATGGGATACTTTCTTCTGCGCGAGTCCATGTTTGATTCAGTTATATTTGCACGTGATCGCTGGTTGAAACCTAGCGGAGTCATGTAAGCAATTCTAAGCCTACACATTTCGCATGTTTAGTTAGACCATTGGCTTGTGTTTAGGATTCCGATCTGATAGTTTGTACTTCTGCTGCTTTGATACTCTACAATCAGATTATGATGTTTCTTTCCTATGCATATTTTTTTTAGAGGTTATCCATTAGTGATGCTCACTTCATAACATGTTATTATGTTGTTGATACGCTACAGGTATCCAAGTCATGCCCGCATGTGGATGGCACCTATTAGGTCTGGATTGGGAGAAAAGAAGAAAAGTGATTATGTTGACGCAATGGATGACTGGTATGGTTTTGTGGAGGATACCAAAACTTATTATGGTGTGGATATGAGCATTTTGACAAAGTCTTTTGAGGAAGAGCAGAGGAAATATTATCTACAGGTTTGTTCTGAATTGACTCCTTCAGTACTATAATTATGTGCTTGAATGACAACTTCCTGCACCATTTGTGTTTAGTTCATTTGTCTTTCCAAAATTCCATCTAGGATAGCGCATGCTCTAACTTCTTACTTCATGTCACATATGACACATTTTCCTAGTTTGTTATACCGGACAGATATATCCATCTCTATGTTGCTAATTCCTGTTAGAGAGGTTAGTTCATGTGGCTTGTCCCTTTCTCATTTTAGTGGTAGTAGCCATGTGAAATGTTAACTCATGGCAATATATAGTGGTATGTTAGGGAAGTTCAACACATGCACTGCCACAGTATTTCAGTAACTCACAAACAGAGAGTGGTCACTACCAAGCGTCAAACTGCCTGGTTGATGAGTGTTTGTTATTAATAACTTGATCCTGGGATGTGATATGGTACAGCTTTTGTTGCAGTACTTCCATTTGGACAGTATTATTTAGTGCGAACCTCGATAAACAGAGTGTTGGGTGTTGAATAACAGTTTTTTATTCCTTCACTACTTGAATGACATCCGACCCTACACTGTCCAGTACTTATGCATGTGATCTGTGATAATGTTTCTTCTTCCTGTTGTAAACATTATGCAAATACAAAGATAAAGAATGTTTAGATCCTGCCTTCTTTGAAGTTGTAACGTATCTGGTATGTTAGACCATGCCATGGAATTAACTTTAAAGTACATTCTATGGAATTTTCTGTAGACATCATTGTGGCAAAACCTTCATCCACATCAAGTTATAGGAACAACAGCTGTTGTAAAGGAGATTGATTGTTTAACTGCTACAGTGAATGATATTCTTGAAGTCAGATCAAACTTTTCATCAGCAATCACTCTGGAGAACTCAAGGCTCTGTGGTTTTGCTGGATGGTTTGATGTCCATTTCCGGGTAAGTTGAGTGTTATAGCATCGTGATTGATGTTAAGATTAAAATCGCTGGCGCTATAATGTCTTTTTGGTTACTGGGCCTCCAGGGAAGCAGCAATGATCCAGCTCAGCAAGCAATCGAGTTAACAACTGCTCCTAGTATAGATAATGGCACACACTGGGGCCAGCAGGTCTGTATGGCTGTATTTGTGATGATAAATTATAATGATTATTAAGAGAGAACTTGGGCATTTTGATTTGTTTTTGGAAATTAAATTAACTGTATTTCCAAAAGAATAAGGCTAGGCCTTAAGGAGTTATGTACAATGTAATTGGTTAGGTTCCATTGAACTTGCTAACCATCCACGATTACTAAGGCTGGATATACATTCAAAATGTCAAAGTATGACCGTTGGTGTTTCAGCCAATATGTCATGCATTTTGATTTTAAGTTCCAACTTATTCATTGACTACTTAATTACATGGAAAACACTGGTATTTAAGATTATGTCGTGATGGTAGTTCTTTTTGGGCTTTGATGGTCTGTTGCTTCTTCAGTTGCATTTTTCATACAATTTAATGCTTTTGTTTATGCGACAGGTTTTCTTCTTAAATCCTCCTATTTCAATAACTGAAGGAGATGAATTGAAGGTTTCTTTCGTGATGATCCGCTCCAAGGAAAATCATAGATTGATGGAGGTTGACCTTGGCTGTGAGATGAGACAATCTTCTGGCAAACTGCTTCCTCAAGTCAGAAAGAGATACTACATAGAGTGAGGAAAAGAAAGCTGACAGTTATGTACTTTGAAGATTCCAAGGTATGATTTGTCACCTACATTTTAGTAGTCAGTAACTGTGATAGTTTATTTGCTGTGGCTAGGCAATTCATTGACATAGTTTGTGTACTCTTCTTGCTTTTGAGCTTGATTTTAATCTTCATTTCAGATACCACTTTAAGGTCTTAGTGAGTCCAGAAACTGTTTGATATGTGCGGAGCTTAAACAACCATGAGGCTATTGTAATCAAGGACACAACTTTTCTTGGTCACTTCTGTACAATGCATTTCTTCATTTGGATGGTCTCAATAAGCCAATGTATGTGTGTGGACTGCTGAAAGCAACAATTGATAGCATTCTTCTGTACAGAGGTTTATAATGTCTTGGAAACTTAAGAGTAGACCCAAAAGAAAGAAAATGGTGCTTTATGAGTAATTAAGACATAAAAAATCTTTTAGTCTTCTAGATGTTTCACAATTCACTGCAACGTTGTTTTATGTTTCCTTGATCCAGAAAATGCTAAAGAGCATCAACTGTCAAATTTTGGTGATTGGCTCTGTCAAAGATAAATTAAAGAATTTTTTTGACCGAAGGGATTACATCAAACTTGTGTTCGCTGGTTGTGCAAATGTACCTCAAGAATGGAGGTTTCAATGGAATGTATTCTCCTGGTTTTTAGCACTTCTTTAGCTTAGTTGAATGGAACTTTTTATTGTAAGGAATGGAAATGAGTAGTTCTCCAAGGGCAATGTCTTCTATATTTTTCAGTGTCATCATGAGAGGACACGCTGTAAGTTTATGCAACGACTGGATTACGGGATGTAGAGGTTTTAACCTGGCGTGTACATCATCTCTTAGTATAAGTAGACACCAAGTCAAGCAATCTTTAACCTTCCCATCCAAACATTGAAGTGGTTGGTTGCTTTTTCAAATGGGTTGTTAGAAGTCTTTTTGTAATGCTAATGTTGGAATGATTGGCACATGCAGCATTCAATCCTTTAATTAACACAACTGGAGCGTTTAAAATCTTTTGAAATATTCAAGATAATTCCTTTACAAGCGCATTTTGAGAGTTAAATGGGTCATCTTACTCCATACAATTAGTTGTTGGGTCAAGTGTGTATGTAATGTATATATATGTTATGTCAGGTTTTATGTATATAGATACTATATAGGTATATTTTTAACAATTTATTCTTCTGAATGTGAAAAATTAAATGATTAAAAGAATATTCATAAATGCCAGCTTTCATTTAAAAGTATCGCAGTGTACGGGCACCTTTACGTCTTCTCTCATATCAACAATATCAACAATTAAGGGGACGATTGGTTTACATGAAAAAGTGGTAATAAAAATGGGAGTGAATATGGTGAAGAATAAGAATGAATATGATTATTATAATTATGATAGTAGATTAAAAGGAAAGAATGATCATTGTTATTATTGATAGTTGTTGATTTGTTAAAAATATTGAAAAATAAAAGTTTTTATATTTTAATTAATTAATTATATTTTAATTAATAAATTACTTGTATTTTAATTACTTATATTTTAGTTAATTATATTTTAATTAAAAAACTAAGAAAGGAAAATACATGTCAGTGTCATGCGGGTGACACCTATTGTCAATATTTCAAAATAAAACCTTTCAAGTGCATACTCAAGGTTTCAGTAGTAGTGACTACCTCACGACTAATCAACTTCGTCATGTGCTGTTGAATAGGCATTTTTGCCTTGTGAACATTTTTGGGAACATCTGCATATTCATGAGTATGTTTTGGAATGTATTTTGTGTAAAGAATGCATGTATATGAATGTTTTAAAGTTAAATGCATGAATATGTTTTAGTCTTTTTTTAAGATTAATGAAGTGATTGTTGAGATTGCTTGTGAATGGACTTGAAGTCCACAAAATGTAGTGGGGATTTTGATGTAATTATAGAAGTGTTTTAAACTTTTACAGAAATTTTGAAAATTTTGGGAAGGTCAAAATACTGCTGTTGTGTTGCCAAAATTTTTAATAAAATGATTTTAAAAAATAAAAACTCTATTGTTTATATTTATGAATGTTGAGTTAGAGCTTTTCGATAAAAAGGGCAATAGATTTAGCTCAACGGGACCTTTTTAGATGGATCAGATATCAACTGGAGGGTTATCATAGGGTGCCAGGCAGGCCGTCTAGGCATTTCAAGATAGAGGCCTACCAATGATGCCTCTTTGTGTTCCTCAGATGCATAACATACATTAGAGAGTGACTTAATATGGAATTTCTTTCTTAAGTTTAGCCATGACTAATGCACACAATTCTTGATCTAGCATCAACGTAACCTTACCTCTCAATAAAATGACCTCGAAATTTCCAACTTGTCTCCACTTGAAACTCCTTTTTCTAAATCATTGCTTTCACTTTCTCATTAGTGATCAGTTTATTCACAACTTTGCTAACTTAACCATACATCAAACTATTCATTTAACATTATCAAGATTCACATCTATTTAGATTACTACGAATGAAACCTTTAACTGGGGTTCTCCATAAAATAATTATTCTTGTATACTTTTGAATAATAAACATTTCCTTTATTATTGTCTCTAATTATAAACAAAGCTTGATAATATTTTTCTTGTATTTCTTATGCCTCAACTAGACTCCTTAGCTTTCGAATCTCAAATCCATAACCACTAGTGAACTATTTATTTTACCTTTGTCATTTCCCATCACATTCTTTAGAGGCAAATCAATCATTTAAGATCATATTGTAAGATACTAACATAATATCCTATTCACATAAAAACCATTCAATTACCTCAAAGTTCAAATGTTACTATCTCATAACGAAATTTTGAGCTTATTAAAAATTTCTTCAAATAGGGAGTATACCTCATATTTTCATTGTTCAACTCTGATGTTTAATGAAGATATCTTTACTTGTCCATTTCTAGTGCTTCAAAACACTTATGTGATTTTAGGTACCTTAGAACTCAATCTGGGACTTTATTAGTTACCAAAAAATTTTAATCATCTAAAATCCCCATGTCATACTAAGAGAGAGGTCTAGATCCTTCAGAGATATTGCTAAAGGTCTGATACATAATTCTTATCATTCTCCCATTTGTCAATTATAATTATTTGTAAAATAATAGCTTTAAATTTAATGAGATAGCAAGCTTACCTAATGACTTGCTCCTACGAAACTGTTAAAAAAACTCTTATCCCTATTAATCGATAACCTTGAGATATTGCTAAAGGCTTGTAGAGAGTGTATTAATGAACAAAATGTGCTTACATCAACCCCCATAGAGAAGAAGTAGATCATTAGTGAAGGATAGGCTATAGATCTTCAGCTTTTTGCATTTGTTATAGATTTTAAAGTTTCCTTTATAACTTATAATGTGATAAGTTAGTCTAGTCCTTACTTATTTAAAGTAAATAAGAAAAGGGAGATATAGTTACTTTGTCTCAATGTTTTAGCACCATTAAAATAAATGTATAGGTTCACCATTTACAAAGACACTAAAAGAAGTGGTGGTGATGCACTTCTTGATCTAGCTTATAAATCTAAGAGGTAATCTAAAATTTCATAATATGTGCATGATGAAATTCTAATTAATATAATCAAATGCTTTATTAAAGTCTATCTTCATTACATAGCTTTTAAACAATTGTTTCCTATTGTAGTTTTTAAACAATTCAAAAGATTGAAGTATATTATCTCTAATTTGTTTCCCTGGAATGAATGCTCCTTAAGTTAGGCTAATAATATATTTTAGCACATGCCTAAGCCTAATGGGAAGTAACTTGGCAATGACTTTATACATGGTGTTCTAGTAAGAGATAGGTCTAGGTCCTTCAGAGAAGTTAGAATAGGTGACTTTGGTATGAGGTCGATGTGTTTCATTAAGGCATGGTCTTTATTTAAATTAAGGTTTTTAATTGCTTTCTCCAAATATGGGGCAATAAATGGTCTAATGAGTTATTCATCCACTTCATTTGTGATTTGCTTATGGAAGAAGGAGTTTAGTACTTACACAGGTGAGCGATTGTTAGTGTGTGTCCCAATAGTGTTTTGAAAGTAATCATAGGCCTCTAAAAGTTTCTTTTGTTATGCCTGAACCTCATGACCATCCTCTTTGATCAAAGATGTGATTATGTTAGTGTTTCTTCTAAAGAGAATGGATTTGTGAAAAAAAAAAGTATTTTATCCCTTTTTTAAGCCATTACACTTTAGACTTTTACTTCACTAAGGAGCTATTCACCTCTACATCATATGTATAATTCATTCAAGTTATTCTCTCATCATTTAGTTTTCCTATATCTTTTAGGGCTTGATAAAGATCTCTTTGAATTTAAAGGAGTATATCTTTAATTATTTGAATAGTCTTACATGTTTTGTTATACCTTTTCTGATTTAGTAACTTGAGTTCCTCCTTTACCATTTGTAGCTTCCTAATATATGAGTATGTTTTGCTTCCTTAGTGAACAAATACTAATCCTTTAACCACCACCTCTTCAAAACCCCTCCACTCTTAATAAATATTTTTTCGAATCAAAATAAATAATCAAAACCCTCCACTCTTAATAAATAATCAAAACCCTCCAATAAACCATTGATCTTCTCCGTTTGGCCATCCGTCTGTGGATGTCTTTCTGTTGAAAACTCCAAATTGAAACCCATCATATTGAAAAGGGATGTCCAGAATCAGTCTGTAAATTTAACATCTCGATCACTCACAATGGTTGCAAAGACTCTGCAGTATGTCACCACATTTTTATAGAACAACTCCGCCGCAATATCTAAGGGACAGGATGCTGGCGTTGGCATAAAGCTTTCATGCTTGGAGAAACGATCTACAATCACCATGATTGTTGCGATGTTGTCCACGTTCAGAAACCCTCTAATGAAATCCATCGAAATTAACATCCACAGTCTTTCAGGGATGGATAAGGGTTGTAGCAAACCAGCTTCCTTCTTCCTCTCTGGTTTATCCAGTTGTCACATAAGGCATGTCTTGAAATATACCTAAATGTCATTTTCCATCTTCGGTCAATAGTTAGAACGAGCTAAGAGCATTATAATCCTCTAAACTCCGGGATGACCAACCCATTGTGAGTCGTGCGTCTCCTTCAACAGTTATTTCCGCAAGCTACCAAAATTCGACATGTACACTTGACTATTCTTAGTCATCAATAGTCAATCAATGTCGAGCCAAAATTTCGTGCACAACACCTGTAACATCCCCTCACCAATGGGAAGGGCAATTTTGTAATTTGGCACGGGTTAGGAGTGTCAAATAATGCATTGACA
>JAOQML010000008.1:30925707-30937380 GCA_027568935.1 Erythroxylum urbanii
TCAGAATGACGTCAGCAATCGTCTCATGACGTCAGCATCGTCTCATTTTGGCCAGAACATCTTCTAGTCCAAATTTGGTCCTCTAGATGATCTAATTGGTCTTTAAGGTCTTCATAAACATTATAGATCTTGGAATCCTCTTTTGAACCATATAAAGAATATCTTGATCCGATGTCTGTAGAGAAAGTTATGGCAAGCATAAAAGATCATCTCTGTCACTGCTCATTGTATATCTTCGGTCCTATTTTTGATCCTTCAGAAGATAAAATTGACCTTCGAGCTCTTCATGAAGTTTGTGTATCGTGATTCCCTCTTTCGAATCGGGTAGAGAACAATTGAATCCAATCTCTATAGAAAAAGTTAGGTTAAGAGGAAGACTTCTTCTGTGATGACGTCGGCTTCCTCTAGGTGACGTCATCTCTTTCTGTGAATCATCTTCTTCTGTATATCGTCTTCTTCTGTAACTCATCTTCCTCTGTAAGGGCGCATTATCTGCAAAGATGCACCTTCCGTAAATAAACCTATATCCATTGCATTCCTTTAAGTTACGAGAGGGCAATAAGAACTGAACCGTGATATTAGAGATTTGTGCTAAGCTCTGCTAAGAGAGAGAGATTATGGGGAAACTCGGGAAGTGCCATTGAACGTGCATCATGCATATTTCCTATACTTTGATAATGTTGATACGTCGATACAAAAGATGGTAATTATGAATGTGTTCTGTCTGTTTTAGAGGAACGCATTGAACGACAGATGGACATTGCCGGACCATCCAGGCAATAACTTCTAGGAGCACACTGTGAGTCAACCTAGATGAATTCCTAGGATTATTTGATTATATGTATTCAATTTGTTAACTTCCAAGGTCATTGAACTGCGTATGAGTGATGATTCTGAATTCCGGACCTGCTGTCCGAGGAGTTTTATAGTCGGGCATGTATTGGAAGAGCTTGCTCTGATATTTGATATGAGTCTCTGAATCTCTGAATGATATTTGATCCTCAGCAATAACTGAATGCCGGACTGAGGTCCAATAAGTATGAAATTATCATCTGAACATTTGCATGAGATTTTGTGTGTAATCTGTCCAGGATTTGATGCATTTCATAAAATACATGCTCAGATAAAGGCGTTGTGACATGAGAAGCCAGTTAGAAGCGCTTCCGCGTAGAGCTTTGCTCCGCGATATCTGTACTGCACGTCGAGCTATGCTCCGTGAATATCTGATTGAGCCCTACGGGCCAAAACATTTGTATCTGTCTGTGAAAGACTCTTAGTCACAACAGTAAGAATGAACATGAGTCTCAAGCATGTCACATGCAAGTACGTGTGCACTGTTTGAACGATATTTAAGCTGAAGTAGATATACTTGTCGGTTTGAATGAAGGAGCCTCTGTTATGCTAATCTCTGAATAAATGCTCATCTACTTGAATGAAGAATACATGCTTATTTGTTTGGATGAATCTCTGTGTTATATATATGTGATCCGTTGAATTCATCGATGATGGTTCACTCATTGAGTTACAAAACTCATCAAAATTTGCATTGTGGCTTTTCAAGTACGAGACAGAAGACTTAAGATGTAGTTAGAATTTAGAGTGTTTGAGAATTAAGAGATGGCTTAGAAGTCCGTCAGTTGACTCCCGAAGAAAACTAGTTGTCATCATTTTGTAATGTTATTAGAACCTATGTAGAGTTTTGTAAACAATTGTTAAGAAGAACAGTGTAAACATTATCAGTGAATGAAATAAATGAATGTTTTTAAAAAAGTGATAATGCCTTTCGAATATACTACTCACGACCGTGTGTAAGTTAGTTTTGTCATTGCTCCAACATACCATTATCGTAGGTTATGTTCCTAAAACCTTGGGTATGTACCCTATGGTGGTGGGATGTTGCAGATTCGATCCTTTCTGTGACTATTAGCAAACAGAAAATTACTGACTAACCAACAACGTGTTATTAGACACATAGCCACAGATAGCAGTTGTCAGTTTTGTGGCCATGAAGAGACCACATTGCATGCATTTAGAGATTGTTGCAGAGTTCAAAATTTTTGGAACAAATTGTCTCCTGTGGTGCAGGAGTCGACCTTCTTTCAGTGGCTCGAGGAGACGTGGCTACAGTCTAATCTATCCAACAATGGACCTATGCAGGAGGTCGAATAGGCCTTAAATTTTGGCGTCTCTTGCTAATATATCTACAGTGGCGCAACAAATGTATCTTCGAAGAGGGCTTTGAGTGGCCGGAAGTCAGACATTGCATAGTATTGGAGTATGTTTCTTGGGTCTGACAATCAATTGTAGTGACTGGTCGAGTAACTAATATACAGGGTTTACCTATCGGGCACCTAGACAGCTGGAAACCACCGTTGGCAGGTTGGATAAAAGTTAATACAAATGGCGCGGTGCAAAACGATTCTTCTGATGGTACGGCTAGGGGGCTTCTTCGGGGCTGCAATGGACAGTAGTGTGGAGGTTTTCTACATAAGTTTAGGGCATGCTCGGCCTTGGTTTCGGAATTAAGGGGCGTTAAAGAGGGGCTAAACTTCGCATAGGAACATGGTTATCGGAAAATCATACTAGAAGTGGATTTACTAGAGGTCATCAATATCCTTTCCTCTTCTGAAAGAGTACTGACTGAGGACTCTTGTTTGATACAGGGCATACGAGCGGTGCTGGATCGAGAATGGGAGGTGAAGATTCAACACGTCTACAGGGAGGGGAACCAAAGTGCCGATAGTCTGGCTAATGTAGCTAGGTGAGTACACCCAGGACTACATGTTCTTATAGAACCTCTGCCGGACTCAAAGTATTTTATACTCCTAGATAGGCAAGGAACTATGTATCACCAGGGTATGACCATCGGTTGATTTGTTTTGTATTATGTTAATTTAATTGTTCAAAATTCAAGATCACTTTAAGATCTATAATATGATTATTTATAAAACATAATTATATATTAATCATATTTCATACGTTATTGTAAAGCTTTATTCTTTTTTTGTCAATTCTCTCAAACCGTTTATAAAACTGACTCATCTTAATCACTATAGTTACACACGTCTATCCTCTAATTGTATCCACAGAATACGTTCAAAGAATTCTACAACTATTATAGAAAGGGTTAACTAATAAGTGTTAGCTCTCTTGGGTCCTAAACTTATTTATAACAAGGTTTGAACCTTTTAATAATTTAATTGAAATAAAATTATAGTTCTAATTAAATTTTAATTAGAATATAATTAACTCTAATTAAATACCAATTAGAACAAAAAAGATTTAATATCTCATATCGGTTTTTATTTATTAAATATCTAATATTTGTTTGTATAGTTTCTCAAACTTTACAATCAATACTAACTTTTTAAACCGTATTTTCTCTCTTTCTTGTTATTTCTGTGTGACCTATTAAGTTCTCAAATATATTAGCAATAGATATAAATTATAACCGTAAATTATATTCTGTATTAGAGAAATTAAACTCTTTCAATTTATTTTTAATTCTGTAATTAAATAATTCATATATATATATTAAGATTAATGTCTAGTAATGCATCATAAATACTTAATAACCTTTTCTGGGCATAATTGTTTTTGTATAATTCAATCATTTCATGATAGAATAATCTAATTAGACATAAAAAATGAAATTAATATTTACTCTATTTGAGTTCAATTATGTTATTTCTCCACTATTAGTATTTTATTTCATTAATAACATTTGAAAACTATTTTCAAAGCATCATTCCATCTTAACCAAGAATTTTTCGAATCAATACTAATCGAGAACAATAAAACATTATTCCTAATCACTTTAGGATAATAAATCATACATTAATTATTCAATTATTTTCATATAGTTCATACTATATCGGGTAACTATTAATTAAGTTACCCTTATCTAATAAGACAAAAGTATTATCAGAACATAATAATTATTATATAAGATATTTTAGACAATATTTTCATATTTTATTTATGAGATCAACTACTTTCTTCAGAAAGAAAATGTAACAAGTACTAATCTTTTTACGTTTTACTAATTTTCAATTTTAATAGAACAATAACTAAAACTAATTTAAAGATAATATATAAATGTAACATAAATTTTTTATTATGATTTTATCATAATTTTATTTGTGACGTAGATTTATCTTATAACTTTATGATATGTCTGAATATTTACAAAATAAGGGAATAATGTCATTAAATTATAATATAAACTAAGACAGCAACAAAGCAATTATCTACTGCATTTGTAGGAGTAAGATATTGCAGATTTTTAGCAAGTGAGGAATCACTCACAACTTGACACCAAGAAGTCTTTTTCAGTCTTTGAGTCTGCGTTAGTAAAGGAGGTTTGAATTGCTAAGGGAAGGGAAGTTGGAGGAGGAGAAGAAATTTTAGGAGGAACAATGGGAAAAGATGAGGCGAGAGTGTTAAATGGAGTGACTATGAAGGGAGATAGAGTGAGATAGCTACGACATAAAAACTCCCTGCATAGGAGTGGATAAGGAGTTAGACATTACCTAAAATAGTTGTTAACCTAATTAGGATACATGCAATTTTTAAAAACTGTTCCCCGAAAGGAAATGGCTCAAGGTGGGAAATTTTCCTCCTTCCAGAAACAGCCTCGACTCTAGAGTTAGGTTGCTGGAGTGCTACTCAGGAGTGATTCAGAGATTTTGCGAAAGTTTGGTACAAAGAAAAGCAAAAGGAGACGAAAGCTAGGGAAGAACGCAAGAATAACACCAAGGAGAAGGAACCCAGGAATAGCGCAGGTGCAACTGAGAGCAAAAGCAGAGGATCCAAAGAAGAGAAAAAGGACAACACAAAGGGAACAAGGAGCAGGCCGCAGTAAAACACTCAAGGAACGTTGTGAGCAGAACGATCACTGGAACTCGAAGTGAGATGCGGAAGTCATTCAGAGCAAACATTCTATTAGCTCTATGTTGAAGTTTCTAGTTTATTTAAAAAAAATTTTAAAAATTTCGAAAGTGTCAAATTAAAAGTTAGATTGTGTTAAAACTTGATCCAATTGCAGGGTGCGTGTTTTTCGGAATAAGACAAAAACAGTTAAATACCAAGAGAGGGGGAAGAGTCTATTCTTAGGTTGAAGACAACTTTGGCAATACGGTTATATAGAATTGGATTTGTATGCCATCGGGTCTTTTAAGTAAATATCATCCTATTTTTTCCAAAAAATAAAACGTAAATATTCTACTTCTTCTTGTTGTTTTCCAAATTTTAAATTTATTTATTTATTTATTTTTGCCCTTTTCCTTTATTCTTTTCAAAGAAAAATAACAATAAACACAAACCCACATCAAACCACAAATACAACATCAATTTGCAGAGAAAATCTGGAAGGGGAAAGAGAAAAAGAAAAAAGGTCAGCATAAATGTTTTGCATTTTTCGTTTTTATTCACTTCTATGATTATTATTCTGAGTTTGTGGGATGTTTTTGTTCATTCGCTTTTGATTCCTTCACGGGATGTTTTTGATTTAATTTGATTAGTTGACGTTTTGTAGAAAGTTTATGGCTTTTCTGCATTTGGTTGTTAGTCAAAGTTTGGCTTGACCTCTGTTTGGTTGGTCAGGAAACGTCAAGAGAACGACAAATATGGAAAGATGGTTCCTTTTTCTTAAAAAGTTTTTCGGTGATAGTTTTGGTTAAGAAGCTTCTTTCTGTATTTTTGGTTCAAAGCAAGTGTTATGATTCCTCTAGTTAAGTTCAAATGTTATTGAAGGAACTAGAGAATATTTTCAGATTGCAGTTTTCTGTTTCTTTTTTTTTTTTCTCATGACTTGCATGTTCAAGGCAAGTTCTTTGTAGTGTTGCCCAGTACTCATTTTTCAAGAGAAAAAAAAATAACGGAGGAAATCTGCAGCAAGTGTGTCCTTTCTTTAGTTTTAATTACTTTACTCTGTCTGTTCATTTTCTAACTTTGTTTTCCTTTTAGTTTCGGACATAGGCTGCAATCGAAGTTATCACAGAGACAGTTATTGTGTGATTTTGCTTTTATGTTTTGTATTTTAATGGACGGGAAATGACCGATGTATCTAGTAGAGTCATATTATCTTTTGAAAGATGTGAAAAATTGATGGAATGCAATTGAATGAATGATCTCTTTGATACATTGGTCATTATTAGTTATATTTCTACCCACTGGATTTAGGAATCGGAAGGAGAAAGATTTTGTTTTCTTGTTCTTTGGTTGGGATTTTTAAATTCCAATGATGTTCAAGATGTAATTATCAATTTTAATTATGGGGCCTTCTACCTTCCCTCTTGCAACGTTATCATCTTGTTTACTCTCTCATCAGCTTTCAGATGCTGTGAATATCATCATTGAGTTATAGTTGTACAATTATGCCTGGTTGAAAATTTGGTTATCCTTGCTTTTAAAAGTTATTTATTTCTTTTAGCAGGTTTTGCGATTAGAGCAATCATGATTTTTAGGAAAGGATGTAAGGTTGAAGTATTAAGCAAAAAGGATGCTCCCTCTGGTTCCTGGCGATGTGGTGAAATAATCTGTGGTGATGACCACCACTATGTAGTAAGATATGACGGCCTTCCAGACACTCCTAGTGAGATGGTTCTCAAGAGGGTACCCAAGAAGGCTGTCAGACCATGCCCCCCTTTAACTGAAGTTGTAGAGAATTGGCTTTCTGGTGATGTAATAGAGGTGTTGGATAACTTCTCCTGGAAAATGGCGACAATAACCAAGGTTCTCTCGAAAAGGTCTTTTCTGGTCAGACTGTTGGGCTCATCTTTGGAATTCAAACTTAGCGAAGGTGACATACGGACTAGACAGTCATGGCAAGATAACAGTTGGATTGTGATAGGAAAGGTACTTGTAATCCAAATTAATCTGCCTCATTTCAAATTACTTTCAATGTTTATGAACTTTTTGACATTTCTAGTTGTTAGACTAATTAACATGTGATAAACTCCGTAATTTCATGTCCTTAAGCTTGCACTTAGTTAGTAGTACTTTATTGTGGTCTATATCACCAGCTTGTTCATTTACTTACTTCTTTCCATTGAATGTTTTATTCCTATCATCATATATCCAGGGCTCTGGCATCTGTAGAGATGGGAAATTTCAAGAAAATTTAACTTTGACACACAAACATAACTCAAAGTTCCCAATTCAAAGCTCAAGCATGCATGTAAATGGGTGTGAGGACTTGTTTCTAGTGACGACCAAGGAGAACTTTCAGGAATTTGATGCTGCTCCCCATAAAACTTCAAAGAGAGGACTGTATGGGTGTTCACAAGTTGAAGCATGTGATGGCGCTTTCCAAAAGTTGAGAGCAATTGAAAAAGATTGCAGGCAGGGTCGTGTTGCTGCAAGTCAATATTCTTCACCGGAACAGGTAGATATGCCGCGTGCTAAACTCATGGATTTTTCGTTTGACAACCGAATTGGGTTTTCTGTAACTGACGATGAAAGAAGAAAACTGAGTGGTCTTGGCGGAAATTCATCTGCAGTAGAGTTTGAATCCATTGATTCTGATGCTGTTGCTAGCTCAATTGGTAGTTGTAGCATCAATAGCAACATACCCTATGAAATTCCTTGTCATACAGGCTTTATGGAAGATGATGTTTTGTGTAGTGATGGAGAATCTTTTTGTAAGTGGAGAGCGGAAGGAAACAGTCTACACAAAGTTTTGGCAACCGAAATTCATAGGCTAGAATTGCATGCCTATCGTTGTACTATAGAGGCATTGCATGCATCAGGACCTTTAAGTTGGGAGCAAGAAGCATTGATGTCAAACCTTCGTCTTTTCCTCAATATTTCAAATGATGAACATTTGATGGAGGTCAGAAATTTAGTTTCTGCTGGAAGTAGCTTTTTCTTCTAGATGACAAGAAATTTTAATGTGTTTGCTCGAGTCCTGTATGTTTGGTTTGTAGCAACACAATTAATACAGTTAAATGCATTTGGGCACTGTAAGCAGCTCGAGCATTCCCTCATACATACATGTAGTTATCAAGTTGAGTGACTGGACCCCATAACATGCAAAGTAGCAAGTATTTGTATGATGTCGTGTGTCTTCTTCTTTTTCCCATAAATTTTTCTTTTTAATCTCTATTTTCTCCTCTCTCCTCCTTCCCCTCAGTCTCTACAGTGTTCTGGACTGCTTGTTGCAGAAAGTTTCCTAACATATTTGCTAAAGATTAACGGAGTCAAGATTTTCTTCCTGACTTTCCTATTGCTCTTCTATATTAATTTATAAATAACATAGCAAAAAATAATTCTTCTTCAAGCTTTGCCTTGAAATTTTTTCTGATATTTGAACACTTCTCATGTGGAATACTACTTTGTCCCTGAAGGTAAACATATCATAAAATATAGAATCCATTTACTTTGGAAAATTATGGACTGGAAAGAAAGCTTATTGTGCTTTCAATTTTGTTATAACATGTACAGGGTACCAAGTTTGATCCTTTAGGTATACTGTTCTTTATACCAGTTGTACTTGCAGCTGTTTCATTTGAGGACATCATTGATATTATTTCTACTCTGTTTTTCCTACACAAAGTAGGAGGCTTGGTTACCTCACTTCCAAATGTTGAGAACGGTGTTGTGTTCTGCCACCTTTTCTTCACCTATACAATTGAGCAATTCTGAGGCATACTATGATGAGTTGTTGAATTAAAAAACTTCAAGTGACATCATACTTCCTTTAGGTCAGGTTTGAGCATTGGTTTGATCAAAATATAAGATCAGACGCCGGTTGGTGTAGTGGGATGACCTAATGTGGATGCTTGGAAGGTTTTGGACCTGTTTCTAATTCTTGTATGTAATAGCTTCGTTATTGTTGTGAAGTGAATGGTAGATCTAAGTTAACTTTCCTTGTGGGGACTGTCACAGAATAGCCTTCTGTTGTATTTTGTGAAAGACGAATGTCTGTGTTTGTGTTTGTTTCCGAATTTGTCTGTGCGCATCTTGGTTTGATTTTGCGTGCGCGTATATATTTTGTACAGGTACAGGCATTTAACATGGAGAAGTGTAGTCATATCTCAGAATACCAAAGTCAGTTGATAGCAGAATGGTAATAATGAGAATGAAATGATATGTTAAATTATCTCTCGAGCATACATGTGAAGTTATCATCGACGACTTAAGAGTCTGAAACAAATACTGGGACAAAGAGAGCCTGGTATAACTGTTTGGTATTTGAAGTTGTCAGTGCATATCTGATCTTGTTTATCTGCTTCGTTTTTTTATCCACAAATATATGGTTCAGTAATGCTTACCAACTGCTGTTTTGTCTTTGATGCGGGTGACTCTTGGCCGTTGCCATGATTTAACATAGCTCAAAGAGTTGGTTGCTTCTGAAAGTCATGAGGTTTTCTCTGCAGAAGTTAGTCCCACTTGATGACATCTGATTTTCTGTAGTTGACGTTTTCATCCTTTCAACATTATCGCAGATTTAGTAGAGAAACATCATTGACCTGTTAAGTTACGTAAGAGAATACTTTTGATATCTATAAAACACCCTTTTTATACTTGAAAAGAAGCATATTCTCTGATCCTTTTGATACATTTCTTTTCTCTACGAGTCGTGATATTGGTGACGAGTGAATTAATCCTGGAGGTCTATAGACTCGTTAAGTTGATATCTAATAACTTATTAGGATTTTGGGATTTAATAACAGCATCCCAACAATGTAAAGTTATAAATAGATTCATTTACTTTTAGTTATTTAGAGGACAAATAAAAAAACAAACGAGAATAGGTGATGAAACTTTAACATTGCAAATGCGTGATAATTTGTACACATCTCTTGCCGTATTTGGCTTATTGTTATATAAAACTCATCTCTTTCTCGCCTAAAGTGGATGGTCATCTGAATCCGATCTCCCATTTTGTGGTTTTCCTTTCCGAAGAGGAGCCAAGTTTCGTGTTTTTTTGTCATTGTCTTGTCAGAGTACGTACATAGGCTAAGTAGGTATTGTCCGGAGTTGTGCTTGATAATTGCAATAATAATAATAAGTAAGCGAGTCGGGATTTTTTAAAGCATCGACCAGCACATGCAGCCTCTTTAGCATACACACAACTGTAGGTGTCATAGTAAACATTACACGTAGAGTGTACTTAATTGCCTACTAAAATTAAATAAAGGAACAGGTGGCATTGTCACTAAAGTTACCAGCAAACTTCCAAGCTGTCATTCTTTGGTCTTCAATTTTATACAAATTAATAAATGGCTGGAATTATTGGAAGATTGATTAGAGCTGTTTCCATTTCTTTAGCACTTGCACCGCTGATGATGCTTAGACAGCCTACAATTGAGTTACGCATTTATGTGGCTCCACCAAATCCTCTGCCACTGTCTCATTTGCATCTCCTACTGATTGGAACCTCCCATGTGAAGATGCTTCTTTGGGTGTTTGTGTGTGTGTGCGTGAGAGAGAGAGAGGGGGGGATATCTTTACGTTTAGACTGGGTCCCTTGGCCTAATTTCTGCTTGAAATCAATTTGCGATAGGTATTTGCTGTTTGATGATCATGTTATAATTGTTTTCCATTGCATGTTCTCTTTTTTTTTTTCTTCTTCATCAATTATTGACATTAATTCCATTCCAACGTTTAAACTTTTTACAACTATAAAAGAAACAAAAAAAAAGGCACCCATGTGAGTACTCAACGTGTTCTTGAATAAATTAAAATAGAATCTGGAGCAATATCAACTGTTAGTCCATGGTCCTATTTTGTCCCTCGGCGCCATTTATGCTTATCTACAAAATTTAGCATTTGGAGCTGCATTTACATCTACTTAGAACAGTAAAATTGGCTGTTCCATTGTTGGCTATGGTGCCATTAGTGGAAAAGAACCTAATCTACAAAGAGGGAAAAAAAGAAAAAAAAGGTAGCTAAGCCAAGACAAAATGTTAATTGAGTGTAAGAAACTCCATCTCAACGGTCTTTTTCTTGAATCTTTTTCCGGACGTTGGAACTTGTGGACAAGTCTCATCCATAAATGGTCCCATTATTGGACATACAACTACATCTCAAGATTGTTGCAAATCAGCTCTTTAAATTCCTCTACTTCCGTCTCAAAAGAGAGCAAGTAATTCAGGGAGGAACTATGATATCATATAGTTATGCCGTAGTTTTGTTGAAATTAATAACCATAAACTTTCTGATTTCGCTAGAAATAAAACATTATTGTATGGTAAGTCCAACTACTTTAATAATTTTAAGGTTTTGACAGTTATTTATAATAGCAATAAATCATAATTGAAAATAGACAAGACCTATATTAATTGTTTTCTTCTAGATACATTAATTTATCATCTTAGCCAGTAGCTTTATTGAGATTTTGGTTTTGTTTGACAAACAGCGAAATGCAGTAGTTGTTAGATCATTCTATCAGCGGGTAGTTGATAGTTGATTATATCAATTGATTTGATCAGCGGATAACATTAGCTATTTATTAAAGATATTTGGTAAAATTAGTTGTTTAGTATTAATTGTTGATGTGTAAAATGACTTATGAGAATATGATTTAAAAAAATTATAAGGGCATGAATATTATATTTTTTAGTATTTCATTGAATATTTTTATAAGAATTTAGATTTTAGATATTTAATTTTATAAAAATTAAGTTTATAACTTTAATATAAAAACAACAACAATAACAATAATAA
>JAOQML010000008.1:30939056-30950304 GCA_027568935.1 Erythroxylum urbanii
GAGATGAAATTTATATAGGATTGTACAACGAGAGTTGGCGACCTATAGACTAGCAATCATCATGTTAATTGAATTGTTAGAAGAGAGATCTCGACTAGTCAATTGATCACCTATAGGATAGTTCGATAACTGATTGAATCGGTAGAGTCATTGGGTAGGTTGAGAGATCGTCCAATTGATTCCATTAATTCGATTAGGGATAAATAGTTACACCTTGAGAGAGGGTAATTAATACATTCGAAAATCTATGGTGAGACATAATTCAATCGATAAAATAGAAAGGAGACAAAATATAGGAAAAATAATCTCGAGTATTTAAATTCTTGAATTCAGATTTTCTGCAATTTCGGTATTGTCCATTGTTGACATTAGACTTTTAATTTAATTTAATTTTCTAGATTATTTGCATTTCATAATCTAGTTTCTTAAACAAAGTTATGTCTAAATTAATCGGTGTCTACGCATCAATCCCTATGAGTTCAATATCTGCTCTTTTTACTACAAGTCATGACCCGTTCACTTGCAGTTTTTAAGCGTAAAACAAGTAGATAGGTTTTACCATCAACAACCACCTATCATAGCCTGCACCAACACAAGGGACCAGCTCACACACCACAACCAACCAAACAAAGAGAAAATAAGGCAATCTCTTCTTTGTCTCTCTTTCTTTAAACATCAAGGACAATGTTTTAAATGGGTTTGGAGTGGGGATATTTTGCCTTGCTCTAATTTTGTGACATTTTGGGCAGTTTTTAGACTATTTGAGCACTTTTTTGTTTGTTTTTGCCTAATGCTTTTGGAGGTTGATGAAATAAGATGTATCAAAGAAACTTTTGCTAAACTGTTTTGAATAAATTGGACTATGTGTGTGAAGTGGGACTAAAATTGATTAAGATGAAGGACAAAACATTGATAAGCTAGGGTATGTACTTAGACAAAGTGAGATAGTTGATTGATGAAGTATTACACAAGGACTAGGTGATTTTGCTTCAAACTTATGAACATTTGAGCCTTAAAGGATACATTTCTATCTATTTTCCTTTTATATGTGATTCTTCTTCATTTGGATTTATCCAAAAATTGCATTGAATTGATTTAAATTTTTGAGATGCATGTGAGCTTAAATATGATAATGGCCTTCCTTTTTTTAGTCATTTAACTTAAAAAGTTACTTACTTAATTATCCTTAGTTTAGTGTTTTTGAGGCATTTTAAAAACCCTTTATTTGTCTTTAAATTTATATCATAATCCTACCCTATGACATAGCATATCAACCAAATACATGTTTTAATAAGGTATACTTTAGCTATTTCGAGAATTATAGGGACTTTACTTTAATTTGTATTTTTTAATATATTAATTTTCTACATAGTGCAACTTTATATCATGACTGCCCATTTTTACATTGATGATTTATTTTATACTCTTAAAGACAAAAAAAACAAATATATTAAGAAGAGAATAATTGCAGCCATAGTATATTTACATTAGCAGTTAAGTACTTGGTTATGGTTACATTATATTCTTAGCCCCTCCATTTTGTTTGAATGACTTATTAAATATATGTGGTTTAAACTTATAATTCTCCTTTTCCAAACCTCAGCCTAAGCCTTATTATAGCCAATTAATAAAATTCCATTTGATTCATGCCTTCATATGTTCATGCAGATATATATTTGTTGTATGTTTAAGTTTATTGTAGTGTATTCCTCATGAAAAAAGTTTACAACTAAACATTTGAGCTTAAAAAGTAAGCATTATAATGAAATCCACTAAGGCTTTGTGTGCATATTTTTGATTAAGATTATCTTTAATTGTCTTTTTTTAAATTTTTTTGGAGAAAATCAACTTTGATGTGTATTGATGCTTAACTCTTTTTCAATTTAAGTCTTGAGGAGTAGTATGGTTTAATCTTATGAGAAATGGTTTCATAAAAACTATTTAGCTATATTATTTTTTAATCTTCATTTGCTTAGGGATAAGTAAGCATTAGGTATGGTGCAACGTGATATGTCATGATTTTGTCATAATTTTTAGCATTTAAATCCTCCATAATTTTATATGTATTCAAACTTAACTTTTTTGTTTACTTTTATAAGAAATAAGTTGGAAATGATATTTAATTGGAAAAGGGAATTAATTCAAATTCGATAGTTTAAAATAAAGGAGCAGTATCAATAATAATTAATGGAGAATTAAGAAGATTTGAGCTAACAAATCATTTTAATTGGCATATTTAGATCATATTATTGGAGTTAAATTGACAATATGGTAGTGATCTTAGTTCTAGGCATGTGTAGTGAAAATTACAACTTTCAGACTTCGAATCTTTAAGAGAAAAATGAGTTAGAAGTATTTTGAGCCTTATCTTGGCCAAATCTAGGTAGAAATCAATGAAGTTAGGATTTATGGGATCCATAGAATCATAATAAAAAGATATTCACATCGATTAAATTGGCTATAAATAGCCAAATGGAAAAGGGAAATTGATATTGAGTTTCAATTGCATTTTCTATTAGACATTAGAGTAACTTTTCTTTATTAGAAGTTAGTAGTGGTTATAGTCATCGTTAGGTAAATCCTCTTTATCTTAATTGAAGGAAATGTAAGCCTTTGGAACTTTGAAGATTAAGAGATAATTGGGTCTTACTATTAAGTATTTCATCCATTTGTATATTGAATTATTTTTTGGTACTTCTATTATTATGATTATTTTTTATTGAATTGTAATTTTTGTGATTAGTTATAGATTAAAATGGTCATCTACTAAATTAAATGTTATATACATAAAAGCTCAATTCCTTAAATCGTTGTAGCAACTAGAAGTTTTAATTTCCTACATAAAAAATTATTAACTTTTAGGAGAAGCATTCCACTAAATTAAATGCAACTATGTATGTTGCGTTATCTTGCTTTGATGGTCTTTATTTTCTTAAAGTTGTTTAATTAAATTTTGAATCATACCTAAGGTTGTCAAACAATAAAGGTTAATTGAATTACATGTTTCTTATTAAATAATACTTAAGGAAAGACAAGTATTTAATATTGTATCAAATATATGAATAACAAAATAATCATTTTTTTATCAATGACTAATAGTAGTTCCAATAGTGGATGCGATTGTAAACCAAGGTTTATTTTATTTATAATTCTCTTTTTTATTATTCACAAAATTTAACTTATTATATTACAAAATTTGATATCATTACAACCCCCACTATTTTAAATATCTCTTTCAAAAACATTCACGAACAAAAATTCCTTATGGGATTGCTTCTTACTTTCTTATACTACCTTTATATTATTATAGGAATTTAGGATTTAATTTAGGGTGCAGACAACGGCTCCACCATTATCATTCTTACAAAGACTACAACTACTAAGTTTATTAGTCCTAGCAAAACAATTAAATTAAGTTAATCAAGGTTTAGGAAAATAATTAATTTACTAAATTAATGAAAGCATGATGTTTAACTATCAAAAAGGAATCAATTATCATACAAGTTTATTATCAAGGTTGAATTAACAACTAACCTAAAATATCAATGTCCTCGTTTAAGGCATATATGTATATCTATTTAAGCAATTACTACATCCTGATATATAATTAGCTTAATGAACTTCATTAATGAAAATTAATCTATTCCTCTATATTTAAGCAATTACTACATCTCTATATAATTATATTAATGAACTTTATTAATAAAAAATAATTTAGTACTTACCAAAATAATTTGGGATATCTATTTCTCTATATCTATAGTATTTGTTCTTCTAGTGTATGGACCATACTTCTCTATCTAATCTTTCATACAACCCTTAAGATTGAACATATGACAACTATAAATTCAAGAATGAAGATCTAAGAAAATAAAGTCAACCTAAGTAATAACAAATCAGGTATTAATAATTGAAATATCCAATATAAACTACATCCTTAACCTTAACAGGATTTAATTCATACTAGAAATAAGGAAACTAATCATAGAAAAGGAAGAAAACAAAAGTCAAGAACTCATTCTCCTGAATCTTGAAACATTGATATCCTTTGTTTAACCCTTAACATAATCTTTAAAAAAATTTCAAGGTCCTCCCTTTGTTATCCCAAGTTGTTATTTTTTTGCTTCTTCTTTTTCTTTCTTATTCTTACCCCTAGCCATATTTTTTTCTTTTTAAAGCAAAAAACCTTAAATTTTTTGTAAATTTTAACATCAATACAGAACCAATATAGGTTGATGTTGGCTCATAATATTGCTTTATGCTTCTCTGTAGAATGTTTTATAAAAATTATTGCCAACTTATGTCTAGAATAAGGTACGATGTTTAAGCTAAACTAGGTTAGTAACTCCTGTCTTAGGAACACAAATTTAAATTCTATGAACATGATTGCATGTATAAACTGTATTGAAAAAAATGAGTCCTTTTTAAGGTATATTTAGTCTATAGTATACTCGTTAAAGAATCATAATAGTCTATGATAAAACATAAGTCAGATACAGTATTGTGTTATCACCATATTGCTGAAGATTAGCTTATATTAGTGATTTGTTCATCTAAAATCATTCTAAATTTTCTATAAATTGGGTTCAACTTATTTTATTTTATTTTTTTCATTAGAGGGCTAGAATAAATCTTGAAAACAAAAATATAAACCACATTAAATAAATTTTGAAATATTGATGTTCATCATTTGATTCTTTGATTGGAATTTGAATTTTCATCTAAGGTCATCCCTTTATAATCCTACGCTGCTTTGATTTGGCTCCCTCTTTTTTCCCTCTTTTTTTGACTTATAGCCCTCTTTTTCCTTTTTATCATTAAATCCATATAATTTATATTGGCTCATTATATGGCTTAATGCCTCTCTCTAGAAATTTTTCATAAATATTTTTAGCAACATAGGTCCAAAATATAATACTATTTTTAGATAGTATTGCGTTAGTAACTCCTTTGTCTCAAATTTGATGGTTCTTCTTAGGAAAAATGTCTAGATTCCCTGATCATTATTTCATGTACAGGTTGTACTAAAGATCATAAGTCCCTATTTTATGCATGTTTAGTCATATAGCAATCTCTTTAAATGATTAGAATGATTTATTGTAGAATACTAGTTAGACACAATACTATATTGTCATCGTGTTATAGAAAAGTAGCCTATATTGGTAATGTGTTCCTTTAAAATCATTCTAAAATTTCTCTAATTTAGGTCCAACTTGGTCGATTTCATTCCTTCTTCATTAGAGGGATAAAATAAGGTTTGAAAAGAAAACATAAACTATATTAAATATGAAATCTTATACAAATCATTGAGACTTAAGTAAAATACTCTCAAAATAATGTTAAAAGCAATGTGTGGTTAGCAATTATCACTTTTACCTAAATTTTTTTCTTATCAAAATTCTTTATAACTATTAGTTAAGCATTTGATCTTCCAATAAATACTTGTTTGATTATACATTGTTTGTCTAACCTTTTAGGTTTGCATAATCTATTATGCTTGTTTTTTATAAGCACTCCTTTTTTATATAATTTTTAATGAATTTTTTATTGATAAAAATTATTAGAAGTACATAATTCTTAATGAATCATTTTTATCGACAAAAAATATAAAAATATCTCCTTTCATATACCTAATTTTATTTTATCATTAAATAGAGTCATTTTCATACACCAACTAAAATAATTCTTTTATGGTTGTTGTTCTCTTTTCTTGTGGTATTCCTATAATTGAACTCACTCTTAAATTTTAGTTCTTCTTATGTAAGAGAAATCATCTTTTACTATAAATTGATGATAATTTATATCTATATTTAATTACTTTTTTATTTTTTCATTATTGTCATGGTCATCATTATCATCATTAAAAGAGTTAAAGCTTGAAATTGATATGTTTATAATATACCTTAAAACACTAATGTTGGCAATTTTTAACCAAATGTTTGACTCTCAAAGTCACTTTTCATCCCATTTTTTTCTTAATGCTTTTATTTCCTTCTTCATCTCCTTTTTTAATAATAAACATTATTGATCCAACATAGCTTTATTTAAGTACCTTCTCCTTTGAAAATTATTCTTCTACAATAATTGTTTGACTATAGATGATGAAAGTAATGTAATCATTGTCACTTTTGGTCAAGGTCCTTTTGTTATTATCATCATTACTATCATCTTGTTTGGGTATGGAAGTAGTGCTCTGCATCTTACTTCTTCCTCTTGTTGTGTTTTTCTAAATATTATAGGAAAATAATTATCTTATAAAATATTCAAACCATATTTAGTTCCACTTATTGCATAATAATGATTTTCCCCCATTTCTTTAATTATTTGAAATGTTCTTACCTTCTTGTGTCTTATTAAGTATTTTTAAACCACTAAATAAAATAAAATTTTATTACAAGTATTAAGACCTCATTCATCAAGTTTCAAGTGGAAGAGTTCATATTATTGCATTAATATGTTAGCTTTGCTTTTTTTATTTATTTAGTCACTTTATCTGTGATCTCATATATAAACAATCTATTTAAATTATATTTTACCCATTTTACAAAATAGATTATATAATTCTTTGATATTTAAAAGAGTATATCCTTCAAATTTGCTTTCCTTTTTGTTTACACATTTTATAGTGATTTCCATAAGAACTATTGAAATGTCCTTAATAATATTTTATATGTTTGTTTCTTCAATTATGATAAACATTTTCATCCTAATCTTCCACTAAAATTAGTCATTGTTATCACAATAGGATCCTCTACTTTTGCTTTAATGATTTGATTGTGAGCTTAAATGTACCAAGATCATTCTTTTTATATCATTGGACACCAAATATAAGAAACTTTACTATTATACTAACTGTTATCTCTATTAGAACCTAAGAGGAGAGCTCAAAAAAATATCTAACTATAAGAATTTATCAAATATATTTCAATTATAGGCTTATCTTTTAACATAGAATATGTAGAATGAAAAAATATTTTATGTTAGGTGTCTTCATAAGAAATCTATATTAAAGAACTAGTATCATCCTAATGGGCTATCAAATAGGAAATAATTCTCTTCATTCTTTAAATTCTGGTTGACATTTGGTTTTATGTTAATACATTTGGCAACTTCTAATTCTTAAGTCGATATAGAAAATGGATAGGGATGAAGAATTATTATTTTTAATTTTATTAAACTATTATTAATGTTAAAACAAGGGAGGTTCTAATCAATATTTTGATGATAAAAAAAGATAAATTCTACTAATGAGTTTATTAACCTAATGAGAAATTATATAAGAACAAAATGAAACCATGTATAACGCAAGAAGATATTATGTGAAGATGGAAAAAGAAAAAATAAAGTTTGTAACCTTTAAAGTGAAGATTATGTCAAGAACAAAAGAAGATCAAAGACATCAAGGTCATTTAATATTTTATAATATTAATTATAATCTCACTTTATTAATTTGATGACACACTTTATTAATTTGATGATCTTAAAGTCTCACCATATATAAACATTTCATATCACTTCATTGTATGAGTATTTTTATTCATTAAGAGGTATTAAAGCTTTTATTTTAAAAGAAAAGCCTATCGATCATACACTTTTAAAATAATATTTTTAGAGCAATTGGTTGACCAAGTCAGGTTAGGGTTCGACAGATGTAAGTTTGACGTGTTAACAGGTGAGATTGTTGACAAATTGGTTGATCAATATAGAGGTGTGATTAACTAAAATCCCTCTAAAAAGTTTCATACCTTTAAACATCAATTTTCTATTTAAATTAATAAATATTTTTATGTTTAATAAGGTTGATATATTGTTTTATTAGGTTGATTTACTAGCTTATATTCTTATTGTTAGTTCCTAATGACACCCAAAAAAAGTTGAATTGTGTGTTATCAAATTTTAAATTAAAAATTTTTCATAGTGAATTAGTGATCACAATTTATAAAAGATTAAAATATGAAATGAAATAATAAATATTAAAAATACTAAATTAATAAAGTAAATATGATTAAGGAAAGATAAATTCAACCTAATTTATAGTATATTGACAAGTAACCTTGCCTACGTCCGCTTCTGAGACTATTCTTGGGTTTTCACTTTAACTCTTCCTTCAAGATGAAGAATAAACTTTGTACACTCTTTACTTAGTAAACAAGAACCCATTTAAAATCTTCCTCTAAGGTGAAGAGGAAGAACCATCTTGCTAAGGTAAGCTCTATGTTATTTTCTTCTTGTTTGGTTTGAAAAAGGAAGTAGAGACTAGGGTTTGCGTTGCGAATGAAGGAAGAAAGAAGAAGAAGATGAAACCAAATTGATTTTGGATTTCTATGCTAGGTTTTGGGTTTTCTAACCTAGATGGACTATGGGTAGATTAAGTTTGAGCTTGATTTGTGTTAATTTCATTTTGTTGTGATTATGGAAATTTGGGGGATTTCCATTTTAATTGGAATTGAATGAGAATTTTTGGTTGTGTTAGAAAATCAAGAACAACCTACCTAAGAATAAGAGGAAGGGCACAATTGAGTTTGAATTTTCAAGAGTTATAAGGTGGGTAATTTTTATTTATAGTTATTGTGTAATGAGCAAATTTGCCTTGTAAATTGTTATTTGGTTTAGAATAACATGTTAGAGATTAGAAGGGTTGTATGAGATTAATTATCTGAGGGGAGATTTAAGAATTTAACAAAAGCATTTAGTATTTGAATTGATGTGAAGTGTATATGTATTTTTGGTGTTGAAATGTTAAGTTAGAGTTACAGGTTAGAAGGTTTCGCCACAGCGAAGTCAGCCTCGGCCGCGGTGAACTTTTCCTGAAAGTGTTTTCATCTCCATCTCGTAACTTCACCGTGACAAAGTTATATTAGTTGGCTACGGTGAAATTTTCTCGAGAGATCCAGGGAAATATTTCCTGATTTCATTATAGCGAAGTTATATTAGTTAGTCGCGGTGAACTTTTTCCGAGAGGTCCTGGGAAATATTTCCTGATTTTGCCGCGGTGAAGTTATATTAGTTGGCCACGGTGAACTTTTCTCGAGAGGTCCTGGGAAATATTTCTTGATTTTGCCACGACGAACCCTCCAAATGGCAAAGGCTCTTTTCGGAGTCTTCACAAAAGTTATGGATTTAGAAGTCCTCTTCAAAACTGTCTTAAGACGACCTTAATCTGATCTCTCTAGTGAAAGTTTTGTCAATTGTCCCAAGATAGGTACGATATGATTGAGGACATAACTAGGTTTGACTCATTTGGCCATAACTCCATCATCCGATCACCAAATGAACTGAGTATTTAATTAAGAGATCCCCTAGAAATAACCTTACAGGATAATACGTTCACGTCTTTTGATATTTTGGATAGTTGGGCTCCGAAAACGGGTCTAACATAAATTGCGCATATGGTTAAAGATCTATAAGCATTCTCTTAGATATATTAATAAGCTCATTTTTAACTCATTCAATTTTCTAAAGAAGCCTAATATTATGGACCTTAAGTTCAATTTTTAAATATAGTCTTGGATCTTATAAATTGTTCATTTTTTAAAAATAATCTCAACTCTAATAAGAAATTATAATCATTTTGTTTCTTTGTTAAATTAATATTGCTAAGTATAATGTCTTGCTTTTGACCGAAAAATAAATTAAAATAAATTTGCTTAATTTTAAAAATTATTTTCGCTTCACACTATTATCTTTTTTGTCACTAATTATTATTTTCTTATCTAAGTGAAACAATAAAATGGTAATTGGTCTATTTAACAAATGAAAAATTAATATTAATTTACGAGTCTATCTATGTCACAAATATCACGATGATATAATCAAAATCATGTTATTTTCAAAACAAAAGAGTATCATAGTGTTATTATTATCTAAATGAAAAAAGATACAAAAAAACATCAATTATAGTTGGAGATTGAAGTTGAGCTAATGAGCAAAGACAACAATGAACTTTGTCAACTTACATAAAACCATACAAGTAAAGATTTATGTCTTTAATTCCAAAAAATCGAAGTAATCATATAAAAATAGTAAATTGAGAAGTAGAGATTAAAGAAAATAAACGCACAATAGAGGATAATTATATAAATTATCCCAATTATGCATCATTTGTATTAAATGAATATTTAACACATGATAATTAACAATCAAATATACCTTATCGTTGAATATTTGTTCGAAGAAATTCTAGGCCTATATCGGTATAAAAAGACAATGTAAAGTAATATCATATATGATTGTTAAAATTATTAAGGCAAACAACACTAATAAAGAGCACACATAAGGGATTCCATAGTATTAGGATGAAGTCGAGCATAATGAAAACTAATTACCTAACAGTTAGTACTAAAAGTACACTCCAAAGGAATAGTAAATATTGAAATTGCTAATAGGTCCCGTGTAATTACTTCAACGATCAAAAAATTACTTTCATTTGTCTTCCACCATATTAGTACATTGAACTATATATTTTTAACTTCAATCACAACACCTGTTTCTAAATGGTTTTCTAGTCCATCCTACTATAAAAAGTCCTAACCTTTTATTTTTTGGATAAATTACGCAGATTTTGGGCTCACACTAGTCTCGTGAACAATAGATGAAATTGAAGTTGAAACTAAACTACTACGATCTTGATATTTGTCCAATCTTCGCTGATAATCATTGAATAAAGCATACCAAAGTTATTTAATAATATTAATATGCTTTTGAGCCTGATCACCATATAACTTTTAATAATAAAAATGTAGCCCCTCCATCTTATAACCCGATTCTAAAATAAAAATGACTGCCACAATTTGTATGATCATATACTAGTAAGAATTGAGCTTCTTTATCATTTGATCTGCCATGAACTAAATCACCTCATTAGAACCAAATATCCAACTAGATAAAGCTTGTTTAATTTCACACTTGTTGTTAAAGCAAATGTGCGAAGTTGGATATTTTGTTCTTGAGAACAATTCAGTGGTACTATAAAATATCTCCAATTTCACACAAAGTGCTTTAGCTTTACTTCTAGTCCTTTTCTGTCAATAGGCAAGTATATTGAGAATCTCTTTGTTTTAACCAGTTGAATAACTCAAGATATGTTGGGCCTTGAAATTTTTTTATTTATTTTATTAAGCATGATTTGAATAAATTTTGTGATCTTGCTAGATAAATCATTTTATTTGGATTTTAATTAGCATGTCAATGTTAGGAGGATTTATTGCTTGGATTGATGGAATTAGAAGTATTAAATGGAGAAATTAAG
>JAOQML010000008.1:30977154-30998073 GCA_027568935.1 Erythroxylum urbanii
TAGTATGGTCCATTCCGCTACATATTGTGAATACTTAGGCCATACGCAATCCAACAGAATGTAATTTGTAATTGTTACATTTGATGTTTTTAAGTAACATATAATGATCATGAATCGTTAGGAACAACATAACTTAGGTTAGATAACTCGAACATATGAGGCTACTACCTATATTAATCGTTTTCCATGCTATAATTCTATTGTGAAATTGAATCTAGAGATCATATCCTAGGCTATTCGGTAGTTAGGTTTAATTAACGATCGTATCTAAATTAGACACAATCTAAGGGAAAATCAAGATTAGCAGAGCGTACTGTTAGTCTCAGATCAATAATTTGAAGAGAGATGTAAAGACATTAGGATCATTGAATATGCTTGATCGTGTTTAGGCCGAGATTGAACCTAAAATCGAACCTTACTCATATTTAACACTTTAACTATTTTCGATTGCTTGCTTTAATTTTTTTCATTAGTTTACTTTTATTTTATTTTCTAAATTGCTAAAATTCCAAAAACCACATTTTCATATTTTCCTTGCATCAATTAATTTTGTAACAAAAATTAGCTAAACATTCCTTGTAAATTCAATCCCAACTCACCATAACTATAAATTTTGGTATGCAGAGTCGGGTAAATTTTACAGTGACATACATTGTCAAATTTTAGTGTTGTTGTTAGGGAATATGGTAACTTAATTTTTGTTTTTGATTTTATTTGGTGCTTTGTGAATATATTTGTTTATAATTGTTTCTTTTTACTATTTATTAAATTTTGAACTGTTGTCAGTGTTGGTGAATGGTAGCAACCAGATCTCCTCATAGAGAATTTGAGCAACTTGATTTGGAGATCAAGAGAACATTAAGGAGATTACGTATGGAAGTAAGATCAAATCTAGTAGAAGAATCAAAATTTAAATCTGAAGACACAATGGTAAACTCGAGAACTCTGAGGGAGTTAGCTTCACCTGATTTAACTCAAAGATCATTATGCATAAAATTTCTGAATTTTACTAGGCATATTACCTTAAATTATAGACTAATACATTTATTGCCTAACTTTCATAGTCTTGCAGGTGCGGATACATATAAACATCTTAAGGAGCTCGATGTGGTTTGTTTGAGCATGAAGCCTTCTGTGATGATGGATGAGAATATCATATTAAGGGCTTTCCTGTTCTTACTCAAAGATGCAACGAAGGAATGGTTATTTGATTTACCAATTGGAAGAATAAATATGTGGCTAGAGATGAAGAGACTATTCTTGGAGAAATATTTTTCGGCCTCACAGATAGCAAGTACTCGAAAGGAGATTTATGACATCAAGCAGTATAATAGAGAGTCTTTTTACTAGTATTGGGAGCGGTTAAAGAAGTTATGTGCCAATTGTCTACTTCACAACATACTGGAGCAACTTCTCATCCAATATTTCTATATAAGGACTACTACCGATGGAGAGGAGTTTGGTTGATATGGTGAGTGGTGGGGCACTTTGTGAGAAGACTCCTATTGAATTCAAGATCCTAAAAGAGCAGATAGCTGCAAACACCCAACAATTCGGCACTCGCAACAATGTTTGACATGTAAACGAGCTAAGTACTTCATCTATGGAGCATCATTTACATGAACTAACATCTTTTTTGAGACATATTACATTTGTACAGGCACAAGTGAAAGTATGAGGAATATGTTCAAACACGAGTCATCTAATTAATAAGTGCTCCACACTACAAGAGGGAAATATGGAGTATATGAATGCTGCAGGAGTGAACTTCCCGAATCAGTACAACCCATACTAGCAGACAAATAATCTAGGTTGGAGGGATCAACCCAACCTAAGTTACGGGGGGAATAAATAATAAAACTACTTCAAAAATCGGTCGTAAGGAGCACATCAATTTCAACAAAGGCCACAAGGAGCATAAGGAGCCTCATTTTCTAGTTCTGGTACATCTCTCGTTGAATTTATCAAGGCTTCTATTGCTAATAATCTTTAGTTTCAGTAAGATATGTAGCAACTTCAACAGAGTATGATGCAGCTTAGTCAGAGTATGCAATAGTTTGAGCAAAGGATAAAATCGAGCATATAGAACGTGGAGAACCAAATGTATCCAAATGGCAGTGAGGCTCAACTAGTTAGAATCACAAAGTGGAGGAAAGTTACCATCCCAATCTGACGAGAATCAAAAGAATGTTAGTGCCATAACCTTGAGGAGCAGAAAGGGGATTGAGGGTCCTAAGAGAACTTCACCGATGATTGCGACAGAGGAAGAGATCTAGAAGGAATTGAGAAAGGAGGAAAATTCATCATCTAGTACAAAGGTAAATTTCAAAAGTCCTAATATTATTAAGACTAATCCTCCACCCTTTCTGAGTAGATTGACAAGATCAAACAAGAAGGAGAAGGACAAAGAGATATTGGAGACTTTTTGGAAAGTGTAAGTCAATATATCCTTGCTCGAGGAAATCAAGCAAGTACCAAGGTACACCAAATTCCTTAAAGAACTGTGTACAATAAAAGGAAAATAAGGGGTGATGAGAAAGTGATGATGGGTGAGATTATATCTAAGGTTTTTAAAAAGAAGATGCCTCCAAAATGTCGAGATCCAGGTATGTTTAATGTTCCTTGCAAAATTGTAAATACTATGATCAATATAGCTATGTTGGACTTGGGTACTTCAATTAATGTGATGCCTTGTTCGTTTTATGCTTATTTGAATTTGGTTCCTTTAAAAGAAATGAGTGTGATCATATAATTGGTTGACCATACTAGTGCTTATCCTGATGATGTTGTTAACGATGTTTTGGTGCAAATGAATGAGGTAGTTTTTCTTGCAGATTTTTATATGGTGTATATGAATGATGATACTTTACACAATTCGATACCCATCTTTTTTGGGAGACCTTTTCTCAATATGCCTCAAACTAAAATAGATGTTTGTGAGGCCACCCTCATGATGGAATTTGACAGGGAAGTGATTCCTTTTAACATATTTGATGACAAGAAACATCCTCCTAATGATTATTGTGTTTTTTCTGTTAATGTGATTGATCATTTTTGGTACAGGAAATGTTTAAATTAAGTTGCAAGGATCATTTGGATTTGACTAAGGATATAGAACTAGAAGCCAACATTGATGTTGAAATGGAAGAGGAGCTGATGGAAATGACAACCACTTTAGAGTCATTATTGACTTCTTTGACAAGGTATGATTTGACTTCTATAAATCTATCTAAATCTTACCAGAATTTGTTACTTTCTGATGTGCACGCAACAGAATTTAAACTAAATCCACTCCTTACACACCTGAAGTATCCCTATTTGAGAGATAAGTATACTCTCTAAATCAATCATTTCATTAAAGTTGACTTCAAATCAAAAGGAAAGGCTGGTTCGAATAATGCGAGAGCATAGAAGGCCATCGAGTGGATGATCGCAGATATCCAAAGGATAAGCCCATCCATATGTATGCATCACATTTTGTTAGAGGAGAAGGAATAGTCAACAAGGTAAGCTCAACATAAGATGAATCCTTCGATGATGGAAGTTGTGAAGAAGGAAGTATTAAAGCTTCTCGATATTTGAGTTATTTATTAATTTTCAACAGCGTATGGGTAAGTCCTGTCTAGGTGATTTCAAAGAACTATAGAATCAACATTGTGATAAATCAGGAAGGTTATCTTCAAAGTCTGATCGCATCGGAAGATCAGGAGAACACCATATTCATATACGTAATCGATATGTTCACTTACTGAAGGATGCCATTTGGATTATGTAACACACCTGCCATGTTCCAAAGGTGCATGGTAAACATTTTTTCTGAGTATGTTGAGAAGATTATTAAGTTATTCATGAATGATTTTAGTGTATATGGATCTTTTTTTGGATGAATATCTTGAGAATCTTGCTATTATTTTGAATGATGCATAAAAACTAACCTTGTACTGAATTAGGAGAAATGTCATTTTATGGAGGATTAAGGTATAGTTTTGGGCTATGTCATATTTTCTAGGAGTATTGAGGTAGACAAATCTAAGGTTGATCTTATTTACTCTTTGCCTTGCCCCTCTACTGGGAGGGAAGTGGGTTCTTTTCTTGGATATTCAGGATTTTATTGAAGGTTCATTAAGGACTTTTCGAAGATAGCCATACCACTATGGAAGCTCTTACAACAAGATCTCTCCTTTGAGTTCGATGAAAAGTGTAAGGAAGCATTCAAAAAACTTAAACAACTTTTGACATCCCCACTGATGATTAAACCGCCAGATTGGAACCTCCCTTTTGAGATCATAAGTGATGTAAATTATTATACAACGGGGTCAGTTATAGGACAAAGAGTGGGAAAAACATTGCATACCATCTACTATGCTTCCAAGACTTTAAACCTAAACTAATTGAATTATTCAACTACTGAAAAAGAACTTTTATATGTGAATTTTGCTTTGGAAAAATTTCAATTGTATTCGCTTAGTTCTAAGGTGATTGTTTATTCAGACCATATAACTTTACGATACTTGCTCACATAGAAAGAGGCAAAATTGAGGTTGATCAAATTAATTCTCTTCTTTCTGGAATTCAACTTGGAGATCAGAGATAAGAAGGGGTTAGAAAACAAAGAGGTAGACCATCTTAGCTGTTTGATAAAGGAAGAAGATGATATCCCTCAATGAGAAACCTTTCTGAATGAGTAATTATTTTCTGCAGATTCGACACCACCATGGAGGATGTGACTGATGTCATTTGATCACACAACAGGAGGTTGAGCAAACGATGATAAATGAAGGCACTGTTTGGGAGGCAACCCAAGGGAAGTTAATTTCTGTTATTTACATTTTCACATTTATTATTTTCGTAAATTGCTCTATTTCTTGCATTTGATTTTTCATTGATGACAATGTAAGTTTTAAGTGTTGGGGTGGGGTATATTAGTTCTTATGCATCTTTTTAAGCTTAATTGTAACTTATGCAACTTTTTAGGCAGTTTTCAAAATAAAGCAAACAAAATCAAAAATTTTCTTATTTTCTATCACTTTTACGATTATTTGGTCATAATTAGAGTGTGCATTGACTAGAATGATCTATGGCAATCTTAGCATATACTTTTGCTTTTGTGACTGGTTAACATGCATTATTTTTAAAAGAGCGGTGGCTAGTAGTAGACAAAAACCAATGAGGTTTTGAGTCATATTAGACTGACACATCGATATCAGTCTCACTGTTTTTTGTTATGTATGACCTTTATGACATATACATCCTTACTTTGCGTTCATTTTCTATTCGAGACCACGTTTTTATCACATGCATTTTTATGAAAATGATTAGGCATTCTTTGTTGATTACGAGCTACATTAGCCAAATAACCTACCTATTTATGTGAATTTTCCTTTGCTAACCCGTTTTGAGCTTTATTAACCTTTCCTTTTATATAAACCACGTTACATGCACCTAATCAAATGTCCTTCCTAAGCCTTAAAGCTAGTTGAGCATTTGTTAATTCTTGATGACTGTGATTGTATAAAAGCCTAAGTGTGAGGGTATGTATACATATGGGTTGGTTATGTTTGTTATTATGCTATGCTACAAATCCCCTGTTGATGTAGCTTCTATCACTGTTATATTTGAAAAAAAGAAAAAAGAAAACAAAAAAAGAAAAGAAAAAGAAAAAAAGTGAGTTTGAATAAAAGTGTCAAGTAGGAAATGCAATTGTTTTGAAAAGTTGTTAATTAATAGTTTATCCTCCTTAAGTTGTAATGATTTAGTGTTTGAATATATTGCACATGAGGCAGATGTTGTTTTGGACGGAGCACTTTTTATGTTATGTTCATGTGACTTAAAGTGTGAGAGCTGAATTGAGTTGTGAAACATAGTTGTTGCATTCTTCATAGCCGACGGTACCTAGTTTTGAATGAATGTTAACTTGTGCACTTGATATCTCATGCTTGATGGCTCTTATGCTACATTACCCAAAATACATCTCACCATACCCTTACTCACATTACAACCTTAGAAAAGTCCTTTGATTCATAATTACACATGTGATTTTTAGTGGTGGAGAAATGAAATGATATACAAAGTTATGGATTGTTGTGATTATGAATGGTGTTTGAGTGTACCCATAGAAATATCTTGTTTAAACACCTTTTGTCCAACTCTACCTCTACATTACTTAGTTTCTAAAGGTGATAAATGTTGATTTATCGTTAGTACAAGCTTTGAATGTTAAGTTATTGTTATAGGTTTTGAAATTCATTCATCTTTACTTATGGTTATCTATTATTAGGAAATATGGAAAATGAGTAAAGTTTTAGTTTGTGAATTTGATTTTGACAATTTACCCGAGATTGGTCAAAAGCTAGGTATGGGGGAACTTGATATATGTTTAAATGTTGATTCATTTGATTTACTACACTTAGTGATTAATGCCTTAGAAATGCTTAAAATGCTCACACTTTAGCTCATATTTGATTTTAGGTACATCTTAGAAGTGAAGTAGCTAAAGTGACCCGAAAGTATATTCATTGAGGCCATCCTCTCAGTTCCTATACTCTACTGATTTATAGAGCAAGAAGAAGAAGAAATTGAAAGAAGAAGAGACAAAATGTAATGAAAAAAGGTGGAAGATCACTCACAGCCTGCTGGAAAATTGTCACAGTCATGACTGAAGTCTAACAGCTATGATAACTAGTTACATGGGCCTAAAACCTTCTCACGCCTATGTATGCTTCTTGATAGCTTATGCCTTCTCACGATGATGCTAGTTGCCATGCTTCATTGTCGCCAGCTACCATGCATTCTTATGATAGCCAACTGCATTCTCAATAACCATCTATGCATTCTTCCAACTGCTGTGTGCAGCTTCTCATAGATGTGAGAAGCTACTTGTGAGTATGACATGTTTAGTTACACCTATGAGATGCTCTCACACCCGTGCGAAGTAACTCACTAGCGTGAGAAGGCTACATGGCCCATTATGTCTAGGTATCCCTCAGTTAAAACCTAAATGTTTACTACATAAGGAAAAGTGTGACAACAAAAATAACATTCGGGACAGACTTGGTTGAAAATATTTTTCTCTCATTTCTCTTCAATTTTCCTTTTTTGTTCAGTTCAACATCGACAGTGGCGATGGAGAGGATGGCCAAAAGTGAGAGCTGGAAGATGGAGTAGGAAGGCTAACTTCCTGACACCTGTTTAATGGGGATATTGACACCAAGTTACTATTAAGTTGTTTCATCATATTAACGTTTTAGTCTCTTTTCAGATTGTTATGTTGTTTATGTTGATTGAATCGGGTTTTAGATAGATGATCTTAATACGTTATTTTAATTGTTTTATTTCAAACCTATTGTTATAATGTTGAATGTAATCCGTAATTGTTACATTTGATGTTTGTTATAACTTTTAATGATCGTGAATGGTTAGGAACAACATAAATTAGGTTAGATCCACGAATGTTTGAGGCTAGTGCCTATATTAATCATTTTCCATGTTGTATTGTTGCTGCTTAATTGAGTCTAGAGATCATACCTTAGGTTATTCAGTAGTTAGGTTTAATTAACGATCAAATCTTAATTAAGTACAACCTAAGGGAAAACTAGGATTAGAAGAACGTACTATTAGTCTCAGATTAATAATCCACAGAGAGGTGTAAAGACATTAGGAAGATGGAAAAGCTTGATTTTTTTAGGCCCAGATTGAAGCTAGAATTAGACCTTTGAGGCCCAGATTGAACCTAGAATTAGACCTTACTCATATTCGACACTTTAATCATTTTCCACTACTTTCTTTAATTATTTTCGTTAGTTTATTTTTATTTTATTTTTTAAATTGCTAAAAATCCAAAACCCCCTTTTTATATTTTCTTTGAATCAATTAATTTCGTTACAGAAATTAACCAAACATTTCCTGTGGATTCGATCTCGACTCACTGTAACTGCAAATTTTAATGTGCAAAGTCATGTAAATTTTATAGTGCACTCGATATGCACTATCAAAGACATTAGAAATTCATAATTAGAGTGTCTATTATCACAAATATAACATCTTATCACTTGAACAAGTTGAGCTACCAAACTTATAACATTGATCTTCTTGTTCAAAGCTTCCAACTTTGCCTCTATTATAGTCACTGCATCAACATTATAGATACCTCCTAATTTAGAATTTGTTCTTAGGTTTCCCTACTATTAGTTATTCATAACTATGTTCTCAGTAAACTCTTATAATTCCTCAGGAGTTTTAAAACTAGTAATCTCTCCCCGAAGTGCATTAATTAACTATTTTGATGGATAACTCAATCGACTATGAAATGTCTGCATTTGTGATACCAAATCAACTTTATATTATAAGGCAATTTCTTAATAACTCCTTATGTATTTCCTAAATATCATATAAAATCTCTAATTATTGAAAGGAAATACATCATTATTGATTTGAAATGTTTACACTAAAGAAAGTACTTGGATAAAAACTTTTCAACATGGCCATTCAAAATAGTACTAAATCTAAAAGGAAATTATTTCAACTATGATTTAACTCTATCCATCAATATAAAGGGGAATAACCATAGCATCCTTCATTGCTTATTTAATCTTAAAAGTATAATAGATCTCTAAAAATTTGATAATATATGCATTTAGATCATATAATAAGAAATAAAACTATATAAGTTATTAAACCATTTATATCATGTTGAAATTGATCTTAAAATTATTATCCTCACTCTTATCCTTGTATTTCTAGATTTTTTTTCCGTACGAGAGATGGTCTAACATTGTCCCTTAAAATACATTTTCCTTCCTATCTTGGCATTATGTTTGGTATTTATAACTTTAGAACTTCCAGTTTCCTTTAAAATTTTAGTTTTATATCTCTTAAATTCTTAAAGTATCATCCTTTTCATTTTTAGATCTAAATCAAGTAATACTTCAAGACTACTCTTAATTATAAACTATGGAACTTAGATCCTAATATTAAGAAACAATCAAAAGATTAAGAAAGAAAGTTCTAAAATAAATAAATGAAAAAAGGAAATAAAATTTGATTAAATTATCAAAATTAAGTACTCTTAATATCTTAATCCCTAGTAATGATGTAAAATACTTAATATGTTTTTCAAATTGTACTAAAGATCAACTAGGCAAGTGTACTTATCATTCTTATAGTATATAGTCTAGTGAATATGAATATTATTTCCACGATGACTACAAGTACTAGTAATAACTGTTAGGTTTCGATCGTGCATCCCATATATAATATATATCAAATACACACAATGGAAATAAAATGGAACCTCAAAGACCAGATCTACTCATACATATAGATATAGAAAAACAAAAACATGAAATGTCAGATTTTTACATACCTTTCTGACGATCTCCTTCGCTCTTTAATCTTCTCCATATTGGGTTGTCATAAACCACAACGATCAATGCAGAATGCCTCTAATAAAAATTCGCACGAAGATAGAAGGATGAAACCTCACCAGGAGATGGTTAGAATTCTTTCTCTGTACTAGCAAAGACAAGAACTTTTGAGAGAGTTATATAGAAAAAGTATGTGTGTATAACAAAAAGAACTTTTCCTTCTCCTTTTAATATTACACAAGATGCACGAAAATTATCTCAATTTTTTGTACCATTTGGCCTTCTATAACCCCATCACTAATGGAAAGTTATGGGAAGTTAATGGTCATGAATAGCATGCATTAATGGAAGTTATGGGAAGTTAATGACTGTGAATAGCATGCATTAATGAAAGCCAACAAAACTTCTTTCTAATCCATTCCAGTCAATGTTTTCTACCATAATCACATTGTGATTCCAATCCCAAAACACTCTTTCATATCTTGAATCACCATTTAAGACAATTTTACTCATTCTTCAGATCTCCTATGTGTGTGACCCATTAGGTTCCTGATTTTGTTGGCCACTTGAATTAACACTTAATTAAAGTAAGTCAAGAGCGGTATCTGGCAACATGTTATAATCCCTAATTGACTGGAAAGTCGGTGGTTTGATTACGAACCCTTTTATACGTAATGTTGCCAAACAATTTATCCTTTCACCATCTATATCCCACTTGGTTCAAAGTATGGTCAAAGTGTCAACTCCCACTTGACTAACTATGTCACACCTAGTCTATTGGATCTTGTCCTGAGGATCTCATTGCTCTATGTATCATTAAAGAATCTCTTCATGATACATATCTACTCTATCCAGAGACTCTTGAGTAATGACCCCATTAAGAGGGCGTGGGTATCATCTCCTTCTATCAGGAATGGTGAGTCCTTTATTGGCTACTCAATTACCTCCGAATACTTCAAGTTGTACCCAATCACCACCCTATGAGTAACCCCTGAAAGGCACTGATGAATGGAGTCAAAACATTGGATTAGTATTCGAGACATACTTAAGCACCTGAAGTCAAATGATACTTACACCATTGTGATGATGAGACTATCATTGACACTGGAATAGAATATCCATATGATTGTCTCATAATAGGTTAATCAATGTACTTAGCACCCTTAGTAAACATCCATATTTTAACTCTAAACAACTCATGTCTACAGTTTATGAGATCTACTGCTTGATCTAATCAAGGACTATAATATGCCTTAGTCTATCCTGATTAATGATATCCCTTCTCATTAATCCTATGACTAGGATAAGTTTAGATACTAATATAACTGCACATGATAGGAATCTCATTATCATGATCTCATAATGATTTCCTCCATACTATGTTTTATATCAAGGACTTCATTAATTCAATTTAAAATCAATATCAAATCCATGAAGGTATGCATATTAATGAAAATTGCCTTTATTAATTATAAAATGATTTGTACAATAAGTGCTAAAGGTGATTACCTTTAGAGCACTTCTCTAACAAACTCCCATTTGCACTAAAGCTAATCGTCTTGATATCTAATACCACAAACGTGTACATGTGACACAACACTTTTTTAGGAAATAGGTTTAGTCAATGGATTAATTATATTTAGATCAGTGGGACCTCTCTCTATCTTGTCATCATTTCTACCAATGATCTCTCTGATCAAATGGTAGTGCATAAGTACCTGTTTGGACTTCTGATGAGACCTCGGTTTCTTCATCTGCGCTATAGCCCTTTTGTTGCCACAACACAACTGTATTGGATTAGCAATGCTCGAAACCACTCCAAGTTCCATGATGAACTTCTTTATTCAAACCATTTCCCTTTTCGCTTCTGAAGCTACAATGTACTCCACCTCTATCGTCAAATCAGCAGTTGTCTCTTGTTTGGAACTTTTCACTGACTATACCACCATTTAGTGTGAATACATATCCAGATTGGGATCTAGAATCATCCCTATCGGATTGGAAGCTAGCATCAGTATACCCACTTACCACAAGATCACCTTCTTCATATACCAAGAATATATCTTTAGTTCTTCTCAAGAACTTAAGGATATTCTTGAAACCTATCCAATGACGCTCATCAGGGTCCGACTGATATTTGCTCGTAACATTTAGAGCATACGATACATCAGGTCTAGTACATAATATAGCATACATGATTAATCCTATAACCAAAGCATAAGGAATTAAAATCATGTGAGTCCTCTCATCTTGTGTTTTTGGACACATAGATCTAGAGAGTGTAATCCCATATACCATAGGAAGATAACCTCTCTTAGACTCCTCCATGCTAAACCTCTTTAACATCTTGTTTATGTATATAGACTGAAAAGGACTAGGAAACCTCTTAGATCTATCTCTATAGATCCTTATCCCCAAAATATAACTTGCATCTCCAAGGTCTTTCGTAGAGAAGTTCTTAGCTAACTAAATTTTTACTAATTGCAAACCTGAGACATCATTTCCTATTAGCAATATGTCATCTACACACAGTACAAGGAACACGATTGCACTCTTACTAACCTTCTTCTACACACATAGCTCATCCGAATTTTATGAGAAACAAACTCTTTAATTGTCTCATCAAATCGGATATTCCAACTCCTAGATGCTTGCTTCAATCTATAAATGGATTTCTGAAGCTTGTATATCTTTATGGGTAACTACATTACCCTCTATGTCGATTTTCTTCTTGAAAAACCATTTGTACCCTATAGGTTTTATCCCTTTGGGTGGGTCAATCAAAGTCCATACTTGGTTTTCATACATGGAATCCATTTCGAATTTTATACCTTGAAGTTATTTGTCAGATTCTGAACTCTTCAAAACCTCTTCATAGGTAGTAGGCTGATCATTTCTATGAGCAATATATCGTTAAGTTCTCTTATGAGAAATCCATATCTCTCAGGTATATGACGTATCCTACTTGACCTCTGAACTTCTTGTGTGTCAGAAGGTTGAACTATTGTCTCATCTTCATGAACAATAGTCTTAGGTCTAGGCAATTGATCTGCGTATGTTTGAGCATCTAAAACTTCCACAAGTTCAATTTTGCTCCCACTATTTTCTCCTAAAAGAAACTTTTTTCTCTAAAAAGACAGCATGTTTTTGAAACAAACACCTATTGTTACGAAACATGGTAGAACTAATATCCTATTATTTCCTTAGGATATCCTACAAACAGACACTTGTCAAATTTAGCTTCAAGCTTATTTGACAGAATCTGCTTCACATAAGCAGGACAACCCTAAACTTTCATATGAGAAAGATAAAGTTTATTATTAGTCCATATCTCATATGGAGTAACATCAACTGACTTAGATGGGACTCTATTTAATACATAAACAGAAGTTTGGAGTACATATGCCCAAAAGAATTTTGGTAAATTTATTAAACCCATTATAGACCTCACCATGTCTAATAAGGTTCAGTTTCTCCTCTCAGCCACACCATTGTGTTGTGGTGTGTAAGATGAGGTCCACTGGGACAATATTCCATTGCCCTAAGATAATCCAAAAACTCTTAGCTTAAATATTCACCACCTCGATCTAATCGAAGTGTTTTAATACTTCTCCTAAGTTGTTTCTCAACTTCATTTCTAAATTATTTGAACTCTCAAAGGCTTCAAACTTGCATCTCATAAGATGCACATACCGATATCAAGAATGATCATTGATAAAGGTAATGAAGTATACGAAACCACCTTTGGCCTGTATGGACATTGGACCACATATATCAGTATGTCTTAGGTCTAAAAGTCCACTAATTCGTTCACCCTTCCCTTAAAGTGTAACTTAATCATCTTTTCAAATACATTAAATTTGCATGTGTCATATGATTCGTAGTACTACCACACTTATGTAGTATAGACATACATCTCTCACTTATACGGCCAAGGTGATAATGCCATAAGTAAGACGATTTCACATTATCTCGTTTTATTCTTTTATTATTATTGATATTTAAATTTGATTAGACATATCCAATATGTATATACCAATACTATAGCACCCCACTCTCGCAAGACACGTACCCGACATCTTGAGTGATGTCCGAGTGCATACCCCTCAAGGGTGGTAAGCTACAATAACCAAACACTTAAAACTCGGTACAAATTTTTTTTATAACACAAATCATTTACAAACATCTCCCATTTGGAAAGTTATTAAAAATAGAATGTTCAAATACACATTGTACAAAAATCACGGAATATACAAATTGATACCAAAATAAGAAAGTACAAATGCAGATGCGAACTGATCTTGACTTCCATCTCTTACTTAAATGAATTGTCTGTACTCCTGTTTGCCTAACAGGGTAACTCTTCTGAGCCCAAAAAATATTGCAAATTTTGGGGAGTTTTGAGAACTCAGATGAGGTAACCATCATCGATGGTTCACTCAATTTATGTATCACATAAATACACATAACATGTAATTCACATGTTTGCATTTTTCATAAAGCATCACATAACTCCCAGCACTACATTAATTCATCATGGAACATCAATTAACACCTTACTCATTTATTTCACATTTCATATTTCACATTTGAACTATTAAAACGGTGCATTTCAATCATTTACACATACGTATCAAATGCATATGTAATGCTCATAAGACTCACTTTCAATTGTTATCATTATGACCGAGTGCTTATAATTGTCCCGTTTCCATTATAGATACCGGGCTCATTAATAACTGTCCTTTATCTGTTGGGGATACAGGGCTTATTTGACATAGTGAGCCTTCAGCTCTTAATCACTTTTTGAGCTTTAAGCTCTTTTTCCATTTTTTGAGCTTTAAGCTCTTTTTCGGTGGCTACTCTAGTCATAACAACCTTTACATTATTATGCATTTATGTAATGAAATGCATCAATCATATATGCTCAATCAGTCACTTTATTTCACTTTACACATTCGCTTTTACATATGAACGGACGTCGGTTCGGCATTCAATATTTAAATTGAGAAAACACATTTATTTCACCATATTCATATACAAGGAGCACTTCAAATATCACATTCATTTATTAGAATCATCGGACCTTCAGTGTCCAGAATCAGCATAATCAAATCACATTCATTCGATAATTCGAACATAATATAAAACAAACAATTAATTGAGTGAGACCGTCTAGGTTACTCACAATACGCTCCAAATTAGCATTAACTTCTATGATCTGGAAGCATCTAGATGCGGATGTTCTATCCTGTGTTTCAACATCATATAATACACATTTACACACATTATTAATTGCCCAATCATATGAACACCCAATCACATTCTTACGTTTATGTGTTGTGTATAATGCATGCTCAATGACAATCTTGGGTATCTTTCCATTATTCTCATCACATAATTATTCGTATTTTTAAAATCACATAAGTATCATTTATACTTATGATTTATACCTCAATAAAACTATAAAAATCGAAATTCATAACTCATTTCGTCAAATTCGGATTTTTCCTATAACAACTTTCAGGTCAACTTTGTAAGTTCTTTTTGACCAAGAAAATGAAGTAATTTAAAGATACTTTCTACTAAACAAATTGTCCCCATTGTCTTAAGTTTCTATTGAAGTCAAGATTATTAAATTTGTTTTAGTAACCTATGATTTATATTCAAAATACCACAGACTATGTATAATTGAACGTTTGGCTAGTTCATGATCACACCCTCAAATTTTACAACTTATAACTTTCAACTCAGATATCTAAAAATTACAAACTTAGTACCATGTGAAAGATAAGAGAGTGTAATACAACGTTTATGAAGACACTTTTGTCTGATTCAGCCTATATCCATTCAGTTTTATGAAAACATTAAAACATAATTTCTGTCTCGGATAGTACTCTAACCTCAATCAAGACTCAATTTCGCACCAACATTTGAAAATCTTAGAGACAGAATTAAATTTACACTTCTTCAAAAACATTGTAAAATTATGTCTCTAGTTTAATTTGAATTAAGAATCACCTCATTTGGACATCTACATCTGAAGATATCATCAAATTACCAACACATGTTCAATAAAAAAAGCGATGTCCATCTCATATGTAAAGTGGCAATTGCGACGTGTTGTGATTGCGTCCTGCTTCTTGATTGACCCACTCCTCCTTTCTTTTATTCTTTTCATCCAAAATTCACTTCCATTTTACACCTAGAAGACGAGGTTTTTAGGCAAAGTCTTCTTCTAAACAATTGTTCATCTATGTCTTAAGATTCTAAAGAATCTAAGTTCATACAATTTGGCTCAGTATTCTGAACGTTATACATAATTTAATCCATACTGTTCAGAAATAGAGACAAAATCTAAAACTCAACTTCAAGACAATTTTCAGAACTATTAAAGAAAAAATTCAAACTCGATTTTTTCATGAAAATTGTAGTCATTTGTCTCTAGTTTAATATATAAATCAATAATCATCCTATTTGGATATCTGTAGATCAAGATATGTCAAAAAAACTGATGCATGTTTAGTAGAAACACTACATCTAACACATTTCCAACACACTTCCTCATCAATCTCTTCCTAATTCATCTCTTTTGCTTAGTCTATGACTTCTAACTTATATGCACATCATTTCTTCTTCAATTATACCCCAATTACAGTTCAATAACATCTATACACAATCCAAAATCCATGTTAGATCATATACACCAAAAGCAAAACACATCATATACACATCCATCATAATGACCTTTCTATCTCAAAACAAACCATCAACAACAACTTATTAATTATCAACAAATCATCACTCTTCCAACCCCATTTTTATAATCATGCTAGCTCTAACCCATCATCAATACAAAACAAGGCAGAAATTCATTCATTCATTCTTCACAATTTTACACTTTCATACATCATTTAATAACATCAAAGTAAAACATAATTCCATTACCTCTTCATTCATCCACATCATTAAGTCATGAATAATGTTAGATCAAGAAATTCAATTGTTTTGACAAAAATCTCTTTATAAATCAAAAACCCACGAATTTACCCAAGGAATTTCATATTCAAAACAAAACCTCAAATTACTCATCATAAAGTCCCATTTGCACTAACCCATGAAGATTAAAGCATCACTTACTTGATTTAGCTCCAAATACTTCAAAAACACACCAACCCTAGCTATCCCATGTATCTCACAGCCTTCATCATTCTAGGGTGGATTTGGTTGGGTTTTCTTGAAGTAAATGAAAGGGACAATAAAATGGAGGTAGAAATTGAAAGATGGAAGCAAGGTTCAACGTTGATGATGGTTGACAACACACTTCATGAAGAAGGAGAAGAGAAGACCACGAAAATGGGAAGAAGGGAAGTAAGACAAAACATTAAATTTGGTCTTTCAATTGGATAGCATCGTAGGTTTTAATACATGGCTTGGCAAGTGATATTTACACTTGCCACATGTCATCTCCTTATAGGTTGACTTACATTTTCTCATTCAATTTGTCCAATCAACTCCAATTGTCTCCAAATTTCAATGACATATGTCATTAAATCCAAATGTCATTTATAAAAATTTTCAATGCCATTTGACTCTTAATTCTATTGCTATGTATCAATTGTCTTGCCACTTGGCATTTTTCATAGTCCAAAATTACCCAAAATTTCATAAATTTTTCTAAAATTCTCCAAAAATTCTAAATTACTAAATACACTCTCCAAATTAATTTTCAACATATAAAAGCCACAATTTTCAACAAAATCACGGTCACAATTCAATTATAAATCAATTATACTCGGAATGTCTATGAATGCATGTACAATCGTTTTAATGTGTGTAAAAGTTTAAATTCACGTGCGTATATGCTAACACTATGCATGAGCATGAAATGCATTTTTCTATCATCTCATTGCCATTTCTCAATTACGGAAATCTACGGTTAGACCTTTAGTATGGAAACGGGATGTTACAAACATCACTCGGAAACTTTATGGCCTTAAAAACATTTAACTTTACCCCTTAATCATGAACTTTCATGTCAATTCACCCTTTTGAACATCAATTAGAGCTCCATCAGTGGCTAAGAAGGGTCTTCCTAGAATGATGGGTATGTCATAGTCTTCTTCCATGTTAACAATTACAAGATCTGCCAGTAGGATTAAATTCTTCACTTTTACTAGTACATCTTGAATCACCCCTATAGGATATTTAATTAAGCGATCAGCCATTTGAAGAGAGATTGTAGTAGCTTTTGCTTCTACTAACCCAAGCCTTTGGAAAATTAAAATAGGCATGAAATTAATGCTTGCACCTAAGTCACACAAAGCTTTCTCAGTAAATTTATCACCAATTTTGCAAGGTATAGTAAAGCTTCCAGGATCCTTGAGCTTTTGGGAAACTTCCTCTGAATAATTACAGAGCACTCTTTTGTCAGAGCCACTACTTCGAAATTCTCTAATCTATGCTTCTTAGTCAATATCACTTTTAGGAATTATGTGTAACTAGGCATCTGCTCAATGGCTTCGACAAAAGGAATATTAATATGAAGCTTCTTATATCTCCAAGCACTTTGAAAATTGCTTATCAAGTTTCTTCTTTTAGAATCTTTGTGAACACAGTAGTGGAGATTGTGGCATCTCAAGAACAACTTATTACAGAATTGCATCTTCATCTTCATTTTTCTGCACTTTTTCGCTAGATTTTCTAGCCACCTTCTTGGCTGGAATTTCTTGCAATTCCTTTCCACTCCGCAAAGTAACAACTTGCACTGTTTCTTTGCTTCTCGCTTTGGATTTTTTCAGTGTTGCTTATAAGAGTACCATAAAGATGAGAATTAATAGTATTGGCCAATTGGCCCACTTGAACCTCTAAATTTTTTATAGCAACGAAGTGTGATTGAATCATATAATCATACTTTAAAGTGTTGTACACCACTTGTTGCAAAAGTTCTTGAATAGATGGTTTCTTTGCTTGATCCTAGTGGGGTTAAAAATACCCAGGAAGACCTTTATTTTGATGTCCCTGCTTGACATGAGCATTAGATGAAATAATTGCATTATTTAGATTACTTCATGACAGATTTGGGTGAATCTTGATGCCAAAATTATATAGATAACCCATTTGAGTATATTAAGGACCCATACCATTTCCCACATATTGAGCACTTTCAATGATTGTGGGACATCCATCACTGGTATGACCACCGTCACAATTTTCACATGATAAAACAAGGTGCTTGTTATTAATAGTAAATTGATCCATATGTTTAGTAAGTGTAGCCACCACCTGAGTCACAATAGTAGAGATAGCTTCAGTTTCCATCGTAGCAATGCTCCTTTTTTTAGAGGCTCTATCAGAGTTCCATTGGTAGTTATTTGCAGCCATCTCTTCAATCAGATCATAAGCCTTTTGATAATTCTTTCCCATTAGAGCACCCCGAGCAGTAGCATCAATAATGGTACAAAGAGATCCATACAAACCATTATAGAAAGTTTGAATAACTAGCCAATCGAGAATTCCATAGTGAGGACACAATCTCAATAGCTCCTTATATCATTCTCATGCCTTCGATAAAGTCTCTTGATCATGTTAAGTGAATGTGGTGATCTCCTTCCTCATCTTTGCAATCTTTTAAGGTGGAAAATATTTCACAAGACATTTCTCTGACAAACTATCCTATATGGTTATTGATCCAGCAGGTAGAGACAATAACCATCCCTTGGCTTTATATCGTAGAGAGAATAGGAAAAGCCTACGACTTATAGCATCAAGAGATACCCCATTGAACTTGAAGGTGTCACAAATCTCCAAGAAGCTAAGCAAGTGTAGATTAGGATCGTCATTTGGTGAACTGAAAAAATGAACAGAGTTCTAAATCATAGAGATAATAGCTGGCTTGATCTTAAAATTGTTTGCTCAGATTACTGGTCTCCAAATGCTAAATTGAACACCATCCATTTGCCAAGTAGCATATTCAAGAAGAGTCTTTACAGTAACTTATTCTATATTCTCAAAAGCATCCATGACAATTGTAAGTCAAAATAATATGCAAAAGAACTAAACAATAAACAAATAGTAAAATAAAAGTTTAGATTAGAGCTTTCATAATTTGTCTAATATTAGTGAAGTTAAAAAATTCTCTGACAATGGCACCAAAAACTTGATTGTGTAATTCTAATCATGATGATACGTGCAAGTGCACACAATCACAAGTAATAATTCGGACTATCCTAGTATCTTATCCATAGGGAATTGACTAAATTCACTAACTATTAAACTACTATGCAACGACTCTATTTAGGTAGTTGAAAGTAGGAAATTAGTTAAGCTAAAAGTAAATTAACTATAGAATGTGAAATAGATAATAAAGATACGAAATTAACCAAATAGAAAAGCCTAGGATTCTAATGGTTCCACCTAATCAATTATGTCATGCAAATTATAGTAATTGAAATTAATCTCTAGCAGGCCTAGTGCATTATATGTTTAACACTAAAGAACTTTAATGATTGTCAATCGAATGCTCTAACGTATGTGATATTTGTTGTTGCAACCTGTTACCTATATGCCAATAGAATAAAATACTATATGTCTATGTGAATTACTAAATTAAGACTCATTAAAAACAGGCATCCACTCACGATTGCACACATTCAAGTATATTTCTATCCTTAACATGTATGTTATTTCATATAATTGAACTTAGGACTAAATTATCTCCATCAAGAATCACCTAATCCTTTCAAATCAATTAACTATTGGTCAGAAAATTAAAAGCATTAAGCATATAATGAAATTATCAACCAAGCTAGCAAGTAAATTAATTCAACATACTATAAATCATATACACACAATCAATTAGTCTTTCGCATAGAATCCTAGTAAATAAAATTAGTTCATTATATTAATAATAACTCTAAACAGGTTCCAGAAACTCAGAGAATTCATTAAATCAAATTTAGAATCCAAACTAAAATAAAATAACAAACTAAACCCTAAAATTACTCCCTTACGAAGAATGAATATGTAACCTTCAATCTCCAACGTGAGAGCCTCCTATTGAGTATTATGTCGGCTGAAACTCTCTCCCCCTCTTTTGTGTTTTTTCCCTCTTAAAAAAACCCTAAGAAAACCCTTTTTTATAGAGGTCTTTGTCTGTGCAAAATCATCTCCCCCAATCCTATTCACGCCCCTCAATTTAAGAATTCTAAAAAAATTAGGAAACTGAGTCCGTTTAGGAAACTAATTCTGGACAGATTTTAGGCGTTTAGGTATATTTTTATCTCCTTTTTGACCTTTTATCTTCACCAAAATCGTATTTTTAGATTTCTTCTTTCTATAGGGTCTTGAATAACCTCAGTTGGACATGTACAACTCAAGATATGGCCTAACCACTATGACTTGGTCAACAGATATCAGAGTCAACAATCAGTTGCAACTTCTTTGCTGATTTTGACTTATCAAACGACAGAACTAGGCTTTGACTTCTTCATATGAGTTGTATTCCATCCTCTTAGCTTTGTTTAAGATTTTTAATCTCCCTTATCAAAGTTGAAAC
>JAOQML010000008.1:30998173-31011394 GCA_027568935.1 Erythroxylum urbanii
GCCACCCTCGCGGGGCACGGACTCGGGTATCACGGTCGATATCGGGTTCGAGTTCGGCGGGAGTGGGGTGTTACAATTTTATTCTAGCTTTTTGTCTAAGAATGGAATTATGGAGCTCAAGTACTTATTGATATTCTTGTAATCTTTTAATCACTGCCATTCTTAGGTCTGCATTATATGGAGAGTCATAATAGGTTTTTTGAGCATTTAGCTACTAATTCTTGTTAAGCATGAAGCTTTTGAGTGCTCTCTTCACCAGTTTCAATTTTGTTATAAACTAATAGGATTTATAACCTACAACCTCATGGTTCCAACATTGATTAACAACATCTAAGAGCCTTTTAATATCAGAGATGCCATTGAAAAATATGAAGTGCCCTCTATTCTTTTATTAACCAGCTTTTAGATTAGCATATAAGAATGATCAGACATCAAATATTGACTGAAGTGGACAAATGAGTTTAGAAATTGGTTGAGCTAATAAGTATAAACTATTAGTTTTTCTAGTCTTTTCTTTATAAACCAGCTACCTTTTTTATTTTTGCTCCATATTACTGATCTCCCTGTTGAGTTTAAATCCACCAAGTCCATCTTTCTTAGGAAATTAAAGAGTTCCTTTATAAAACTAAGTTGTACTTCCTACTACTCTCCACTTCATTCAATCTTAAAGAGCAATTAAAGTAACCCATAACAAGTCACAGGTATAGAATACCTAGTTGTAACTTTTGTAAATGCAACCGCAGTTTTTTCCGTTAAAAACTAAAGTTTAAAGCACAGATGAGTGTAACAACAAAAATGATACTCATACCTATTTTCTAGCATTTTAAATGGAGATATTGATCTAATTCTTCCAGTAATTGCACTCAAATTACATCAGTTGTATACACAAAAGATCCAACTATTGTAGTGTGAGTGGTGATTGGATAAGATCTCCCAATTAGCTCCTATAAACTTGGCACTAAACATATTCTGGGGTTCTTTTATTTGAGTTTCTTAAAGCCCCAAAAAATAAGGATTCTTACCCTTCACTAATTTTAAGCAAGGATTGACACTAATAGGGAAACCCCCTTTATTCTTTCTATTTTGTTTCCACTTCCTCCTATTAAACTACCTTCTAGAACAGTTATTATGCATTGTAAGTTCACCAACTTCTTTTTTTTAAGCTCTAATTACTGAGTTATTGCTAGCTAGATCAAGGTTAGTTTCTTCAATGAGACCTTCATTACTTATTGTACAAGTCGTGTGCCTTTTTTTATTACTCATATCATTTTTTACTTCACTTCTTTTCCTCTAGGACATTTGGTTACATTTTAGCTCTTGCTTCAGAAATTTGACTAGGAGATGTCAAGTTTACAGAAGTGTGTGTATCTGTCATTCCCAGAGGTTCAACATTTGTTATTTCTAATGTATGACTCGGTATCTAAGGTAGCTCTTCAATGGGATCTATAATTTGAGACTTAGTTAAGCCAATATGATTTATATTCTCCGCATCACTAATATCTGTTATTACTACTACTAGGGAAGTATTTTGAACTTCAGATTTCTAATAACTCATCAAGCCCACCCATTTGAAATAACTTACTAGTAGGCTTCCATATTTTGTTAGAATTGCTAGGCTTCTATGGATAAGAGATGGAGATTTCAATCCTCTCTAATTCACCACATTCATTAAGTCGTAAGATAGGAAGAGTACCAAGCAATGAGGCATTTTGTGGAACTTCAATACACTTCTTTGGACACTAGTTTACCCAAAGAGCTTGCCAAGAAACTAAGCCCCTCTATGGTCCTAAATTCCATTGGAAGATTATGAAAATTAACCCATAATAGCTACATCAATTTTAACTCTATCAAGCTCTATACCTGACTGCCATTTCTAAATAAATAAGGGCTGATCATCAACATACTAGGGCCTTTACTTGATAGTTTCCTTAAGGTTGGTGCCATAAAAAAATTTAAATAGATTTATACAACCCTCTTACAGCATAACCTTTTCAAGAACTTTCTTCCCCCATCTTGCTTTTATCTATACTTTGATTGTCAGAAAAGCTAGGAGTTTAGAGTAAAAAAATCTAATTAGAGTTGTAGACTAGGTCTTGGCACTCGTCGCAAGTAATTCAACCAAAGGAGATAAAACTCCATCTTCAATTACATTTTGTTATTGCTTGAGGACTTCTTTATAATGTAGTGTTTAAAATTGTTTCTCCATGCTCCTACTAGGTTAGGAGCTACTGTATCCTTATTAACAGAAACTAGTTTACTAGCATATTTGTTGTTGTGTGCAGCCCCTAAGTGGGCAGAAAGAGTCTCCCTCGAAAGTGCAAGGAAGTCTTGTAACATCCCGTTTCCATACTAAGAGTTAGAACCAAGATTTTTGTAAATGAGAAATAGAAATGAGAGAAAAAAAATTGCATTTCATATTCATGAATAATATTAGCATGCACATACACATGATTGTTGAAAATTTCATACATTACAATGACGGTTCATACACTCATTTGACATTTTCTGGGTATAAATGATTTTTATTAAAGTGATTATGATGTGAATAGTGAATATATGTCTTGAAAATTGATCTGGTGAATTAAATTATTGATTAAGAATTTTTGTGAAATTTGAGAATTTTCTGAAATTTTAGGTAATTTCTAGACTAGGGAAAATGTCAAGTGGCAGATCAATTGATAAATGGTAGTAGAAATAAGAGTCAAATGGCAGTGAAAATTTTGATAAGTGACATTAGGATTTAATGACAAGTGTTTTTAAAAATTAGGAGACAATTGGAATAGAAATTAGAAGACAAATAAACTAGTTAATAAAAGAGAAACCATAAGACCACATGCCATAACCTACGAAACTCTCCCAAGTGAAGGACTATTTTATCTTTAATTGGTGTTTCACTTTATTATTTACTTCATCTCTTGTTAATATCTCTTCTCATCATCTTCTTCTTCTCTTCTCTCAACCCACGACACTCACTAACCCTCATGATTCTTGATTTTATGCCAACTACTTCATTTCTTTCCTCAAGATCCTTATTATCTCTTCATTTTTTCACAAGAAAAACCTAATCTATCCTTCATAAATGATTATAATCGTGGGATGTTTGAGAGTTAGGGTTATGTGATCTTCAACTTTGGAGCCAAAACAAGTAAGTGTATTATTATTATTAATAATCTTCATGGCTTTGTTAAATGAAGCATATATGATAATAGTTTAGTGTTTAATGATCAAGATATAGGAGTTGAGATATGTGTCACGTCAATGTTGAAATAAATAGGTGTATGTTCTATTTTAATGTATAAATGGCATTCATGAGCTATTCTAAGGGAGGATTGATAGGCTAAATGGTAATAAAGAGTGATGATACAATGATGAAGACCTTAATATTCATAAATTTCCTATTTTTATATAAATGATAAATAAAAGAACATGTCTTGATTTTACATATACGATGATCAACATTTCATAAGTTGTTGTAGAGATGAGTTTGAAATAGAAAGATCATTAAAATGTAGGAAAAAGTGCAGAAAAATTGATAGATAATGGGTTTTATGTTCTGTTTTCTTGGTGTATGGTTTGGGTGTTTTGGAGATGAATTAAAATGATTCTAGAGCTAAAGAAAGGGATTAATGTAGTGTCTTGAAATGGGAAGAATTAAGGTGATAGTTAGAGATGAAATGAAAGTGGAAATGAAGTTAAACATGTGCAGAAAATTGATAATGAATGTACATATATATATGTTCAGTTTTTAGTGTTCATGATCAATCATGGACTATGATTTGTTGATGGATCATATTAAGCTAAATTGGAGTTAATAATGAAGGGGAAACAATGAGTAATTAAACTAGAAATGATAGACCAAGCATAAGGTGTTGAATGTAGTAAGTAAAGAGTTAGAAATATGGAAAATATGGACACAGATGAATAGATTTTGGGGCAAGAGGCATAAATCTTGTTGTGTATATCGGATTGAGGTCATTAAATTATGCTTTTGAAGAGAACTTCGAGTTCCACAACTTCTATGAAGACCTCAAGGAGAGATTTCGCTATCTAAAGGGTTAAATTTTCACATTTCTGTAAGTGTCCCGTGAATGTCTACTGGGCAGACATGATGTCCGTTCAAATAGACATGGATGGAGTTGGAAAGCTGGAAAACCCAAGAATGTCCACTCAACAGACATGAAATCCATCCAACGGATATTTATTGGCCATTTGGACTTAATTGGAGCTTAAAAATGAACATAAATTGATGATGGATGAAGTGATTAAATGTGTGATATACTTAGGGTGATAATCAAGGTTATAACTTAAGCATGGATGATTGATATCAATGAGACAAATTCTGGAAATTTAGATATATTATAGAAATGAAAGTGATCTTATGAATGTTAGTGAGATTCAAAGGAGATGAATGATGAGTACTAACTAAAGATGAATGAGAAATTGGATATTATGTGATCTTATAATGCTAGAAAAGAAATGAAGAGTGATTGATTGATGATATTAGATTAGCCAAGTTCTTTGATCTATGAACCTAATCGTAAGCTTAATATAAACAAATGATGTTGTTAATGATCAAGTGATGTGATTAAGGAAACATACCCGGAATAGTCAATGTGAGCATGGATTATACATTACACATATGCATATATGTATAATTGAATGTTTATGTGATTGTGTAATTAATAATGTGTATGCAATATGTGTATTGCATGATGTTGATATACAGTATATAATGTTCATATTCGCATCTCGAGTGTACTGTGAGTTGACCTAGACGGTCTCCTTTTAATTAATTGTTTTTTTAATTTTTGTATTGAATTATTATGTGATGTGAATGTTTTGATTCCAGACATTGAATGTCTGAGGCATTTGATGCATGAAAATCATTAAAAGTACTCATTGTATGTGAAATTGACTAAATAAGTGATTCTCAACTTAATTGTTGAATATCGGACTAAGGTTTTATGATAAATGCGAATGAGAATATGAACATGGTTATGAATGTGTAAGATTGAGGACAATTGATTGATTGAATACATGTGATGCATTCCACTGCATGAATGCATGATAACATAAAGGCAATTGTGACCGGAGTAGCCATCAAAAAGAGCTTAAAGCTCATAAAGTGATTAAGAGCCAAAGGCTCACTATGTAAAATGAGCCCTGTATCCCCAATGGATAAGGGACAGCTATTAATGAGCTCGGTATTCACAATGGATACGGGACAGTTACAGGCACTCGATCACAACAATAATAATTAAAAGTGAGTCTCATGAGCATCGCATATACATTTGATATATATGATTTAAATGATTGAAATAAATAGTTTGGATGATTTTTGAATGTGAAATATGAATTAAGCGAATATGAAGTGTATGTAATTCAACATGTTAATTAGTGAAATGATGTGAATTACGTGATAACATGAATTGAAGTGTTATGTGATATGAGTGAACCATCGAGGATGGTCTACTCATTGAGTTCACAAAACTCACCCCAAAAATTGCAATATTTTTCAGGCTTAAAGAAGATTTCCAATTAGAAAAATTGGAGTCTAGCTAGCATTTGAGTAAGAGATAGAAGTTGGGATCAATCGGTGCCTGCATATATTTTCTGTAAATTTAGTATTAAATTTTATATTCCTCAAGATTCCTTTATTTTATAAATAAATTATGTTTGTATTAACAGTTATAAGCAAATACATTTTTGACTTCTGTAATGGGCCCAAAGATTATTGAAATTTTGACAATGTGTTTAATGTTTGATTAAATGTGAGTTTGTAATGACAATTGTGATTATGATGTTTATAAAAAAAGGGCCAAATTTGATTATTGGTTTTCAGTGATATGCATGTTATGTTTGAAAAAAATTTGTATTGAGTCTAACTGACTATCCTAGCACACCACCCTTATAGAGTGTATTCTTAAATACCATCGGTATGTTCGGGGATATGCATTATGAGATTGGACTACTACAAAATAAATTGAGAATTTAAGGTATAATGAATGCAAAATTTAGGTATAAGAAAGGTGAAGATGATAAAGGAGTTAAATGGGTGTTGAAACATTGACGAACATATGGACATGTTTGATGCACTGTTTTATGGTTATGATTAGTAACCTTGTATAACTTGCTTGTAAATGTTTTAAATTGGTAATTGAGGTAGAAATAAAGAGGTTATAAATCCTAAATGATGAATTATGAAAATGAATTGTTTGATGCTTTATGAATGAGATATATTATGGAAAGAGTTAAGATTTTATGGATGATGAGATTAAATTAGAGATGATGAATCAAATGAGTAGAGTTTTGAGAGTTTAATGCAATCAAATTGATGGTTAAATTCGGATGAAATAAAGTTGCATAAATGAAAGTGAACACTGGAAATTTTGATGTGAAATTGATGTTAGAATATATGTTGAATTCATGTAAATGGAGAAGAAAATGCAGGGCATAATCACGGTCCTCACCCTATGATCGTGACCTGAAAAAATAGGTTCTATCACAATCGTGGCCCTTACCCCACAATTGTGGCCAGACAAGAACATAGTTCTGTCATGATGGTGGCCCATACCACCACAATTGTGGCAAGTCCCAGAAGTTTCTATCACGATCGTGGCAGGGACACCAAAATCGTGGGCAGACATATAAAGTAAAAAGTTTGTCTTTTAAGTGATGTTTGAACCAACTAATGTTAAGGTACTTCCTTATGATGTATACAGGTTTGAATGAGATCTTGAATGAGCGTAGTTGATGATGAATTAGGTGATTAAAATGTATGAGGTAGTAAAGAATGATTGAAAGATAATGTTAAATGATCATGAGATGTGAATTAAGGAAGTGTACCCAGGATTGTCATTGAGCATGCATTGTATATAACCCATATACAAATATGTGCATAAATGAGTACTTATGTGAATGTGCAAATTTGTAATGCATGTAAATGTGTGTTGCATGATATAGTAGAACAAATGGAGTGACCACATCCAAACATTACCGGGACATCGAGGCAATAGCTATCTGGAGCAAACTGAGTAACCTAGATAGTCTCAGACTGATTTATTGTTTGCTTAAATTCTATATTGAATTACTATATGATGTGAATGTATTGATTTCAAACATTGAATGTCCGAGTTTTTTGATGCATGAAAATTATTAGAAGTGCTCATTGTTTGTGAATTTGACAGAATAAGTGATACTCAACTTAATTGTTGAATGCCAGACCAAGGTTCGATGAAAAATTTGAATGTGAAAAATTGAGCACAAATGATTAATTGAATACATTTGATGCATTTCATTACATGAATGCATGATCGTCAGTGAAAAAGAGCATAAAGCTCAGATTGTGGTAAGAGCCTCTGGCTCACTATGTATAATGAGCCCTATATCCCCAATGAATAAGGGACAGTTATAAATGAGCTCAGTATCCACAATGGATACGAGACAGTGAAAAAGCCACTCAGTCATAACAACATAACAATTGAAAGTGAGTCCTATAAGCGTTACATATACATGTGATATGTCTATTTTAAATGATTGAAATGAAATGTTTGAATTTTTTTGAATAAGAGATGTGAAATAGTAAACAAAGTGTTATATGATGCTTATATGATAATTGGTGAAATGATGTGCATTATATGAAGATATAAATTGTGTATGAACTTAGAATGTGAACTATTTGTGTTATGTGATATGAGTGAGCCATCGATGATGGGTAGCTCACTGAGTTCGCAAAACTCACCAAAATTGCAATGTTAACTTTCAAGTACAAAACAGGCGACTTAGTACTAAGACGATATAAAAGAAGCCTAGTTTGGTTTTTGGATAGAAGAAATGGCGCAAAGGTTGGTCAGCTGAGACTGAAGGATTTAGATAGAATTTTTGTATCATTCCTGTTTCATGTAGATTGTGTAAAAGAGCATCAACTCTTATAGCTTTGATGTTGTATATATATGGATCATGTATTGTAATGCTACAATGTTCCTTATGTTTTGATGAAATAAAATGAGGAATTGGGTTTTTAGATATTATAATATTCGTGTTTTAAATTATGAGGCCATAAGAAAAGTAAAGGTGACTACTCTAGCACACTGCTTCTATCCGGCATGTGCGTGAATGTCTGATAGATGTACAGGCATGTGTCGGATAGGAGTGGGTTACTATATGCCATCTCTAATTCTTTCATGCATAAATCTTCTTGTTTTTCATGCCACATTCACAAATTAATCCAATTAAGATTCATGCAACATCCACACCAATTTCATTCAATTCATATCAAATTTGAATTAAATCGCAACCAATTTCAACATACAAAAACAAGTAAAATAAAAATATATCAAACACAAAAATACTAGCTTTTTTTTATTGAACGACTCCATGTGTCTCTTCAAATGAAAGGTTCCACCTTTAAAACTTTCGGCCATCATCTTATGATAATACTTACATTCAACCTTCTCAACTCCATCCCTTTATCCAGTCTTATTAAAATGATTCAAACATCACTTCTTAATGAACCTAATCCTTCAACTTGAATCATTTATTCACTAAGCACTGGATTAGAACTCTCTATTAGTATTCTATTCTATATAGGATTAGAATGCTCCTCTGAAGGAATATGCTCATCCACTTAAAATGTAACAACCCCTATACGGAACCTAAAACCACCTATATACATGTTGTACAGACATTCATGGCATACATTTCTATTCATTTATATGGATTGCCATCACGCATTTCTCTATTCAATGATATACATAAACATATTACAAAATTTCATATCATTGAACATTATCATTTAAGAGTAGCATTACATCATTACATTTACATGATAATCTAAAAAAATATTATATATAACTTAAATTCTTAGTTACAAACTATTATATATACAATCATCTTTAACCAAAAAGGTACAACCCAAAAGTGCATTTACTACTAACGGTTGGCCTTGGTCCCCGTAGATGATTAACACCTATGCTAAACTTAAAAGGTTAGTGGGAAAACATTTACTTTTGATGACTACTCATAGCAATCATCCACCAAGCATACACATTCATAAATATCATAAAATGTACAAACAGTGATGGCATAATTAATCAAGGTACATAATGCAAATAAGCGTCAATGTATTATTCATATACCATAAATTCATACTTACAAGCCAAACATTAATATTTAACTCTCATTAATACACATTATCAATACAACTTCTCATCATTACAAATCATTAATACAATCAATTCAAATGCTCATCAATACCATATTCATGTTGTCCTACTGTATTTCTTATTTATAACTATTTAATTTACTTTTTTTGTTAGTCCTGCACATTCTCATGGATGTGGATGACAGGAGCTGTGGATATCTAAATATATCAAATTGTTGATACACAAAAGTATCAAACTATAGATACCCAAAGGTATCAAACTGTAGATACCCGAAGGTATCAAAATGAAGGCATGATTGGTGTGAAACTATAACAATTGCACTGTAACACCATAAGTATACCTATCTATCCACCACCAAGATAATAAAGTAGGCATTGTAACATTTTCCTTTAACCATTTGCCAATTTCATAATTCATATATTGAAAAATCATACGATATTCATTTTAAATCATAAAATCTGTATTTGCATTCACACATGCAAGTTATGACTTACCACCATCATAAGGGTATCAAAATCACACTTGTGAAATCATACTATACATATATAAGCAATAAATATGCATAGAAATCATCTCTATACATGTAAAATTCCTTTAGCATACATTATGATCAATCTTAAATTTCAACATTTAATCACCCACTTCACATATGGTAAGTCATATTTAATTCATTTCTAAGTGTTTTCAAAGTTTCATAATCATAAAAAAGCTTCAGATATGATTCGGTAAAAATTAGAAATAAAAATAAACTTAAAATAGTGTAATTTCCTTCTCGTCATGTGCCATGCCCAGAATTCATACCTCTAATTGTTCCATAATTTTCAAATAGAAAATGTTCAAATTAGGTTTTGAGGTCTTCTAAAAATATGTTCCCTATATCTCTAATTTCGATAGCATAAAAGATTAGGCCATTTTTACTTCTAAATCATGAAACATGAACCAAACATCTTAAACTGCTCTAGAACAGGGGTGACATGAAGTCACAATTTTCAATCTCAATTTCCAATGCCATGCAGCCAGAATTGGATATGGGACTCTTCTAGAGACTTTTGTTGATGTGTCCTAAGATACATATCCAATTGAAATTACCCAATTTATGTCTTTAAGCTAATTTTTAGCCGAAACAATGGGACTGGTTCAAACAAACCTAAGATAAAATTTCACTACACGTTACTCTCTTGTCATATTCAATGAATTCCATATAAATTAACCCCAAGACACCATTCTAGTAACCATTCCATATCCAAATGAATATTTTTATCCCTTCAAACATACACAAATAGAAATTAAACTAGGTGTAGTGCTAAACCTTGAAATCGATCAAATAACTCTTCTAATACTTTTCCTTCTCTTCTCCTTTAGTTTTACTTGATTCACCAACTAGCAACACCATAAATAAATATCTAAATCCCAATTCCAATCTTATAATTGCAGCTCTTCATGAGAAACATAAGAAAAGATAAAGATGAATAGAAAAACTAGTAACTTTTACCTTGATTTTCACTTAGGATTAACTTGATTCCTTACATGCAAAATGGAAGATAAAATGGAGAGAAAATGAGAAGAGGAAGATTTGGTGTTCAAAACCTTAAAATCACGTCCCTCTCTCCTCTCTTACATGCCTATTTCATAACACACATGCTTTAATCCTATTGGACACACATGCTTTAATCCTATTGGTCCATGTGTTGCTTTTAGGAAAATTGCACATTTGTTACTTTTTCTTCCTTTAATTCCCACGTTGGCATGTAATCTCATCAATTAATTTCATTATCATCCGTATTTTAGGCCTAAGTATGTATGTCCATGTTGAAATGTACAAATTACCAATTTACCTAAGTCTTTTACATTAAGCAACATTATATCCCTTACTATGCTTAGATGCACTTAATTCTTTATGTTCATTTCTTAATACACCCTAGACATGCTATAATACTTATAAGGTATATGCTCAGGACTAGAAAGAATTTCTTCCTCGAAATTCATACTAGCATTGAATAGTGGTCGATACTAAGTTCTCTTTATTGATTCAGGTTCCCAAGTTGCCTCTTCAACACCATGATCTTGCCAAAGCTCCTTTACAAGAGGAATTTGCTTATTCCTTAACTGTCTCACTTCTCTAGCCAGGATTTCCTTCTACTCTTCATCATATGAGAAGTGTGGTTGGATCTTTATCTCTTGTACGAGTAAAACATGCGAATCATTAGATCGTTATCGCCGTAGCATTTAGACATGGAAAACATCATGTAATTTGGCTAGTTCCATGGGAAGATCGAACCTATATGCCACCGATCCAATCCTTTCAAGGATTTTGTATGGACTATTGAGCAAGTTTTAATCTTATAAAACTCTCAATATTTCGTAAGCTCGTGGGTTGTAAGGGTGGTATGTGAGGTGTTGATCCCACAAGGAATTAGTGAACTAATTGAATCCTAATTTGTCTAAGGCCTAAAATTGTAATTTTTTTGAAAATAAAAAATAAGCAGGAAATTATACAATTAAATATGAGTTGATTGACAATGAAATTGTAAAATTAACAGAAAGAAATCAAAATTGAGCATAACCAATTAATAATTGGAAATTCACATAAGGAAGGTCAACCAATTATGTGAAAAAGGGATTTATCCTATCATCTAATGTCAACTTAATCACTTTTGAGTTAATCCAGTATCAGTCCTAGAAGTTCAAAGGGTGATTACTCTCTCTCGAGTTATAATCATTTAACCTAAATTATAAACCCTAATCGAATTGAATTATGGAATTTGCAATCTCTCAATTAATAAATAACCGACACATCCAATTAGATCTTAAGCACTCTAATAGGCAATAGGGTACTTGCATGAGATCTCTCTTCAAATAAATTACTAATTGATTGTTTAACTCTCATTACCCAATTTAATCATTTTGCTATTGGTTCACGCTCTTGATTTATTACCAAAGCATGCAAATATAGTAAACAATCACAATACCCATTTCATTAACATCAAAAGCAATCAAATCAATGTTGATTTAAGAACAAATCCCTAAAAGAGTTTAGAACATCTTTAAACCCAAATTCATCATCATCACATCCATCTTATACATCAAAATGAAAGAAATAGCAAGATAGAAAGGAAATATAACTTGGAAGTTCTTGTTTTAGCAAAAAAAGTTAAGTTCGGAAGTAGTCCCGCATCTATTATCGTGCCTGCCATGATCGTGGGCAATGAGTCATTATTATGGCACTTAAAATTTTATTTTTGTCACAATCGTGGCACTTAGAATTTTACTTCCGTCATGATCGTATCTAGTGAGTCACAATCATGGCCTGGTCTTATTTGACTTCTGTCATGATCATGGCTAATGAGTTATGATCATGGCTTGTGCTAATTACTTTTGTAAAAAAATCATGACTAGCATGTCATGATCATGGCCTTGTCTTTTCCCCCGTACTTTCTCCAAATCTTCTCCAGTTTTCTTTACTTGGTCTCAAATACTAACAAACTCATCAAAATACCTTAAACATGTAAAAGTAAAGCCTAATAATATGCTCTAAACCATATAACACTTTAAAAACACAAACATATAATCATACTAACATAACTCTAAACCTAAACAAGCACAAATCATCTAATTAATAACAAAAAGCACATTAAATTTCCCACTAAAACATAATGCAACCTATAACTATCACGGGCCTATAAATCTAGGACTAATCTTTCCCTTTTTCCCTAAATTTTAACACCTTTCTCCAGGGCAAAACTTTTAAGAAAACTTTGTTACGTACCATATATTTAATATCTTTGCTCTTCAAATCAGTATATGGTTTTTGTCTATCACTTGCAACCTTCAATCTTTACTAAATAACCCTCACTTTCTCTTCTGTGTCTTTAAGCATTTCAGGCCTAATCATCTTACTCTTAGAGTTGGATCGAAGAATAAAACATACATCGATTTAGAAGAAACGGTATATTTCAAAACTTTTTAGAAATCAAAATTTTAGCAGAAGCAATATATCCAAATCAACATGCATAGCCACATATGATACAGTATAAGGAAAAACATTTGCATAATCAGA
>JAOQML010000008.1:31029829-31041952 GCA_027568935.1 Erythroxylum urbanii
TTTTTTAGTGCCTATATGTGATGAACCCTAAATTGTGACGACTATGTGATTTAATATTTTATTCAATGCAATTACATTGATTGGTTTATTATGATTTAATTACGTTTTATATTCTTAAACTAATATATCTAAAATATTATTCCATTATTCAATTTCATATGATTGAGATTGAAAATTCCTTTTATGTGAATAGATCTACCATAATTAGAAGGAATTGAATACAAATCTAGAGAAGGGTTAACATAAATCCTCTAAATTAGGGCCAAACCTAATAGTAAAATTCACAAATCAATAATGCAATCTTAGGGGTTTTAACTAGAAAGATTTTAGTTAATCAACTGAGGTTTATTTGTTGATAGTCTTAAGAAAAATATTAACATAATATAAGAACTTCCACAATTTGGTAATCAGTAATTTAATTGCATGATAAAGGGTTAACATTTAAGAATTATTTGGGGGATTCATTACCTAGGTACTATTTACTTGAAATCGAATTTTTTCAGTATTTTCCTTTGTTTAGGTTCATTATTGTGTCAATCTTAGTTTAATTTTTAATTAAATTCACATTCTAATTCAGATAATAGAAAAAGGGTTAATACTGTACTTACAATCTTTGTAGGATCGAACCATACTTGTCATTGCTAGCTACAGCTACACCATACACTTGTGGTTAAAACTGATAAATCTTTATAAGCATAAAAATCATCAATCGGATTTGTTGGAAAATCATTATTTTTATTTCCTTCCAAATTCGATATACATATTTATTATAAAAAATTTCATGTTCCATTTCTTTTTGGAACTAGTCGTGCTTGCCTATATGATAACGTTATCCATACTGCTCTCTGTGTGACTAAGATTGATCCAACTCATGGCCCATCTCTATTAGATTTTAAGAAATCATAATTGAAGAAGAGATGGCTTATGGATTTATTTTATTAATTGCAAAGGCAACAATAGCTAATGATAGCAATTCCTTTTATTCTATCTTGGCTATGAAGTTTCCTTTTTACTACCAACCATAGGATAAAAGTTGCTCTAGGACTGCAATCCTAATCCCATATTAACATGTACCATGTCACTTTAGTAAAGGGAGGTTTGAATAGATTTAGGCAGATTTATCTATAAAATTACTTAAGAGATGGACACTCTAAGTGATTATACCCTCCTTGTTAATATTAGGACTATAGTCTAGTGCATTGGCTAAGCTATCACTAAAGCCCTTTAATTGGCGTCTTTAGTCCCTACCACTCACCACTTCCTTCACTTTAAGTAGGCATTATGCACTTAAGTTATTGGAAGTAAAGAAGTATGTATACAATGCCATGCTTGTCTTTCCAATACCATGATGTTCCTAATATTCTAATGTATGATTTCTCTCATTTTTAGTATCTGCATTAAAGTCCATAAGGAATTAACTAGAGGTTTGAAGTTCCAAATGTTTTCTCCATGTAGGTAATAAATGTTAATCCATTTGATCCAAAGGGACTCTTTTTCCACTAGAATTTTCTAAATAATTTTGACTATTAGCATGTTATTAACAATCTTGATGAAGTTTATCTTCATCCTTCTTTCCTCTTCTGAATAACAAACTTTTATCCACTTTACTTTGGCATCTACATTATTATTATGGTCTCCTATCTGTAAAAATTGCTTGACTAGCTTCTCTAAGGTTTTGGTGATGATTCGAGGTAAACATAAGTGGGAGCTCCAATCCACATGGATGTTATTAGGAACAAAGGTGATTAATTAAAGTCTTCCTATATATGAGAGATTTATGGTGTTCCAACATATAATTTCCTTTAGGCAACATCTAATAAAGGTTAAAAATATTTTTTAAGTATAGTAGTAGTAATTGGAACTTAATGTTATTTGAAGGGGGATTCTCACTCTTTAAGCCTATAATGGATGCTATGGATTTAAGCTAGTTTGGGGTTTTTAACTTATACAAAAAAGGAGCTCTTATCTAGGTTGATTTTAAGGTCAAACATGATGGTGAATTGTTAGATATATTCTATAAGTATTCTTATCGAGCCTTCATCAACCGCATATAATAAATAAGGTCATTAACAAAAGAAAGGTAGTTGGTCTTGTTCCTTTTCGATTATAGTGGTATTTGAAGCTACTCCTTTCTTTGATGGTTCTTTAATAATTCTTAAAAGCAACTTTATGAAAATTATGAATAGGTATGGAGTTAGAAGATCCCCTATATTAATCCTTTTGATCCCTTAAATGATTGAATTATTTTTCCATTGATAAAGATGTTGAATGAGGTGGATGTTATATACATCTTGATCCATTTGATGAAGGCATAAGGAAATTGCATTACTTCTAATGTTTATAGTATAATGCATAAAAAAACTAAGTCAAAATGCCTAATGAATATCTATTTTGGAGCAGCTTTTGATAACTTTTCTTTTATGATAATGCTTAATCAACTTTGGAATTAAGAGAATATTATCCCCTATGCTTTTTCCTTATATGAATGCACTTTAACACTGATTGATAATATCTTTTATGGAAATTTTCAATCTAGAGATAAGAATATTGGAAATGATAAATTGCATTGCAACAAGAGATAAGTTATAAAATATGTAAGCTAATAAGGTAAGTTTTCTTTTTGGAGTAGATAAATATGAGTGTTATTGATTTCCTTGGGCATGTTACAATTGGATAGGAGTTGAGGCATAGCTTTTGATACATGATTCCTTACCAAATGCTAAGATTTTTAGTAGAATTTGGCATTTAGACAATCAAATCTTGGTGAATTTTTGGGATTTAAGCTACAAAGGGTTATCTTTTTGTCCTCTTCACTAAGTTGAGTAGTTAACTTTGTAACTTGCTTTTTATTCTCTATTAAGATAATAGCATTGAGCTCCTACAGAGAAGATCTCATTTCTATTGTTACTTTGATTATAATTCTAGAATGAGTGAAGATAGCTACCTTAAGATTAGATTGAGTGGTGAAAGTAACTCCATTATGACCAGGTAAACAAGTTATATTATTCAACTTTTCTTTGATAGGAATGAAATTTTAAAAGTAACTAGAATTTCTAGCACATTTTTTAACCAAAGGACTGGTAATCTCTATTTAAAAGAAAGAAGTGGCACTCTAGATCTTGAATGTAACTTGATGGAGCTTCTTTCTTTAATTACATTAGACTAACATTTCAAGATCAACATAAGTTCTAGCTTAGACTTAGATCTTAGCTTACCTCTTATCCTTTATATTTTCTGAAGTGTTATTAACTCTCCTCTTATTTAGAAGTTTAAGCTCCTTCTTAACATCTTCAAGTTTCTTATACAATTGAATGCCTAATATCCTTCTATGGTTGCATTCATTCCCTTAATAAATAATTTGTCAAATCCTTTTAGATTAGTTAAAAAAATTTAAACCTACAATGGAATTGTCTTGAATTATAAGATTGTCCCATCTTAATCTCTATTTGGGAGTGACCTTAAGATAGGGGATTTTTTCAATTAGCTTTAATATTTGGAAGTTAGCTTAACTAAGAGACATTCACCATAGCTCTATCAAGCATCTTCCTTATTGATTATTGCTCCATTTTAGAAGGTTTCCATCAAAGTTTAAGTCTAATGTTCCTATTTTTCTTATACATTCCCTAAACTAATCATTGAAAACGTTCAATCCCTTGTTGTCTCCTTCTACTTCATGTTAATAGAGAATTTTGTTAAAGTCTCCTAGGATTAACCAAAGATTATTTGTACCAGTATAGAAATTGACCAAGTCTTTTCAAAGTTCAACTCTTTAAAAAGCAAAATTTGTAGCATAGATAAAGGTAATATATAAAGTTTTTAAGATGTTTAGAACATCTATTTCTAGGTGAATAAGCTCTGCAAAATATTTGATATTAATCATTTTGAATAGATTAGGATCGAGTGCTATAATGATTCTTCTATTTACATTATGATGGTGATTTGTCAAAATGGTTTAAACTTTCCCCAAAAAAACTATAAGCTAATATTGAGCTTGCTCTCCATTATTCTAGTTTCCAAAGTCTTATTAATATAGACTTCTTTGTATTAAAAAATTCATTGATTACTTATTTTTTTCTTTAGGGAGTTGATATCCTCATATTCCAAGCATTATGGAAGTAGTACTTAATTTTTAAGTCCATTATGGACCCTATCCTTGGTGTTCCTTCCTGATTTTCTCATAATTCCTTATGAGAAGTTTTTGTTTACCTCCTAATTTGTTGCATAGTTATCAGTCGATAGTGTTAAAGCTCTTATAAAGTTTTCTCTCTTTTTAAGAGGTCACTTGAATATCTTTCCCAACTTTTTATAAGTTTGTCTGTATCTCCTACTTTTTTCCTATTTATTGCTTGATCAAGGATGTCTTTTGAAACCATCTGAATTTCTTCCTTATTCAAGGCTACTAAGGCACTAAAGTGTTAAGGGTCACCTGAATGCGTCCCTCTACATTTACAAACCTAGGTGCTTATGTCTCTCTCGATCAATTTAAATTATTGATATGTGTGCATTAGTATATACTTTTCTATGTAATTGGCATGTGTTTCTTGCATAATTGTTGATTATTATTGTAGTTTAGGATTCATTTTGTATGTTTTCACTTAGTTTGATTTCCATCGTTGTTTTTGTATGTTTGATGTTAATTTAGGGTAAGAATTGACTATTTTTATGTAGGTCGGATGATTGAACAACTTAGAGACTGAGCTAGAGATAAAAGAGGAAAAGAAAAGAGGAAGTTTTCTATGGTCAATTCCCACGATCGTGGGAATCATTCCAATTCCCATGATTGTGGGAATTACAATATGAGACAATACGCGAGGCTTCATTAAACTTAGGATTTTTTGACTATTAAAGCATAATTAAGCCTCCATCTTAAAAGGAGACTAAACCCTTCTATAGAAACACCATCCTTAAGTGAACAACACACATTTGGAGCCTTGAGGAAGGATTGAAGTCAAGGATCATCATCAAGATTCGAGAAAATAGCACATCAACACTAAAGTTTCCAGATTTTGGCAAAGAAGAGAAGGAGTTTCCTTATTCAATTTTCTATCAATTTTACTTCTTCTATTCTTTGTAAAATTGTTATTTGAATGTTGATGATGTTATGGAGACTATGAGTGGCTGATTTAGTTTTAGGGATTGCTTTTGAACTATTTTGTTAGAACTCCTATTTTATTGAATTGAATGTAGTTAACTTTGATGATTGTTGATTTTAATTGTGTTCTTTCAATAAATTAAGAGAGTGAGTAAGATTTATTGAATAGGATTGTACAACGAGATTTGGCAGCTAATAGACATACAATCATTAGGTTAATTGATTAGTTAGAAAAGAGATCTCGACGAATTCAATTGATCACCCATAGGATAGTTTAATAACTAGTTGAATCGATAGAGTCATTGGGTAGGTTGAGAGATCGTCCAGTTGATTCCCTTTAATTCGATTAGGGAAATTTAATTACACAATGAGAGAGGGTAATTAGTACATTCAAAAATCTAGGATGAGACATAATTCAATTAATAAAATAGGAGGGAGACAAAATAGGGAAAAAAAGTAATCTCTAGTATTTAGATCCTTAAATTTTGATTTTTCTGCATTTTGATATTTTTTATTGCTTTATGTTAGTCTTTTAATTTTAATTTAATTTTCCAAATTATTTGCATTAAACAATTTCATTTCTTAAATAAAGTTTTGTCCAAATTGGGTTGTGTTTGGGCATCAATCCCTATGGGATTGATATCTGCTTTTTTTAACTACAAGTTACAACTCGTTCACTTGCGGTTTTTAAGCGTAAAACAAGTAGATAGGTTTTACCATCAATAGTTATTACATCTTTTATGATAGCATAACGATGGCTAACGTATAATGTGCGCACTCTTAAACTATAAAAAATAAAGTCCTTGCCAAACTATTTCCAATTTCTAATTGCATAATAAATTGAACACACAAAAAGAAATTATTTAAGATACTTAAAATTTCATAAACATGTTTCTAAATTTTATATTATGAAACTATAGATAAAATAGCCAATGAAGAGACGTGTTGAAGAGATCAATAATGCCATCAATGTAATCAATGTTAAAAATATATTTTATGATATGGCTTAAGAAGGATAACTGCCATTACTAGATAGAAAAACTTGATAGTAGTTACCTAAAATGGTCTCGAATGATAAGGATGAGGAAGTGGGTAATAACTCAAAATCTCATGATGATGATGATTATAGTAGTGGTAATAATAGGCTAAGTCTACCAGGTAACAATGGTGATAATTTTTACAGTTGTAGGGTTTATAGATATACATATAATGAATTTGTAGGAGACAAAATACAATATGCATGTGATTTTCTTATTAATAAGAGAAAATATGGCATGCCTTATTAAATCATTCTTATAGAAGAAGTAGTGTTCAGTCATTATTAGACTCTCATAATGATTTAAGTCACATATAAGTAACCTTCAGGTTTGACCTTTTTGCCTCCAATTTGATAGTTTTGAAGGCGTATTCTATTCGATCTATGATAGAGACAATGACCATTTCTAACATACAAAACCATATGGATGTTCAGATAAGTGTTGCAAGAAGTCAACTAGTTTGATAAGCTCTTTAAGACTTTAAGTTCTATGAAGTATTACTCAGTGAATTTTCAACCTAGGCAGTTTGGAACCCTTAATATTTTATATTGCTTTTTTCTTCATTTATTTTGCAAGTTTTGAAGTGGAATTTCACTGTTTAAAGGATTAAGCTTTACGCTCTTGATCTTTATCTCTCTTCCAACTACTCATGTCAAGTTTTATTTTTTAAAAAAAGTTCTAGTAACGATAGATATCGGGTAAAATAAAATTGGCTCAGGTGATTTTCTTATCTTTAAGGTTTGTGTAGTTCTTTTATTGTTGTCAAGATCTTATTACTTCATAAGTATTTATTTGTAGATATAACTTCTTTTATTGTTGTCAAGATCTTATTACCTAGATCAATAAGATCTGATTCCAAACTCATTCTTGGAATTTACGTTAACTAATCTTTGTCACAGTTTATTACTTTATCTTTTTTATTACCTACATTTTGAACAACGCATTTGGTTTTTGAGTTTATCTCTATTTTTTATTGTATGAAAGGTTCATTTTCTTGTCCTGCTTTGTTTGTTTCTATGAATCCCTCAAAATGTCTCTCATCTTGACAAGTTGTTTTTTCTCTTTGATTTCATTTTCATATAAAATGGCTAAAATCTATTCTCTAAATAGTAGAACTGGTTTTTCTTTTTTAACCTCAGAAGATTGTTTCTCCCTCTTTACTTATTTTCGGTATTTAATGGAGATTATAGAAATTATAAAGCAGCATCTTTTTCTAGGTTAGTTAAAATACCCTCGAAAGTTCGTATCTTTTTCTAATCAGAACCATAATTTCTTGTTTCTGTATAAGATCTAAGACCGGTCTTCTACATAGAAATGAAACCTATCGCTTCTCTTAATTCGTGAAGCTTTATGGTTTGATTATGATGTTTGGGATTCATGTGGTAACTTTAAGTGACTAATTATTTTTTGGATTAGAGTTGTGTCGTCACTTTTTTTGTCAATTTTTGTGACTTTTTTGCAGGATAACTTTGGATATCTTGCTTTTGGTGATCAGGGCTTTTTTATCCTAGCTTAGTGTCTTATGTTATGTCTAACTAGCTATTGTATACTTCAATTTCCAATATATATATCAATTATTTCCTTTCTTCCTTTTTATTTTTGTTAGTTCTTTTCCTAGTGTTCTATTAGTAAGGCTTATTTGATTAGTACTTTTAACTACTCTAATATTTCCCTATTTAAGTTGTCAATAATTATGGTAGTTCCATTCTTTTTTGGGTGATTCATTATTAATCAATATGTTCCTATTTCAATATTCACTGTTCTAAAACAAATTTGGCTAAAAAGGTTGAATCTTCTTCCTATACACATTTATAATTATTTATTTACACAGACTATTACTTTTTGTAATTGCTTCCTTGTCTCAAGTTTTATTGGAGTTGTTAGGGGCTTTTTAAACGCGTCTTCTTTAGCTTTTGGTTGGTATTATGTTAGTGTTAACTTTGAATACTAATGACGGAGCAAGGGCTAGTCCTTTAGTGAGTTTTGAGTTTAAGAGAAAAAAGATGTTGACAGACTACAGATAGGTTCTCGGAACATCAAAACCCTTATAAGGAAGTATTTAGGATAAGTGGAGATTTTAGAAAAATATAATACTCATATAGCATGCTTCCAAGAGACAAAGTGGAAAAAGGTAAAGCGAAAAAGATTAATGGGTTCAAACTTTGGTACTTAGGGTATTCGAGATGACATAATGAGGTATGTATCTTAGTTTTTAAAGGAACTTGTAAATCACATTATGAAGGTAAAAGGGAAGAATGATATGATTATGTTCGTACATATTATGGTGAGTGGTGTTGTTCTCAATGTGTTATATGCTTGTGCACCTCAAGTAGGTTTGGACGAATAACTTAAACACTAATTCTGGAAAGAGTTAGATGAGCACCTAATGACTTTTAAGAGTGGAACCATGAAAACTCAAATTAACTAATTTCTCCTAAGATGAAGCAGTTGACCAAGGTGTAAGGATTATAAGGTGATACCAAAAGCTTGCTTGTCAACTCAATATAGACTATTAGTTTTGGATCTTAGAATTAAAGGATGGAGGAAGAAGAGAAGTCCTAATAGGTATGCTAGAGTCAGATGGTGGAATCTGAAGGGGACACATTGAAATAACTTAATGATAGAGTAATATATGGAGATGAATAGAAATCGGAACGAGATGCTAACTAGATGTAGGAGAGAATAGAAACTCTTTTAAGGCATATAGCTAAAGAGATCTTGAGGATTTTCGAAGGGCCTAGGTGTACTAAGATGGAGTCTTAGTGGTGGAATGAAGATGTACAAGAAAAGGGTGCCTTTAAAGTTCTAATGGATAGTAACACAGAGTTAGAAAGAGTAGTTAATAGAGAAAGATACAAACTGACAAAGAAAGAGGCAAAGAAGAAAATCTTAGTGGATGAAAGTAGAGATTATGAGAATTTGGAATGTAGATTGGATACTAAAGAGGGAGAAATAGACATTTTTAAGTTGGCGAGAGCTAGGGAATGGAAAATGAGAGAATTAGATTAGGTTCATTGTATAAGAGATAAAATAGGGCAAGTGCTCATGGCTAAAATGGACATAAAGAGAACATGACATAGGTACTTTTGTAGCCTTTTTAATGAAGGCATAGAGGACAACTTCTCTTTAAGTGGCCTCAGCAAGTGTGAGAGGTTTATAGCTTGCCTCATTGTAAATAGATTACAAGGGAAGAAATTAAAAGAGCTTTAAGTGAGATGAAAAGAGGAAAGGCATTAGGGTCGAATGAGATACCCATAGAGGTGTGGAAGAGTCTAGGCATAAAGGGTCTTACTTGGCTAGCCAAACTTTTTAATGTGATCTTTAAGTCCTCTAAAATTTCAAATGAGTGGAGACTTGGTATGTTAGTTTCTCCATACAAGTACAAAGGTGACATCCAAAATTGTAACAAATATAAAGGCATCAAACTACTTAATCACACCATGAATTTATGGCAGAAGGTAATTATGAAGAGAGTGCAAAAGGTTGCTCCTATTTTAGAGAACCAGTTTGGCTTCATGCTAGGACAGTCTATGAGAGAGGCTTTACATCTCCTTAAAAGATTAATTGAATGTCAAATAGAAAGACAAAGAAATCTACACAATATTTTTATTAATTTAGAGAAGGCATATAGCAAGGTTCCTAAGGAAATCATACAGAGGTGTTTAGTGGTTAATCGTGACGTTTGAGCTTTAAAATTTATAAATCCCATAAATACTATAAGCGCACAGGTAGCCACTATAGTATAAGAGGTGTCAATCCCACGAAGAGGGTGCTAGCCTAATCCTAACTTGTCTAAGGCTCAACGAAAAGAATAAAAAGAAATAAAAACTGCATAAATGAACACGAAAGTAAATATGGGAATTTGATTCAAGAATTGTAAAGTGAAAGTTTCAATAAAACAGAATTAAACGAAGCAGTCACACAAGTCATAATGTAAATCTATTAAGAGAGTCAATCAAGTTATGAGAGAGGGGATTTTACCTACCATTAATGTTAATCTAGCCATTTATGTATTTACGGGATGTCAATTCTAGACAGTTATAGGGTTGATTACTCTCTCTCGAGTTATAACCATTAAACCCTAAATTGTAAACCCTAATCAAATTATAGAACTTGCAATCTCTCAATTCACAAATTACCTACAATTCTAATTAGTTCCAAAACTCTCTAATAAACAATCGGGTCTCGTACAAGATTTCTCTCCATGAAATTACCGACCAGATTGATTAAGTGGTCAATTAGATCATCTAACTCTTATTAATCTTATCTAATCATTTTTATTCGGCTCACCCTTTCAGTTTGTTACCAATACATGCAATTATATTAATCAATCATAACACTCAAAACAATAAACACAAAATAACTAAATCAACATTAGCTCAAAGTGAAATCCCGAAGGAGAGTTCAGAACATTATCAACAACCCAAAATCCATTTCCATACAATCCATCTCAACTTTATACATTTAAATGAAAAAGGAAATAAAGAGAAAATGGAACTTAGGTTAGACAAATTAGGAAGACAGCAGAGTCAGGACACCACCTGATTTGGCGAGCAACGGCATGGGGATCCACTTCTTCCTCCTTCTTCCTCTTCTTCTTCTCTCTCTCTTCTTGTTCTCCCTCTTTAGGGTTTCCAAGAGTAGCTAAATATAAAGCTCTTTCTTTTTGTTATTGATGTTCTATTTACGTTCTTTTGTGTTTAGGGTTGAACTAGGATTTTTCTAGGGTCTGAAAGGTCCAAAAAATCCCGAAAATGTGAAGTTTGGAAGTGGCTGCGCATTTACCTAACGCAGGCCACAATTGTGGCCCTGTAGGCCATGATAGTGGCCTATGTCAGGCCTTTTTGTCATAATTATTTGTGGGCCATGTAATTGGCCCCAATTTTCTTTGAAACTCCTCCATTCTTTGATCTTTACCCTGAAACACTACTAAACACATCAAGGTACCTAAAAAACATCATATTTAAGCTCAAAGGATTGTTCTAACCCATAAAACACTTAAAACACAAATCAATCACAAACTAACACAATTATACCCTAAACACATACTAAACAATCGAATAAATGGCTAAACATATATCAAACTATACCCTAAAATATTATGCATTTTACACCTATCAACGTCCCCACACTTATTGTGTGTTTTGTGTATTATGTTGTTTTTTGTTTTGTTTGCTAAACGTTTTCTTTGTTGTATTGTGTGTTTTGTGCTTTATGTTGTTTGTTGTTTTGTTTGCATGAATGCAACAAATAAGGCAGTAGCTTCATCTTCATGAAATAATTTAACTCAAAACATAATCATTCAAGTTGTTCCAAATTATCAACTTGCGAAATCTGTGTCTAAGGACCTTGGACTCAATATACAAACTAATCAAAATTTTAATGTTGAGTCTATTCACGCCTATCACTTGCACACACACATTGATAACTATTCAGTCAAAACAAAAGTGTAGCTATTCCTCAGTAGGTTTTCATGAAAAATCAAGCTACTAACAACTTTGGTTTTTTTTGAAAATATTCTTTTTGTTGATTTTTCTTTAAGGACATGAACTTAGTCTTTTACGAGGAGTCAAGCATTTGTGATGAATGTCTATCCGGTTACTCAACTAAGTCATGTTGTTATTAAGCTGCTTGGTTAGAATGTCATTATAGCCTTTTTACATAAAGGCACACATTTGTGATGTGAGTCGATCCGGTTACTCAGCTACATCACATTCTCAACTGGGTACTAGCTCTATTCATAACACGAAGGCTAGCGAAATAATTATTTTAGTTAAAATTATACAACCTTTTTTAACACAAAATTTTACCTACCTTATTGCTTTAGCTAATCATTCTCATGAAAATGTACTAATAATGCCATTTATTTGGTTAGTCTAAAATTATAAATGGGTATAACAAATTCTTAGGGTGAATTGACTAACATCGTATTCTAATTAACCAACATATTTAGCCCTAAGTAACTTAGGTCACTAATTTCACAAGCTAATAAAT
>JAOQML010000008.1:31042052-31077118 GCA_027568935.1 Erythroxylum urbanii
ATAAAACGTTGGGTAATAGGGCATTGGCAGTAGCTGCGTTTAATACTTTGCCTTGCTCTACCATAGAGGAAAACAACTTTAACAGATTTAAGACTGTATTGAACACATTCTTATTCGGAGTATCTTATATTTTTATGCATAAATTTATTTAAAATGATCTTCATATAGAAATTTTAATAGATATTTTGATGTGATATTATATATAAAAGATATAATTTGCAAGAATCTAGATTGTTTATATGTAAAATATAACAAGTTTTGTGTACTTGGAAACAGGTTGTTATCCATTCAAAAAAATTTACAACTACAACATTCATAATTCAGTATTTAATTTTAATAGTTGTATTTATGAAATCTACAACATGATGATGATTACATAAAAATTTTAGAAAAAGGTTTGAAGGTTCTATCTATATGTTACAATCTAGGTATAGTGACTGCTTCTTGTCTTTCTCTAGAACCTACTAATACTCCTTCCTACTTCAGCCCACTCTTCCTCTCTTCCTATCTTCCTTCTTAATCCCTTTCCTTTCTAGCCTTTTGTTTGTTTTTCCATCTTAATATATCTCAAGGTTTGTGCTGCTCCTTTTCTAAAATCTTTACAAAGCTTACCGGTCACCTTCTTCCTAACTTCTCATTCCCTAAGCTTTCTATCATATAGTTGGTGTTACCTTCCTAGGTCTTTATCCTTTGGAGTTATTTTTTCTTTGTTTTTGGGTTCGAACTTCCTTCCCATGCTTTCTATAGTCCCTTGTGTCTTCTAAACCTATTATTTTCTCTTTTTTTGTTTCGAGCTAATGTCGAACAATGTGCCTATTACCTCAAAACTTTCCTATTACCTCTTTCTAAAAATCCCAGCACCCTTACCCCAATCCTTTCCTCCCCCTAAACTTTAAGGTTTACAGTTGTCAAAAATCTTGACTTTAAGTCCTCGAAGACCCTTCCCCAACTTTGAAGCTACATAACTATCCAGTTAGTGAAGACCCCTCCATAGTTACTACCCTCATAAACATATTCAAGATAGTTACCCTCCTTTTAGGAAACTAAATAATAGGTTTTTAGCCGTTAAAAATGCTTGGGATTCCTAAAATCCCAACTTAATGATGATAATATATTCTTATTCAAGTTTTCCCCCTTAGATTAGTCACACAAGGTAATCTAAGTTGGCCTTTAACAGTTCTACAACCAACCATTTTTGTGCAGAGATGGAAACTAGGCTTTAATTTACATAAGATCGAGGTGAATCAAGTCTTCGTGCGGCTTAACATATACAATCCACCATTAGAATACTAGATCACTCAAGTCTTGAGTTATTTGGACAACTACCTTATAGATCCACTATGCTTAGAAAAAGCCACTACTAGTGTGAAAAAAGTATGATATGCTTGAATTTATATGTTTATAGACATTTAGCAGCCTCTCCCTGAGCATATGCCTATAATGTGACTAGATGAGAACATTGATATCTCCTAAGATTCAGTAAAGGTCTATCATAATTGGAGACCTGATTTTAAGCACAATATAAAATGACAGCCAATAACGTAAGTCTTCAAAATAGGTTTTTATGAAGAACTAATTAACTTGAATCCCATTACTAAGAAGAATGGTGGCCTGGAAGATTCTTCCCTAGAGACCACTATCATGGAAACCAACTTCAAGGTTGTATAAGTTATTTCTTCTAATGTACTAATGATGGGAAATCATGAAGCTAAGGCTTATAATTATGAAATACCAATGATTAGAAATCTAGAGACAGAGCCTAGGGTTACCACTTTAGATACCTCATTAAGGGAAGATCATATATCAAAAGGAATCTCTACCCTAACTAAGACTTCTTATAATACTGGTAAGGAATTCCACATTTTTAACAGAAGGAGGTCAAACTCAAAAGAGGAAAGGTTTTAAGTCTTCCCTTTAACCATATATTTCTTTTGTTGGAATATAAGGGTGTTAATTATCCCACTAATCAGCTTTTGCTAGGAGACTTTATAAACAACTCTAATTTTTATTTAATGGGATTACCTAAAACCAAGCTAAGAGAAGAAAGTTGTAAGAACTTATTTTTCTAGAGGAAGGATTAGAGATTAATTGCTAAACATCATTTACTTTAGAAAGGTAGAATTTAGTGGCTTATGACCCTAGGATGATTAAGGTTAGAAAACTCATACAAGACCAATTTACACACATATTAATGAGATTATTAGTGAATAATATTAACTTAGAGTTTCCGTTTATATATGCATACAATCTAGCTTTCGAGATAACTCTTTTATGGGATGAACAAAAAAAGTCCAACTCCCTTTATCAACCTCCCATAGCTAGTTTAGTGTGGCTTCAATTGTATGTTGCACTACTACAAGGTAGATGACAACTTATGTCTTATGACCTACTTAGAGGAACTAAGGGAATGTGTTAAGGATATTCAAATCGTTGATCTATCTTTGGAGGGACATTTCTTTATCTAGTTCAATAAAAAGTTAGATATTTAGTTTCTTAGGAAAAAACTAGATAGAGTTAGGATGAATGAACACTAAATAAATTATTTCCTAAACAATAAGGAATTTTGTCCAATCCCCTCTTTTTAGATAATACTCTTATCCTAGTCCAAAATCTCTTTGGTTCCAAAAAAACTTCTCATCTTTTTAGATTTAATAATGCCTTATTGTAAGTATAAGGCTTTAAGAAAGCTCTATTGAAAAGTCTGAAGTAATATATCAAGAAGAAAAGGCTCTTTATATGTATGAAGAAGCTAAAACTAATTAAAAAAGAGATGAAACCCCTTAACAAGCAACAAATAGGTAACACACAAGAAGTTTTCACTCAAGCTAGGAATCTCCTTCATATAATTCAATATTAGTTAGATCCCTTTTTAACCTTTCACTTCAAAATAAGGAGAAGCTAGCATTCTTCAATTATACTAAGGCTATTGAGTTTAATCATTCAATATGGAGGTAGAGATCTAAAATCAATTAGATATTGGAAGAGGATAGAAACACTTCATTTTTCCATAACTAGATCCTTGAAGAGAAGGAAGCTCAATTCATACTTAAGCAAGCAAAATTAAAACTCAAGTAGGAATTCTTTAAAAAGCTCAATATTTTTCTCTTGTTCTCTTGGAACTCTAGCTATATGTACATCTTCTATCGAACTCTTTCGATCAACTTCCAAAGAACAATTCGCTCCGTAGGAAGCTAACCATCTAACCAGTCCATTAACAAAATATAATATGGAGCAAGTCTTGTTCTCTATACACCTTAATAATGCACCATGCCTGGTTGGATTGAACTTCTTTTTCTTTTAGAAAGCTTGGGGACAAATCAAAACTCAGGTGATAGATTTTGTCCTCAAATTTCTTATTATAGGAAAAATGATAAAGGAAGTTAATAAAACCTTTCTATACCTTATCCCCAAGGTAAGTATCCCTACATCTTTTAAATACTTTAGGCTAATTGCTTGTTGCAATTTATAAACTTATATCCAAGTTGTTACAAAATATACTGAAAGAGCCACTTTGTATGTGCATATATTTGACCCAAAGTGCTTTCATAAAGGATAGATCAATTAGGGATAACATATTAATAGCTCAGAAATTTCATAAGAGCTACAACCAGAACCACTTAAGCAAGGATTGTGATCTTAAGATAGATTTTCATAAAGCTTTTGATACCACTAATTGAAAACTTCTTATAAACACTCTCAAGGATTTTTATTTTCCTAGCATATTTGTTACCTAGATAGAATAATGCATTTCATCTATCTCATACAATGTTCATAATAATGGAGAATCCTCTAAGCTTATTAAGGGAATATGGTGAATTAGACAAAGTGACCCTTATCACCCTATCTCTTTACTCTTTCTATGGAGGTATTCACAAGACTCTTAAGACTAGCTTCCACTAGCCAAGGGAACAAATTTAAGTTTCATTCCAAGTGCAAGAAATTGAAAATATATAGCTTATTCTTTCTAGATGACCTTATCTTATTTTCAAAAATTGATGATAAATCCTTGTACAATCTAATGATTGTCTTATACACGTTTAAGGAAACTTATATCTCTCAACCAACAAAAAGAAAAGTCATCTACTTATCTCCTTAAGTGCCTCTCATCTTGCAACCTGGTTATACCTATCATTGGCCTAAACATAAAGAGGTCACCTTGTTCACTTATCTTGAGATATCGATTTCCATAAGGAAACCTACATATAATGACTTTCTTCCACTAATTGATAGAATCAAAAAGAGCATATTTGCTTAGTACATTAAAAGTCTCTCTTTAGCTAGTAGAATCCAACTTATCAATTATATCCTAAGTAATTTGCATACACACTAGCCTTCCCACCTAATGTTGTCTATTGGAATCACTAAAATTATTGAGAAACTTCTAAAAAACTTTCTTTGTTCTAGTGATCACAATTAGAAAGCTTTAGATAAAGTCAAATGGAAGGAATTTAGTACTCCTAAAAAGGAAGCAGGATCGGGAATTATTACCATTCGGTTAGCTAATAAAAAATGATGATCAAGAGATTATGGAGACTCTTAGTGGATAAACAATCAATATAGGTCAAATGAATACTACTTAAAAAGGACTAGTATCTGGTCCATACGACAGAAAACTCTTTTAACTATTTCTTAATGCAACTTATGAAGCTGAGGAACATTGTTACATAGGAACTCCTATACGGGATTGGTGGCGGAGCACTTACAAATTTCTAATATGACTTTTAGACTAATTTTAGACCTCTTAGGGACATTAAGGAACTTAATCCTTTTCATTACTCAATCCTTAAAGTAGGCACTGTAAAGGAAGTTCTTAGTAGTAGACTTGATGTGTTTGATTATCACTGAATTTCTCTCTAATGTTACACTAAATCCAAATAGCAAGGATACCATCATGTGGAAAGGCTCCGTTAATGGCCTATTCTCCATCAAAACTTGTAGGGATGTCCTTGGAAAATATTAGTTTGGTTCAGACACTCTAGTTCTAGAGCATATGCTATCCTTTAGCTCACTATTAAGAGTAAACTACCTACTATTGATAAGAGCAACATATTCCTAACCATACCTAGCACTCGTCCTCTTTGTAGTCTAGAAGAAGAAATCGTAGACCATCTCTTTTTTTCCAATGTATATTTTAGCTTCATCTAGAATGGTGTCTTGCAAAGTGGTAATAACATATCCCTTTTTCCAAATTGAAATGAGTTAATGTCTTGGTTTTGTTAACCTTGCTATCTTAGTAATGGAGATCATATAATCTATAAGATATGCTTGGGAACACCATTTACACTCTCAGGAAAGAATGAAACTTGTTAATTTTCCAACACCAATCCAATAATAGAGAGTTATCATTGAAGGAACTAGTAATACTTCTAAGGGAGCAACTTTTGGCACAGAAACTTCAACTTACTTGCAGCCTAAACATGGCCACATGATGGCACATGATATAAACTAAAATGTTCATAATGAACTATGCAAACGTGTTGCTTCTAACATCTCCAAACCCAACTGCTTGGATTATTAAATGCTAAGTGATTTGCTTTTACATTTTCATGTAAAGGTTCAATGCTTAAGCATAAATTTATATGATATAATCTCCAATAAAGCTATGAATAAATTTTTTAGCTTTTAACTCCTTGGTTACATGTAATCCCCTTGGTTACATTTAATCCCTTTGGATCTTTTGGTTAAATAAAATTTACTTACTTTTTCAAAAATCTGTAATCATAATTTTGAAACTTTATATGTAATTGAATTCACATACATCTCACAACTCCTTACACATTTAGAGTCAAGAATCAGCTACTCTAGTACTAGTTAATACCAGAAAGAATTTAAAGAAAAAAGAAGAAGAAGAAGAAGAGAGAAGTATTTTCAATTCATTCATCAAAACAGACTTGATAACCCTCTGTTTTGAAGAAAGGTTATTATGAAACGATCATATGTAATGTTATAACTAACATTACAAAACAATTAAAAGTTGGGTAGACTCCTATACAATTTTAAACCCACTTATTCTATTTATCGAAATGGTGACCATAAGATGTTTTAACACACATTAAATTCCCTCATTTTGTCCACCTTAAAATCTAATGTAGACCCACCTGGCGAATTGCGTTGCACACAGAACTAAATCTTATTTGATCTGTAATCCCAAACTAATCATATGGCAGGTAGAATTTTCAACTGTATTATGAGATATAGCGTACACAATCCGTGCATGATAATCATATGCATGGCGTATGTAGATAGATAAATAAATGATCAATCATGGAAAAGAGAGCCATTGCCTTTTGGTATATATGACACGCCAGCAATGGTTGCATAAATCAAGGGAAGAAATTTGGCATGATTGCATAGAGTATGATGTTTATATACATGTAGGGTTAGGTAAATGTATGATCGCATTTGGTAAGGAATCTAATACAGCTAGCTAAGTTTTCAGATGAGAAGAAGCTTGCAGGGGATTTATAAAGATAACAATACTGCGGGTTCTAAAAATTTAACGAATCTTTGTTAATTGAGTTGATAAATTATCATTAAGTACTATAGTTTTTATAAAATTTTACTTAAAAGAAGCATGAACATAACAGAGTTGTAAGTTAATATAGCAAATATTTGATCACTTATAGCACTAAGTCTACAGTTTTCTATATATGCGGCAGTAGCAATGAAAAATGGAGTTCGGAGATCATCTTTACTTCTAGTCCATATTGATTACTAGATGTAATGGGTAATCTCAAAACCTACTGATTTAGATGTACATTCTTGATCAGTGGTAAATGACCTGTCTAGCTTTTACAGTCCCGCTAGTGAAGGAATTATTGGAAAGTATATAAAGTAATTTAGCCGTTTGGGTTTCCCGTTTTCTCTAATATAAAGCAATTTTAGGTATTGGATTGCAGAGGTTTTTCGAGTGGCTCGCGTTGGCTGCTAATAAGAAACAAGTGGGGAGGTAGAACTTACTGTAGTGAAGCAGGAGAAGGAACAGGTATATAATTTTGTATATGTTGAAAACTGAAGACAAATGAAAAGATGGACTGCGGTTTTCGAGTAAAATTTTGCCTCTTTCTGGTTGGTGCATTAGAATGTTGATATTTGTCGTCTAGTAAGGTGCGGCAGACAACGTCCAGATGTTAATGTGGAGGCATATATATTTATATATGTACACATATGGTCAGGACAAAGCACAAATGGACAAAGCATGTACAGCCCCAAGGAAAAGGAATAGATATACATAGTCACTAAGATTAGGACATGAATTACTGTTGTTCAGAAGGGAAATAATTAATTAAACGTTGAAGGATCATGCAAATTGCTCCCCCCAGCTATTATGTATTAAGAACTAAACTAGAATATCATTTACTGACATGATAAATAACAAAAGGTGATAGTAACGAACGTGATCCTCATAACAACAAAATTTTCTATATTAATGGGAACTAAGATAAGCAAGAATACATGGTCTTCAATTTGGAAAGTTGAAAGAGAGAGATTAATAGGAAGTGTTTTCGAAAATTGTGGGTGACAATGCAATTATAGAAATGATCACATGGTCGATGGCATGCTTTGATTCCCTAAACAAAAGCAAATTGAATAAAACCAAATAGGAATGAGAGAGGTCTCTCTCCATGGTCACATGCATGCTTCCTGGGGACCATCAATTCCTTAAATATTACACCAAAGCATGAAATGAGAAGATCCCAAAAAAAGCAAATTACAAAAAATATATATATTAAAAAAAATGTTGTTGCTCTCTCTCAAATCTTACTTCTCAATAGAATACAACTCAGACCCCTATAAAGTACAATTGGTATAAATTATGGCAAAAAGAGATTCATTTGCATGCTGGATTACTGTCACCTTTGCTTTGAAAGAACATTACATGCCTTGATTGCTGCAACTGTCCTCTGCTTTTAACATCTTTGTAGCAACACTAAGACGAGGATTATCGCCATTTTAGGTGGCCTTCTCGACCTCCTCCCTAGAGATGCGAGTAGGAGAGAGGAGAGGAAACTTCCCTATGACAAATTCTAGGAAGCCCCCCACCCAACTCTTCTACTTATTACTACTCTATTTAATATCAATTTGCATTCGTTCGAAGGTCTCTCAACACATTAATTAAGCGTCGTTATTAAAGTGGATTGAACTATAACATCACTCCTAAATTATTACTGTTTAGTACCTTAAATGTAGCATAACATCGTATAATGAACATGCGTTAAAGCTTAGACTGGTAATCCATAAATTATATATGGAGCAACGTTTGCTGTATTATAAATAAATCATACAAATGTAGATGTAACTGTAGTTTATGCCAGCCAAATCTAACAAGTAGGGAAGAATGTTTTATAAGAAATTTCAGTTATGTGCATTGGGTAATTAAAAGATGATAATACATATCGATTGGTAATAAAATGGTGCGCATACCAGCGCCCTAGAAATTATAATCTTGAACAACAAGAAACATTTGAACCTTAGCAACTACTATAGGGTTACGCAATCTTAAATGGTAAACGTTAACCTTTTTCTTTTATGGAATATCTACCGTGTCCTGGTTAATTTTCATCGAAATTCTCATTTGATCGGGTCGATCTCCGGATTCTGCTGGATTCTGTCGCATCTTTTTAACCTTGAACTTAAAGGGTTCTCTTGGCCTGGAATTGGCAAATGCGAAATGTTGATAAAATAAAAATAAAGCATATATATATATATATCCCTACTGTGTAATATTTCTATTGAGATAATATATTAAATTAATATTGGTTGTTTTATTGATGTTAATTGAGTTGTCATTCTGCTTGGATTTGTTAACTCATACCCATGTGTGCATTCATATGTCTGCTTGGGCTATGATCAATGGACTTGATATGAAAGAAATTTCACTGACTGTTATATAATATAAACTCCTTTTGATTCATTAATACATATCTTTTGTGGTATTTTCCTTCACCTGTTTGCTTGTCAAAGTTAAATATATATCACACACATGGGGTACAAGAGACATAAGTTGGGAATTTATACTGTAGGAGACAAATGAAATATAATATTACAAAACTGTTAATAGATTGTGCAAATATACACAAGTACAAATTTTTACAACCTTGAAAGACAGATAGCAATAACCTAAACTGATAGTTAGCACATTTAACAAAGTCCTTCCTACCTACCTAAGCCATGCCTCAACAATGCCATGCTCTACACAAAAATTCCATGGGACTATAAATCAATCCATTTCGTCTTGCAAGGATCAATTGTGTTGTTTGAGCGACACCGAACCAACAATCACAATCAAAAAGCAAACAAATAGAAAGGCAAAAAATAAAGAACAAGAAAAAAGAAAGCCATGGCCATTAAGGGTCAGCATATAGCAAATTAGCAATGGTTGAAATGTGGTCTTTGTTATGATTGTTTGGATAATGCAAATGGGGAATTGGTCCGTTCAATTTTCAAGGGGCAACATTGGTAACTTTGGGTCTGGTAGTGAGGTGGTATGATTGGACGAGCAGGTTCTTGGGTGAACAGTTCATGACCCTTGATCTTGATATTTATCAAGCACGGTGCTTGATAGACGCTGAAAGATCACGGGGGCACCGTACTGTGGGTAAAGTAGCATCAGGACCGTTGGTGCGTGTTGATAGGTAGGTGCCAATCTAAAGGAGAAGCGTTGAAGTATGATTGCAAGTGTTAATTTGGCTTGCAAAATAGCTAGATTTTGGCCAATGCAGGTACGGACCCCAAGCCCAAATGGAATGAACGCCAGAGGATGCTTCGCTGCCCTGGCAACCCCATCAGAGAAACGGCCAGGATTGAATTCGTTTGCGTCGTTTCCCCATATGCTCTGATCATGATGAAGGGCCAAGATTGGTATCAAAAGCTCTATTCCAGGTGGGATCTTGTATCCGCCCAGCTCTACATCTGCTTTAGTCCGTCTGATTGTCGCTATTGTTGGAGGATACAGCCTCAAGGACTCATTTAGAATCATGGTCAGCTGCACACCAGATAAAGCGCATAACATTTAGAATAAAATTAAAAGGAGAGGGCGGCTTTGGGATTTCGACAAGCCGAAAATATCAAATGTAATGTTTGGTTGGCGATGCATGAATTGGAGAGGTGGAGGTGTTACCGTCTTAAGCTTCACAACATCATCTTTGGTGGGGATGTCACGTGATCCACACACCCGCAGTACCTCGTCACGTGCAAGCACCTGCCACTCTGGGTGCATTGCAAGTAGGACCGTAGTCCACGTCAGCAGATTGGATGTGGTCTGTTTGCCCGCAAAGAAAAAGCTCTTGCACTCTTCCAGTATGTCATGAACAGTCACATTTGGACATGAATTTGAGGCTTGAATCATTAGTCCCAACAAGTCCTTTGGTCCCTTGGTTTCTTGTACAATGTTCCATGTACTCTCTTTCCTCTTCTCGATCAACTTCTTCAACGATTTCCTTATCTCCTTGTCCAATTTCCTCGATTTAATGTTTTTCTTTGTGGGAAAAAACCTTTTGTTTTTAAATTGACAAAAGTGAGTATTGTTTCGCTAGAACTGAATAATAATAATTATTAAAAAATAAATTTGTTTTAAACCTGTAACCAGGAATAAACACTTTTTGAAATGCCTCGGCGGCAAGCACCATCTGCTGTGCTTGTAATCGGAAGATGGCTTTACCATCCTCGTAGCTGCTACCAAAGGCTGTTCTTGTGATGACATCTTCGGTTAGAGTTTGAAACCATTCAGAAATTTCAATCTCTATCTCCTCGCCCGAATTTGGCTTCACCGCCCATTGGTCCACCATATCCACCACGCTCTTCCCCACAACCGGTACTAACAACTACGAACATCAACATTAAATTCACAAAATAATTCAACCATACATAACTAGATAAAAAAGAAATAATTAAATTGTGGGATTTTATTTAATTACTTTGAGATTTTCCATGTGGAACGTAGGTGTGATGATTTTTCTGTGGTGAGCCCATTTTTCACCTTTGAGGCTAAGAAGGCCATCTCCTTCCAGTTGTTTAATAAGAGGGTGAGCCTCCACCTTCTCGTAGCATTCTGACTTGGAAGTGAAAATTTCCCTAATCAAGTCTGGATCGGAGACCGTGAGCCGAACCGTGGGTCCAAACCACACCAGAAATGTTGCACCTTCAATCAAACAGACATGCCATTAATTTCCAAAATTATGCTTCATTAGGTATATTGGTTACATTACCTATTTTGCAATAGCATCTGGTCATTTAATTACTTAAATCAAATATCATGACCTCTACAAATGGAGGCAAGCTAGCCAGAAAAGAACAAAGAAAGTTACTTTGGCACCAAGTTAGACCTTCCACACATCCTCTTGTAGTAAGTGTCAAAGTATGCGAAAAAGAGTAATCACCAACAAAATTACATTAGACCAGCTAGCCATCAATTGAATGTGGGGAGAGAGATAGAGAGACAAAACATAAGTGGCATGTAGGAAGAAGACAATTGAAACTATGGAGCTATACAACATTTTGATCATACCTTGAGAGGTTGTTAACTTTGTGGAATACAGAAAACAAAGCAAATGACAAAACTGCAACCCATGTTTGAGTGCACAAACAAATACAATACGTCCTTTTCGTTTCTTTTCTCATCTTTTACAAGCTACGAGGAGAGGCGAAAATGATCTGATGAGAAATGAAAATGGTAAAATTTTCAATATAGAAATAATAACTATGAAGTAAGTTTAGTTCTTAAGGGAAAAGAGAAAATGAGAAAAGAAGAGAAGAATACAAAGAAGTGGAACAGTCCAAACTCAGAACTTCAACATCAAGCATCAAAGCGCAGAAAAAAGGCTGAAAAAGTTTTTAAAAGAAGTACATGAACTCAAAGACAAAGGAAAAAAACACCAGAAAGCCTTTTAAAAGTCACAAATTTCGGAAGATGGATCAGCAAACCAACCCAAAGAAGCACATCATAACAGAACCACATCCCCAGCTTTAATGATTAACACTAAAGCTCATCCTAGTTATGCTTTAACAAAGCAAAGCCTCACCCCACATTGATACACAATTTTCAGTGCTTTCAGAAACACTTCCAAGTCCTGAACTAGCTAGAACTTGTAGTGCAACAAGCTTAGACCTGGAAACAAATTTAATAAACTTCAAAACCATTCAAACAGATTTGAACAGCATGAAAGTTCGTTTGTAAGTGTGGGAGAGATAGAGATCACATCATCAAGTGGTGCTTGTAATTAAACAAAATATTTATGTACCATAGATTTTTTTCCAGTGATGGTAAAAAGCAAGAACTCTAGGAAGTATGTTGTGGGAAAAAGGCATGGGTTGGGAAGAGGCCTTTAACATCATCTCCACCACTTCCTTGACATTGCCTATGAAAAAACGATAAGGAGGTCCTCTGATTCCTTGCTTAGAGAAATGATCTTCAATTCTTCTGGGTCTCCACCAAAATAAAACAACAATCTTTAAACCAAAAACGAAGGCCAAGAAAGAGAAACCAAGAAGCTTTAACCAGTAGAAGAACATGTCTTCCATGGGAGATAGAAGAGAGGAAGAGACAAGAATATGTATATATAGAGAAAAAAGAGAAACAACAGTAGCTAACGCAGTCTCTCTTCTCGTTGTTGAGAAAGTGAATAAGGAAAGGGTATGAGAAACGAGTAATAGCAGAGCTTAAATTCAGTTTCTTTTGGGTTTCTTCAAGTTTCAAAAAACCATCTTGGTGTTTTGGTGTTGTGCTTTACTTTGGCTTATGTTGTTAGTTTAGGCATTAGCGAGTGTGCAACAGGCTTTTTAATAGTCTGTCCACTTAGAGAGAGAAAAATAAAAGAAAGAGAGAAGCTAACAAGCAAGGCCAACGCCGTTGGGGCCGCCATTGGAATTCTAATGGTCAACTAGGATGGTAATATATCCATTAAATTCTTTATTGGAGCTTTTTTTTTTTTTTACCTTCATCCTTGAATTTTTTGTATTTGCATTATTGAATTATTTCTTTTCTTTTCCCAGCTTTCCTTTGAGTATTATTTTCTTATTCTTCTCATTTACAATTCCATATTTGTTTTAGTATCTTGCTTTGTGTTAACTTTGGAAATATTTGGAATTGAACACTATAAAACCTTAGGCCACTAGATGTACATTGGAAATTCGGTTCAAAAGATTCCATCAATTACAAGTTTCATACTTATTCCTTAAATTTATTAATTTGAAGATATATTCTTTCTCTTATACAATTTAACTTTGCACTTTTGACCATAAAGGTAAAATCAAACAAAGATCATCTTTTTTTATCAATTTTATTGGCATTTTCATTTATTTTAAAATATAGTTTTTAATTGGTAATATTTATTTATGTTGTTAAAAACACATATATAATTACACAAAAATTAAATCAAAAAGAAACCAATTAATCTAATGAAATTTTATTTTTTATATCCTTAATTAGAGGGAATTTTCACTATGGTAAAAGTTTAGAGAAAGGTGAAAGTCGGTGTTTTTTGAATTATGTTATATTGTTTTCGATATGCTCACTACTTACTTTTAAAAGGTCAAAAAAAATATTTTCTTAGTTTGTTTTTAACCATTCATATTTCAATACTTGTATTTTGATTTTTTAAGTTAATTTTCTTACATATTATAATCTATAAATTATTTTTAGTATTTTTTTGTGTAATAAAAAAGTTAGATTCTATGGTCGTACAAGTTTGAAAATAATAATTGGGAACTAATATATATTTCACAAAATGATTTTTATGAGCGGTTTACATAACTATTGAAATTGAGCTTAGTAGGCATATTAAAAATAAATGAAATATTATACATTAATTATATGTTTGATATTATTGATGACGATAAATTTTTAATTATTTTACATGTCAAGATAACATTAAGATATAATTTTTAGTTAAAATTAAACAATTAATAACAATGGAATTGAGGACTAAATAATTCATATAATAAAAATTTTAAGTATGAAGATGAATACTAAATATGTTAGAGTAAAAACTTGTCTACATTGAGAAGAAAATATAAATATCAACAAAAAAATCCTATATTTTAGTCATGAAGATCAATTGAATTTACATGACATAGATTTACTTTAAAGGTATTAGTATTTTGTTATTTTATTGGACAGACTAATATCCTTATAGTAGAAACTTAAGCACAAAGCAGCATTTTAGATGTATCTCTCAAATATGAAACGGCAGAATATTTAATTACATTTTTCTATAAGTGCTTAACCATATGTGTGAATTTTAGACTCATTATTTTGGGAATTCAAATTTTAATTTTATTTTAGTAGGATCCACAATCACAACTATATTGTTATTTCCATCCAGTTGTATACATAATTTGTAGAATTGAAGTTTCTTTTCAAACAAAAATTTGATGGGAAAAAATAAAAAGTTATAATTGTCATTATTACCCAAAATTCTCAAAAAGAAATATTTTCCTTGCAAAATTTTGAGAAATTTAAAATGTTGTTTTCACTTAATATAAAAATAGAAATATTGATTTGATAGTTTAATAATAGCGTCATTGAAGTTGGGGAAGAAGATATAAAATTTAATCATGCAAAGTTGAGAGACTTGTAGGAATAAAACATATTGGCTTAATCTCGTATTTAATTTAGTATGGTTTGGTATTTTGGTTATATATTTTTATAGGAATATCAAATTATAGAGATTTAAAAATGCAATAGAAAGTTAAGAAAATAATATGTAAATTATAATAAGGAAGAAAAGGCATATTCAAATCATGAATTATATATAATATGTATTATTTAGTCGAGATTTCTTATTGAATTAAGGCGAGTTTAGTGAGTTTTCACGGTTGATAAATTATGAAACAATTTAAATATAATGTTCCCTCTCATTTGTAATATTGTTTCCGTTTTTGTAATTATCTATATAAGGAGATATGAGTTCTAAAGATATAAATGATCTTAAGATATGGGTTGAAAGGAAAACTTGAAGATTTTGTTTGAATCTTGGTGAATTTTGAAGAATCGTCTTGGAGGATTGGAAAATAAAAAGGGAATTTTAAAGTGTTTAGCATTATCTTTATTTCATTCTTGTTTGTACTTTTGTTATGCTATAATTATATATGACTAGTGTTATAGTTGTTGCAAATGATTAAGTTTTATGAAATTTGCTTGATTTATGGTGATTATATTGGATAAAATAAGAATATGTGAATTTTTATATTTTTATATATAATTGAGTTATTTCTACATATTGTATTTAAGTATTGTAGAATTTATATTGGAACTTGTAAATTTAGTTGGAATTTCATATAGCAATTGTTGTTATTCACAAAGAGTCTTAAATTTTTTTCATTTTTAACAATATATGTTAAATCCATGTTTTTTTTTATTGTTTGAGTTATATGTTATAGTGATGAAATGTGATTTTCTATTATGGTAGTGTTGGTGTGAGAAGTTTATAGTTTTGTGGATCTATGGTATGCTTTTACTATATTATTTGATAAGATTGTACCTTTGAACATATTATATGGGCCATGGAGTCATGTCTTGTCCATATATAGGCTATATAGTTTCTCATGGGATGTCATGATCTTAAAATTTAAAAACTAAGACATGATTAATTTTGCATTGTAAGTTTGAAAACTTAGATGTGACATGATTTGAGGGCTGGAATTAAGATCTGACATTGTAATTTTAGGGCATGATGTTGGAGGTATAGTTTCATAATCATTTATTTATGTGGGGAATGATAGCTTAATTACTTAATGTAAATACAATATGTTTGAAAGGTGTATAAAATTTGTTATAACATTTTGAATATTTGATGATTTGTATAAGTGTGATTCCAAGTGTATATATTATAAACTAATGCAATTAGTTAGTAATGTGCTTTTCATTATTAAATTTACTTACTTGTTGTTGCAATATCTTAATTTGTTTAAGTTATAGTTAGCTCATTTTTAAATGTACCTAATGATGTGAGCTTTACTTATTAGATTATGAGTAATGTGTTAAGATAGTTTAATTTTAATCGAATACTTTTCTGGTTGTACATTTTTATTATAAGTTGAGTGAGAAAGATTTATAAAATGTTAAGTAGGATAAATTGATGATTGAAAATCTTTGTAATAGTGTTTGATTTCATTCGTAAGACTAACGTATATGATTGCGAGAAAAAAATGAAAATTTTTACTAAGGCTGTGAGTTTCAAAATAAAATAAAGAATACTAAATTTATAATTTAAATAATTCTTTTAATAGAATAATGATGACTCTTTCAGTGCTATTTTTGAATTTTTGTATTAATGTTAATCTTTTAATTAAATTATAAAATTTAAAATATAATTTATTAGTTGAAAGAGTTCATTCTAATAAAACAAAATAAGATAAGAGATGAAATAAAGATGAGTTATAATAAATGATTCCTCTCTTTCATTATTCGTTATCTTTTTTCTCATAACTAAAATAAATGTTTTAAATTAATAAGTTATGACATAAAAAGCTATTTAACTTAATTAAAAATTGACACTAATGTGAATTTATTTATAAAAATTTAACATTGAATGGGTAAGTATAAATACATAATTAATGTGAATGACATAAAAGAGTATCAAAAGTATATAATGTTCTTTAAAATCTTGAAAAACAATAAACAGATAGTGACTGGAACACTGGACAATATAATAATGAAACATAATATCAAATTCATATTTTGAATAGAACAGGAAAGTGGTAATGTATCGGCCTAGGTAGCTAGGAGGGATAGGTTGGGGGAAGGTTTTTGTCACATAATGCAATTTTCAAAATAAAGAAGACATGATTGGAGGGCAACAGAGGAGCATGAGGTGTAGTTATAACATAAAAATATTCAAGTATCGTATATTATAACCATACGCAAGGCTATTATATTTAATTTATTACCAGCCAACTATGATCTTCTAGAGAATTTAGCTTGCAAATTGCGCAACATATATAATTTTCTGAATTATACGCGTGGTGTTGACCCTTCCAAATTATTTTCCGCTTTCATCTCAAGCTTCTCAACAGAAGTCAAAAGGAAAATGAAAGGAGAATAGGAAAAAAGGAACTGGATCGGATACAGGGGGATGATAGGTAGGGGAATTGGGGAAAATGGGTCGGCTACTTGGCAGTGAAATTGTCCAGTAAGTTGCTTTCTCTGAGTTTTTTGAGTGGCCCTTTTTTCTTTTTCTGCTTTCATGTTTGCCTGTCTTTCAATGTCACCATTTCAAAAAGGGGAACAGTGGACCATCTCTCATGCCAAAAGGACCCTTCATTTTCAGCTTCTTAATCAAAATGTTTATCATTACTAACTAACATGCTCAATCTAATCAAATCAGTTTAACTTCTGTCATATATTATTATTATTATTATTATGTCTGTGAATCTGTCAATCAACTCAACCTTAACCAACACTCTAATCACATTATTATTATTGGTGTTAATTATTATTATTATTTTCACAAAAGAACTCCTAGGCAAGTACTACATGGTAAATCTTGTTGCTCTTTACTGTCCTCACTAGAAACATGATCCATATGTATATGGAAGAGGATTCAAGATTCTAAAGGATGATTAGCGAATTGACATAAACGGGAAACAACAAAGAAGAGACAAAACAAGATAACATTGCCACTTTGTGATTTATGTAAGGCTGAAAGTTGCAGATATCCTCCAGCCTCCATTGCCAACTTATCGGATACACCTTTGTCCCATTATCTCTTTCTACACACAATAAAAGAAAAAAGAAAATATTTGTTAATTAAATTGTTCTAATCCGAAATACTCGCGGATCCTGTTCATCCTGAGAATCAGTACACACATATATATAGCACTCGTGAGTGTTGAACACCAGATAATTATAAATTAGTAACACAAGTAAATTGCGCACGTAATTGGGTACTTAGGGTAGCATTAAGCTTTAAGATAAATGTCTTTGCTCCCCAAAAGATTGAAGTGGAAAATTCAGAGAAGAAAAAAAGAAAAAAAGGAAAGGGAGAGAGAGCAAAGAGGGTTGTTAATTTGGAATGTTGCTCTTAAATAGGAGCACATGGGAACAAAGGGTGTCGACTTGAGGGGTTAAGAAATGTGGGAAATATGCTGTAGTTGACCCAACACGGAGAGCCATACTTCCCTAATCTTGTCTTAATGCTCCCAAGACATGCTGTCCCATGTGCCTCTTCCGTCCCTACCCTTCTTTATACTCAAAACTCATCACTGTTTTACCTGAAGAACAGAAAATGATGGCTCTCACATTAACCCACATATACATATACATCTAAATTATTTACAATAGCAAGGTTATTCATCATCCTGTTTGATGATATATTTTAAGTTTCATACTTTAATAACATAATAAAGAGAAAGGGCAGAGATTATAAAGTGACCTCTTTCCTCTTTTGCCTCAATATGGTTGACATTGTATAATTCAATTTATTTATAAATTGTTGAGTTGTCAATTATAATTATAATTATAATTGTAATGTAATATACATGATGGAAGTGGTTCTATTAATTAGGTGCACTAAACTCAGCGACATGTCAGTCCGAGTTGACGCACAAGTATGCTTGAAATACCTCTGTACATCACACACAAATTTATTATAATGTTGTAAATAATTGAAGCATAATGCTTTTGTATTGCAGTATCTACTTCTTTACATCAACATTCTTTTCATCATTTCACTACAACCTGCCAAATACCAACTAGTAAACTTTCTAATTGATAAGCACTTGAGAAGTCTGAAAAAGACATGGAATGAATTCACGTCAATCTGAGGTAATGCTTAAGAATTTGTGGACCACAAGTGGTTCATATTATAATCAACAATAGTTATAGCAAGTTAATAAATGAACCGAGTAAGCGTTGTTCTAGATTAAAGCCTTGCACTCAGGTTAATACGTCAAGGAAGATACCTATTTATATGCATATATAGTTGTTTGCTTGAATAATATTTTCCAGTACTCTATTAGATAAAAATCAAATAGGGTTCTTCCAGAAACAAGCTTTTAAACAATAATAATACCCAACAAATAAGGAGGCTATTTGTCTCATTAAAACTAGAGAACATGCAATCACTTAAAACTTGGGGATGCGGAGCTACCGAAACAGGCCAAAATAATCCATCCAATGACTAAAGCCCGCAGATACGTATATTTCTCCCTTTGTATTGTCACTATTGGACCCCTTGAAAACATTAGAAATCCTCCAAAGAAAAGAAACCAATTTCATCTCCAGGGGATAATTTAAGGGTGTGCAGGTCTTGATCAGTATCTCTAACATCTTTGATGAGCACCAACTAGGGAAATAATTATGTACAAAGAAGCTCATTAATTTATCCTGACCTATAATTTGCCGTTTGGAAATTTCAGATTAACCTCTTCAAATATGATATTCATTTTGTAAAAATAACGAATGTTTTTTTAATGCAGTCGATTTTACATGCATGTTTTTAAAGTTAAGAGAAAGTAAGTTTGATAATTAAACTCATTAAGATGTGTTTTAATTAAAATTAAAGAAAAAACTTAAAATTTTAAATTGAATTTCCAAGACAAAAAGTTCCAAAACTATCAACGGATAAAATCTAGAGTTCAACATACGTTTCGATACTAATTTAAACTAAATAGTGACACGACAAGCATGTTGAAAAAAAAGATTTAATAAAGAAAATTTGAATTATTTGACAACCATGCATACCGTTGGAAAATTATTGAGTTTTAATCGAGCTGGAATCATAAGACATGAATTTATAATTGGAACACATTACATATATAAAAATCTCTTCCGCCTCTACGAAAAGGAAGCTTTGGAAGTAACAAAGGAAGCTAGTTGGTAAAGACAAATGCAAGAGCGAAAGATGGGATATGCACTTATGATTTGCTACCAAATCCCCGCCCACCACCATATCATATCGTATCTTCTTCTTCTTCTTCTGCTTGTTATTAATCTCATTTCCCTGGATACATCCTACAAACATGGATTATTTTCTAAATTAATTATTATATTTTATGCCCCTTGTTGTGTCCACATGTCCTATATGTAGACATTTGTATCAAATCCTCTGGACTCAACTTATTTCACCGCTTAAGTGCGAGATAAAAAGAAAACTTTTTGACCACTTGATGATGAAAAGACTGGAAAGATAGATTAGATTGCTACTCAGTACCAAATCCAATTTGAAGGAGATGGTTATGGTTGGACCTATATATTTTTTATTAGGGTAATAATGCTTGTAGCTTATATAATTAACCATACTCCATGGTACTGATTGGGTGAGAAAATCTTGCAGTGGTCAAACCTCAATTACACCACCTAAAGATATATATAGCATGCGTTTTTATGCGCATGCTAATTTGGCCTATACAAACTCCCTTTTGGTTTAGATTTGAGTATAATAATTAAAAGATGCTATCTTTTTCTTTCTTTTTTTAATAAAAAAAACAAGTTGACTCTATATTTATTTAATTTCCCCAACCTTTCTTGCATCTCTCAACTTGAGATAGGAATTGGAAGGATAAGAGGAAATAATTATTGGTTGACAATCGAATAAGTTAGGGGAAGACAGATGTAAAACCAAATTGTCATAACATCATTTATATGGTAACGAACCTCCTCAAAGTACGCTAGCTCGATCCACTAAATTCAATTATTCAGTAAAATACATACTCGATTGGAATACATTTCGCTGATTTCTACTTTCAGTTGTGTTGTAGAGTACAAAGCCAAAAATAGAGATTGATGGAGTGAAAAGAAGAGAGAAAAGGGTTTTGTTTTTTTGATACGGTTGTCCAAAATGAAGGAAATGGAATATTAAATGGCCTTGACGTAATCTTCCTTTTTTTCGTCTAGTTACATCATGTCATGGATGAGCATTGAGTTGTTATCCAAAAAGGTTTTTTAATTTTTAATTTTGTCTATGTAAGAAAAAGAAGTGAACGAGGACAACAGATAAAAAAAGGAGATGACATAACGAAATTTGGTTACGGGGACAGAGAAACAGAATCTGATATTCTGCATTCCTATAAATTTAACTAAACTCTTTTCGTTGGAAAAACCATTTAACAAAATTGAGAAAAAGGAGTTTTCGTCCACGCAATCAACAAGTTGTGACCTCACAGTTGCAGCTGTCTTAGACACCCTTACATGTCAGCCCACAAGGGCTTGTCAAATTGACAACTGTCACGTGTCAGCCAATCATTTGTTTCACTTCTTCTTGTCCATATATGAAGCCCCTTTGGTTTTGTTATGTCAACTCACCATCTCTCTATTTACCCTGCTTCTGCTTCTGCTTCTGCCACTGCCTCCACCACCACGTGGCTATTTCTCTTTCTCTTCCGTCTTTCCGTTAATTACCCAAGTGCCCTCGCCTTTCAATCTACGTTAGGTTGTCTCATTGTTTTAAGCCTTTCGATTGAGTCCTCGACCTATTCACAAAGCCAAATAGCCACTCATATTTGTTATTTTGTTTATTGTACTAGGAATTGGAATATAATTACTTATCAACATATAATAGTGGTGATGATTAGGGCATTGCTCACGTTGACCTCATTGGTTTTCATTTATGGGACTCGACAATTACCTCCAAGCTCAGCTATTGCAATACAAAAACTAAGTTTTACTTTATTCTCAGTTATCCCTGAAAACATCCTTATCTTTGCAGAAGGCGCTAAATCTCCTCCTAAGCTAATATGCAATAGGTAATTAGGACACAACTTGTTAAATGTTCATACTGAGGAAAATATGGGAACAATTAAAATGAAGATGTGGATTCAATTGATTTAAAGAAATTTTAAGTATATTATTGCAATTTGTTCAATACAAGATTGACTAATTATTGACAAAGCTTAGATGCGAGGATGAATGAGAATTTCTTAGATTACTTGAATGAAAGAAGAAATTAAACTCAATTGGTGGATATTTACAATTTGGAGTTTGACTATGGAGTTGAACTCTTCGATCACAACTTAAGAGGTTAACTAGCAAGTAGATGTTCACCCTCTAAAAAATTGAATCTACGTTAACTTTATTTTAGGAAAATTTATATTCTTTGGCTCCAACTAAATTTTAAGTAGGGTTTCCTTAAAAAAACATAAACCTTTACCTTAATTTTGTTTTTTTTTCTTTAGTTGTCCACTTTATGATTATTGTTTCTGTAAACTTTTGTTGTTGTCTCAACTTACTTTGGTTATGATTTAGATTTGTGTTCTCTAGATTATTAAGAAACTTGGTCAAATAGTGATGTGGGCTTTAAACTATCAATTTCATTATGTTTCATTCAAGACAGTGTAAATGATAGGCATTCTAGATTTATTGACATCACTTTTGCTTTAATTAGTGGTTTGTAGTCTTTATCCAATTTAAAAGCGTCATATTGTGTCTAAATTGAATATAAATATGCTACATTACATCCTACTACTTTCAATTTATGTAAATTGCATTATACCAAATGCAATTTAATTCCAATTAAGGTTAGAGTGCAACCTCTTAGTTTCAATTATATCTAGCTATGTCCAATCACATCCAATTAGCTTTAATTTTTACTTGATTATCTCCCATCAAGCCTAATTTTTATCCAATTATTGTTAGAGTCCATCTAATTAGGTTTAATTGCATCTAAGTGTACTTAGTTCTATTCATTTAGTATGTGTCAATTTTTTCTTAGTTGTGTTTAGCCTAAATCGGTTAAGAGGGGTAAATTGGGAGACTAAAAAATCACTTAAATATAATTAATTGAATGTCTTCTTTGCAATAAAAACAATTAACAAACTTGAAAGAAATGCCAAAATAAGTAAATTTTACAAAGATTTCTTAGAACTTGATATATGACATTGTATAATTAGAGATAATGAAAAAGCTATATCCAGGTATTCATGGCCTCTTCAAGTTAAAAATCCTACAATGTTGAGTATCCAATCAATATATCAAAGTATACCTCAGCAAACAATCACATTATCATAAAATATAACAAAAAATAATAATTATACAAGGGTAATATATAACAATTGAAAAGATAAAGGAAGAGAAAAAAACTTATAATTTATAGTGGTTTGGTCTTTTTCAAATCATTTCACTCTTCAAGTTTCACTTAAGAATTTTGAATTCATTATATCTCTTCTTTGGTGCCTGAAGATAGAACTACTATAACTTGTCTTTTTCAGTACTTAAGATAAACTTTACATTCTTTGGGTTTGTAAAATTCTCTCTAACATACTCATAAGATTCTCAATCATATAAGATATCTTAAGAGTTGCATAACTCATACTATAACCACTCTTTATCTCACTCGAATATAATAGCTTTATTTTAATTCAAAGCTTTTATACTTATACCACTTTATTATCTTTGTTTCTCTTATTTATTTTTTTCCAAAGGAGTATCTTACATTTTTTAAAAAACCATTTATTCATTGCTAAGATCATTCTTTCCAATACAAGACAATAGGACCATTTGTAACCTAAAATGTGAAGCCTAATTTGGTTGACCAACCTAATTTGACTAGCTAACACTTTGGTACCTTCTCAACTTGCTTGAGAATCTTTAAGAAACATTTGAAACACTTAACTTATACAAGGCTTGATTAGTCTTTTAGACATATGAAAACTTAAACTTTAACTATTGAATCAACTTCTTTAATACTTGTTCATCCATCGTAAGCATTAAGAATCAATTCCAAACCTTCTAAAAAGATCTGTCAACATTGCCTTTAATGTTACCTATCAAAACTTAAACAACTTCATAATTACTTTAATATTTTTTATTATCAAAACCATAGATTTATGCCCCCTTAGTTTAGCTTATGATGACAAAATATTGTAAAAAACCATAATCAAAATGATAAACAATATTCTTATACAAAGATCTCCATACAACTTCCCTTACTATACGCTTATACTAAGCAATGTCAAACATGAATATCATTTTACTTTAATGCATATGTAATACATTTGTAATATCAATATATTATGTATACATATGAACTAACCTAACCAAATTATACCTATAGTTTACTTACACATAACAAATGCAATACGATAAAAACAAATCATGAATTCAAATACAAATGGTTCTCCCTCATATGTATTACCAAACCTTTGTCTACTATGTAATCACTGTTTATCCTCCTTGAATTAATAAAAAAGCATATACTACTACATATAACTTGTAACATCCTGTTTTCCTATGCTAAGGGTTAGAACCCTAGAATATTGTACATAAGAGACATTATTGAGAAGTTAGAAAGCACATTTCATGCTCATGCATAATATAGCATACACGTACATGTGAATATTAATATTTGCACACATTATGATGATTGTACATGGATTCATTTGACATTTTCAGGTATAATTGATTTATAAATGTGATTATGATATGAATTGTGGATTATATGTCTTGAAAATTGATTTGGTGAATATAAATATTGATTTAGAATTTTTGGTGAAATTTAGGAAATTTCTAAAATTTTGAGTATTTTTGGGACTAGGAAAAATACCAAGTGGCAAGACAATTGATTAATGGTAGTAGAAATAAGTGTTGAATGATAATAGAAATAATTGGTATGTGATATTAGGATTAATGACAAATGTCATAGAAAATTGGGAGATAATTGGATTAGAAATTAGAGATAAATGGACTAGTTAATAAAGAGAACCAAGTGACTCCCATAGAAAATGGATATATGGCAAATGACTAGTGTCACTTGCTATACCATGTCTTAACCTACGATATTTTTCAATAATGAAAGACCATCTTCATTTTTTAAAATTGTCTTTCACTTTATTCATTGCTCTCATCTCTTTGTTAAACTCTCTTTTTCATCTTCTCCATTTCTTCTTCATAAATATCACGACATTTACCCACCTTCATCAACGTTGAACCTTGATCTCACCCTTCAATTGTTACTTCCATTTTTTTTGTCTTCATCATCTTGCCACAACAAAACCTAACCTACTCCACCTCCAAGATGATGATCGTGTGACATGAGGAGTTAGGGTTTCTTGGAGTTTTTGAAGAAGCTTAGAGTAAATCAAGTAAGTAGCATGTTAATCTTCATGAGTAGTCATAAATGAAACAAATATGGTGATTGTTTTGATATTAAATGATTACGAGAATAGTGATCAATATACATGTGTATCGTGGATGAAGAATGAGAATATTAATGTCTTGTTTTTGAGTATATGATGAGTAATAACTTATGAGGTGTTATAGGGATGTTGTTGGGATAGATTTATAGTGTGAATGATGTATGAAAATGATAAAAAATGTTGAGGAATAAATAGATATATTTATGATTGGTTTTGTGTTTATGATTAAAAATGGATTTGAGTTGTATTAATGATGTTTTAAAAATAATGTGAGTATCGAAATAGTGTTTGAATGAGTGTTGAAAGTCAAAAAATGAAGAGATGCGATCATGTTCTACTTTTGTGTGATAATGAAGGTAGGGAATTGATGAATGAATATATGTGTTGTGTTCTTATTTTGAGAATATGAAAATTATGAGTAAAGATTATATTATGGATGAATTTAGATTACAAATTAAGGGTATAATGAAAGAGGAAAAACTTATGTTTAAGAAAGGTGTTTAATAATGCTCTTGGAATGGGAAGGAGTAAGGATTTAGTAAACTAGAAAATGATAATGTTATGTTTTGTTTTATATATGATTGGTGAACCTTAATTTATAAATTACTTTATGCTTGATATTAAGATAGAAATGAGGAGAGAATAAAAGGGGAATGAAGTAGACATGATTGACTTTACATGAGATGCCTTGAATATAATAAGGAGAAAGTTAGAAAAACGTGTAAAATAGGATTTCATTAATGAATGAGATTAAGTAAAAGATGATGAATCAAATAAGTTGAGTTTTGTGGATTTTATTATGATTAATTTGGTGGTTGAATTAGCATGTAATGAAGTTGGATAAATGGACGTTATTACTAGAAAATTTGGAGTGAAAATGTTGTTAGTATATATATTGAATTTGTGTGAATACGAGAAGAAAATGCAGGGCATGATCATGGCCCTCAACCCACGATTGTGGCCTAGAAAAAACATGTTTCTGTCACAGTGGTGGCAGAACCCCCACGATCGTGGCCCATCCCATGAGTTTCTGTCATAATTATAGGAGGGACACCACGATCGTGGGCAGACATATGGAGTAAAAAGGTTATCTTTTGAATGATGTTTGAGTCAACTACTATTAACGTACTTCCTTATGTATTTAAGTTTGAATGAGATCTTAAATAAACCTAGTTGATGATGAATTAGGTGATCAAAGTGAGTAAAGCGCATTAGGTATTAAAGAATGATTGAAAGATGATGTTAAATGATTATGAGATGTTTATTAATGAAATATCCCTGGAATTGTTATTGAGCATGCATTGTATTTAGCATATATAAATATGTGCATAAATGAGTACTTATGTGATTGTGCAAACTTGTAATGTGTGTAAATGTGTATTGCATGATATAGAAGCGCTAATAGAGCGACTGCATCTAGACATTGCCGGTACATCGAGACAATAGCTAACTGGAGCATACAGTGTATAACCTAGATGGTCTCACATTGACTTATTGTTTTGTTTAAATTCTGTATTGAATTATTATATGATGTGACCATATTGATTATGGACATTGAATGTCTGAGGCATTTAATGCATGAAAATCATATTAGAAGTGCTCATTGTATGTGAATTTGATGGAAATAAGTTTACTCAACTTAATTGTTGAATGTCGGACCAAGGTTCGATGAAAAATGTGAACGTGAATGTGAAAATTTGAGCTCAAGTGATTGATTGAATACATGATGAATTTCATTACATGAATGCATGATAAGATAAAGACAATTGTGACTGGAATCGCCAGTGAAAAAGAGCTTAAATCTCATAATGTGATAAGAGCCTCTGGCTCAATATGTATAATGAGCCCGATATCCCCAATGGATACGGGACAGTTATTAATGAGCTCGGTATCCATAATGGATACGGGACAGTGAAAAAGGCACTCAGTCACAACAATGTAACAATTGAAAATGAGTCTCATGAGCATTGCATATATATTCGATTTGTATGTTTTAAATTATTGAAATATATTTTTCAAACTATTCTAAATGTGAAATGTGTACGAAGTGAACAAAAATGATATTTGATGTTATATGATAATTAGTGAAATGATGTGCATTATATGATGACATGAATTATCTGCGAATTAGAATTATGAACTGTTTGTGTTATGTGATATGGTGAACCATCGAGGATGGTTAACTCACGGAGTTAGCAAATCTTATTAAAATTACAACGTTGACTTTCAGGTACGAGAGAGGAGGTTTAGTTGCTAAGACGCTCTCGAGGAAGAGTAGTTCTTATGTTTTTGGATAGAACAAATGGCTCAAGGGCCAGTCAACTAAGATTGAAGGATCTAAATAGAATTTTTGCATCATTCCTCTTTCATATAGATGTGTAAAAGAGGAGTAGACTCTTGTAGTTTTGATGTTGTACATATATATGGATCATGTAGTGTAATGCTACATTGTACCTTATGTTTTTATGAAATCAAATGAGGAATTGAGTCTTAGATATTGAGTATCGTGTTTTAATTATGATGCCATGTTAATGTGTATGTGATTGCTCTAGTGCACTGCTTCCACCAGGCATGTGCTTAAATGTCTGATAGATGTACGGGCACGTTTCAGATAGGAGTGGGGTGCTACAATGTTTGGTATCAGAGCATGGTTTGGCATCCATAGGGATATATAGGAACATTAAATATGAAATATCATGAGAAATGCAGATAGTAATCAAGGTTATTGTCTATTATAGGTCATCCGCTATAGGTGATCAAGTTGGACAATCAGTTGACCTAGAATCAGTAGAAGCCAGTAGAGAGTCTTTGGTATCTAGACTTGAGAGAATGCATCTGAGAATTTTTTAGAGAAGGGAACGGAGGTACGATAAGCTGTAAAAGTAGGGGGCTGTGGGCTTTTACGAAAGTACAGACCCTACAGAGGCCAAAGGATGGCTAGAGAGAACAGAGAGAGTCTTCGATAAGATGAACTGCGTGTTTAACGAGAAGTTTGACTATACAATTTCCTTACTATAAGGCCCAGCATACCAATGGTAGAAAACTGTTCCAAGCAGTGCCACCAGGCTTTGTAGTTTGAAGTGGGAAGACTTTCTGAAGGTCGTCAAGGAAAACTATATGCTCAAGATATACCTGGAAAGAAAGATGAAGGAATTTCTAGATCTAAAGTAGGGCAATTTATCTATGTCAGAGTATGAGATAAAGTTTAACAAGCTAATAAGGGTATGCTACTGCCTTGATTCCTATTGAGGAAGACAGGTGTAGGGAATTCAAAGATGGGCTGAATATGGAAATTCAGACGAGGCTGGCTATTACGAACTTGAGCAGTTTCTCTGAATTGAGAGCAGCCTCGATCTGAATAGATCAACTGTTAAGAGATGATCAAGGGGAATACAGACAAGAGTCTAGGATGAAGAGGCCTAGTGAATCTTAGGGAGGTTCTGGAAAAAGGTTTAACAAGTGCCAGAACAGATCTTTTCAACCACCATCTAGATCAAGACAATTAGGGTTTAGTCGGAGGCGTAGTTTTGTGCAGTCTGGCAATGGAAGAACTACAGTATTGGGACAGTTATTGAATTGTGAACATTGTAGGAAGAAGCATAGTGGTGAATGCTGTAAGTTAACAAAAGCTTGCCTTCGATGTGGCTCTTTTGATCATTAGATCAAAGGTTGTTTCGTTGTGCATGGAGCACAGTCTGGAAGAAGAGGAGGGGTAGTAACAGAAGCAACTGTCTAGTAGAACCGAGCTAGGGGGTCTGGATAGAGAGGCCATGGTAGAGGCAAAATGAGTTCTGGGAGTCCTACTATTAGGACTGAGATGCTGAGCAACCAACCACAGTCTTATGCCAGAGTTTATATGATGACCTGGCAGGAGGATCAGAACTCCCTAGATGTCGTTGCAGGTGTGCTGCATATTTTTACTTATGAAGCTTTTGCATTGTTAGATCTTGAATCTATGCATTCTTTTATTGCACCGCATTTGGCATCTAGGCTGTATTGTGATAGATAACTATTGAAACATGGATTAGAGGTGAGTACATCGATAGGTAGTACTACAGTAATAAGAGAAGTTTGTAAGAGATGTATAAATCGGGTTGATCAGGCGAAATTGAAAGCATATTTGACTGTATTACATTTAAGGGAGATAGATATTATTCTAGGCATGGATTGGCTCACTGCTCATAGGGCTATCGTGAACTTCTATACTAAGGAGGTAATATTAGAATATCCTAATCAACCGAGAGCAGTATTCTGAGGTATTAGTCAAGCAGCCAACCAGACTGATATCATTCATGAGTGCACTGAGATTGATCAGAGGTGGTTGTGAGGTTATCTAGCCCACGTCGTAGATACTTGCATCGAGTGTAATGTGCAAGACATTCCTGTCGTTAGGGAATTCCTATATGTGTTTCCCATAGAGTTATCTGGTTTACCTCTAGATAGGGAAATGGAGTTTACGTTCAAATTAGTTCCAGGTGCTACACCTGTATCTATTCCTCCATATAGGATGGAACCTGTGGAACTGAAAGAATTAAAGGCTCAGTTGCAGGAGTTATTAGAAAAGGGTTTCATTAGACCTAGCGTATCAATATGAGGAGCTCCAGTCTTATTTGTGAAGAAGAAAGATGGAACTTTAAGACTGTGCATCGATTATAGGCAATTAAATAGGGTAACAGTGAAGAACAAGTACCCGTTGCCTAGAATTGATGGTTTTCTTGGTCAGCTATAGGGAGCTCAGGTGTTCACTAAGTTGGACTTGAGATCTAAGTACTATCGGTTAAAGATAACAGAGGCTGATGTACTGAAATGTATGTTCAGGAGCAGGTATGAGCATTTTGAGTTCTTAGTAATGCCGTTTAGGTTGACCAATGCCTCAGCTGCATTTATGGCTTTGATGAATAAGGTGTTCTAACCCTACCTGGATCGTATTGTGATAGCGTTTATCGATGATATTTTAGTGTATTCGAAGAGTAAAGAGGAACATGCTATTCATTTGAGAGTAATTTTATAGATCATGAGGGAGAAACAGTTGTATGTCAAATTCAGTACGTGTGAATTTTGGCTAGGTCAAATAGTATTTCTGGGTCATATAATAACTGGGCAAGGCATATAAGTGGATCCAAAGAAGATAGAGGAAGAATGAAGTGGGAAGCTCCGAAGAATGTATCTGAGATTCAGAGTTTTCTCAAATTAGCCAGATATTACCGGAGGTTTGTCAAGGGGTTTTCATTAATCTTAGCCCCTCTGACAAAACTTCTGAGGAAAGATGTGCCTTTTAAATAGAATGATGAATGTTAAAGGAGTTTTGAGAAGCTGAAGTATCAGTTAACTACAACACTGGTGTTGACTATTCAGTCGGGAACTGGAGGTTATGTGGTTTATAGTGATGCTTCGCATCAAGGATTGGGATGTATAGTAATGCAGTATGAAAAAGTGATATCATATGCATTGAGATGGTTAAGGTCTCACGAGATTAATTATCCAGTATATGATCTAGAGCTTACTATAGTGCTTTTTGCTATAAAGATATGGAGATACTATTTATATGGAGAGACTTTCCATATATATACTGATCATAAGAGCCTGAAGTATTTGATGAGTCAGAAGGAGTTAAATAGGAGACAGAGAATATGGATAGAGCTATTGAAAAACTATGACTGCATGATTGAGTATCATCTGGCAAAAGCTAATGTGGTGGTTGATGCTTTGAGTAGAAAATCCAATAGTAATGTGGCTCAAATTTAGATATTGAGTTTATCAAGCCTAGTTCAATTGAGAGCCTTGAATGTTGAATTAAATTTAGAGCAAAATGAGTCATTGATAGATACATTGAGACTGAAACCAATGTTGTAGGACATAATTAGAAAAGTTTAGATTAAAGATCCCAAAATGGTGAAGCTTATTGAGAAGTTGAAGTTGAATTTGGATTTTGAATTTGAATTGAGAATGAGACACTTTGGTTAAATCAAGGGTTGTGTGTGCCTAACATTGATGATTTGAGAAAAGAGATTCTGGAGGAAGCTTATGTAGCAACTTATGCTATACATTGTGGTACTACCAAGATGTATAACATGCTAAAGTAACATTTCTAGTTGCTAAGAATGAAGAAGCAAATAGTGGAATATGTTGCTAAGTGTTTAACTTGCCAGCAGATTAAGGCTGAGCATCAGGCTTCGGTTGGGAAGCTACATTCATTTCCTATTTTGGAATAGAAATGAGAGTGAATTATGATAGATTTTATTATAGGATTGCCAAGAACTTTGAGGCAACATGATGCAATATGGATTGTGGTGGATCGATTGACAAAGTCGGCCCATTTCTTACCAGTGAGAGAGAATAACTCACTAGACCAGTTAGCTTGGAGGTATGTGAACGAGGTAGTTAGACTGCATGGGGTTCCGGTGTCCATTGTATCAGACAGGGATCACATATTTACTTTGAGATTCTGGAAGAGTTTACAATCAGCTATGGGTACGAAGTTAAACTTCAGTACTGCATTTCATCCTCAAACAGATGGACAGAGTGAGAGGACAATTAAGACTATTGAGGATATGCTCAGGGTATGTGTATTAGAGTTTCAAGGAATATGAGATAAGTATATAGCCTTGATTGAATTTGCTTACAACAACCACTATCACATTAGTATCGAAATGGCACCATATAAGGCGTTGTATGGCAGAAGGTGTCATTCGCTGCTGTATTGTTAGAATAGTGCTCTAAGGGCAATCACCTTTAGCACTTTTGTAAAAAATTTATTTTGATTAATAAAGCAAATAGGTATTTTTTCATTGATTTGATATTCATTTATATATATATGTATATGAATTGATATTGATCTTAAATCAAATTAATGAAGTCCATAGTACAAAACATAGCATGAAGGAAATCATGATGAGATCATGATAATAAGATTCCTATCATGTACAATTATATTAGTATCTAAATAATCCCTAGTCATAGGATTAATAAGACAGGACATTATTAATCCGAAAAGACTAGCACATATTATACTCCTTGATTTGATCAATCAGTGGATCTCATAAATTATAAGCATGAGATGTTTAGAGTTAATATATGGATTCTTACTAAAGGTAGTAAGTACATCAGATGACCCGCTATGAGATTATCATATGGATGATCTATCGAATGTCAATGATTAATCTCATCGTAGCAATGGTGCAAATGTCCTTATACTTGAGATATTCAAGGATATTTTGGATATAAATCCTGTGCTTTGACACCATTCTTTGTTACCTTAAGACGAGGTCGTTCTTAAGGTGGTGATTGGGTACAACTATTTATGTTCGAAGGTAATTGGGTAGCCAATAAAGGATTCACTACTCCTGATAAAAGGAGATGATACCCATGGCCTCTTGCTGGGGTCACTACTCGGAAGTCCCTAGCCAGAGCAGGTATTTGTCATGAAAAGGGTCTTCAATGACATATATGAGTAATAAGATCCTAGAACAAGAACTAACATCACTTGGACTAGATGTGACGTAGTCAGTCTAATAGGAGTGGACACATATCCCATACTCCTAACCAAGTGGGGTATAGTATGGTGAAAGGATGAATTGCACGGTAATTATCTATAGAATGGTTCATAAGTTGGATAATTAACTATTAAAGAGTTTATGTGTTAATCCACTTATATTCCAGCAAATAGGCATCATGAAAACCTTCATGATGTGTTTGAATTAAGAGTTAATTCACGTGCCTAAAATAGTCGGGAACCTAAGGGTCCACATATAAAAGATCGGATGAAAAAAAAGTGTGTATGGCCTATTTTAAGCAGGCCATGATCGTGCATCATAAGGCCATGACCGTGGCCTGACGCGAGGAATGCCATGATCGTGACAAGCAACGCCACGATCGTGACAAAAGCTGTGAAGTGATATATAAGTGAGTTCTTCACTTATATGCACGAGCTTCCTTCCCTTCTTACACACTTAATTGATATAGAAAGGGCTCTAGAAGAGTTCTAGAGTGAGAGTGAGGTGTCTTAAATCTTGTTCTTGCAATCCATGCAATTGTTGCATGAATCAAAGTGCATGCAATAAGATTCTTGACCTATCTTCCATCGTATTGAGCATCTACTAGAACTCATCTAGTTTGGTGCTCAAATAACCCTTATACATTGTTTCTTCTTCCATCTTTGTTTGTTCTTAGAGATCAAAGAAGGGTTTGGTGTTTGCAACAACCCAAACAAGGAGAAGAAATAAGAAAGGAGGAGATATATAAGGTAAAAGGTTTACATTTCATGTTCTTTTATACATATCTTTGCATGCATGTTAGATCTTGTGGTTTTCAGGTTGTCATGGTGTCAGAATCTTGGTTTCAACATTTCCGCTACATCCACATGCATGTGATGCATGCAACCATGGCTAACCCAACAGTGGTATCAGAGCTTTTTTGTGCATGTAATAGATGATGTATTGAACATGTGCAAAGTGTTTGCTGGGTTGTGACTGACTTGCATGTTGTTTTGGAAAAAATCGTGTAAATTCTATAATTTTTTTTCTGTTTTTCTTTCTAAAAAATGTCTATAAGATGTTTTATTATGTTTCTATGAAAGGATATTGCAATTGAATATCATTTTCTATTTTGTTTCAAATTTATATCCAGACTGTTCATATGTTGATTCCTAGGATTTTCTGAAAAACTGATTGCATGTGTTGACTTTGAAAAATTTGTATTGATTCTAGAATTTTTTTTCTGTTTTCTTTCACTAAAATGTTAATAAGATGTTATATTATGTTTCTGTAAAAGAAAAATGCAATTGATTGTCATTTGCTATTTTATTATGAATTTAGTTTCAGCTTGATGCATGTATGAAGTTCTGGAAATTTTGGAAATTTGATTAACATACATGCATGAAAAATTCATATTAATCTTTTTAAAAATTTTTTTTATAAATTTTATGTATGCACATGCAAGATGAGATGTTGCCACCTGTATGAGATTCATGAAACTTGTTGTTAAAATGGTTATCTTATGCATACATGATGTAATGTTTGTCTAGTGCTAGAAGTAATGTGACAAGTGTCATACATATATGATGTGTTGGCTTATTCCAATTTTTAATAAATAAATCCTATGAATTAGTTTCTGGAATTTATTATTAGACACATTTAGAATGTGTATAAGACTCTGGAATTTTTACAGAATTAATTGAATTTGATTCAATTAATAAATAAAGTCAAAGTCAACATTCGTCAACTTTTTAAAAGTTGGAGTTGACTTACTTAATGACTTATAATGTATGTATTTCAGTTATGAGACCTAAATAAGGTTTTTAAGTGATAAGAAATGTACTATTTCGATGAAAATAACATGCTTAATGCATGTGCTTGAAATTAGGGTTTCAAAAATTTTTTGAACATCAAATCGGTCTCTTTAGTGTCTAGTAGGTTAACTTATTCATCTTGACGATTTTGGCCGTCAAGATAATTTTGGCAAGTGTCGAAATTGTTTAAATAAATTTAAAATGACCTAGGGATATTATAGAGGACTAATTTGTGTACAAAAATTTTGGAAACACCCTAGGGATTAATTTAGAATTAATCTAAGTAGAGCATAGCATTTCTAGTGTGACTAGATAAAGACATATAAACTAGGATTAAAGTGTTTAATCTGGACATCAAAATAATTAAATTTTAGGGTTTCTACTCGAATCACATTCATAATTCGGATTAGCCAAGACTAACGCTAGTACCCCATTAGGTTCAAGAGTTGAATTAAATCACAAACTTTAGATGCATAGTCAAGTCACAACTTGAATTTAAACGTCCTTTATGTGATACATGCATTAGATGCATTTTAAGGGTAGTTATAGACATAGGCTTAATTTGATTGAGTTATCCATAATCTAAATGTATATGTGATATACATAATCAAGATCATCTAAGTATTGATGAGACGAAAGGACAAATCCCTCAACCAAAATATTAGGACTTACGTCTTCCATTGATATGGCAAGAACCAGAGTTCTTTTAGAG
>JAOQML010000008.1:31084953-31094982 GCA_027568935.1 Erythroxylum urbanii
AATGGTGACATGGTTGAGCTTCCTATAATCCACACACATCCTCAACGATCCATCTTTCTTCTTTACAAAAAGGACCGAAGCTCTCCAAGGTGAAGGCTTTATGAACCCTTCTTCAATAATTCTCCCAATTGCTCCTTAAGCTCCTTCAATTCCGCCGCAGCCATTCTATAAGGAGGAATCGATATTTGCATTGTGCCCGGAAGAAGCTTTATGGGAAATTCAATTTTCCTAGGTGGTGGTAGTCCTGGTAATTCCTCGGGAAAGACATCCGAGAATTCCATAACCACAGGTATTTCTTCTAACTTCCCTCTGTCTACCTTTGTGTCTGCCATATAGGTCAAAAAGCTTCACATGCTTTCCTTATTAGTTTTTCTGCTATTAGAGTAACAACTTTAGGTGGACTTGACCTTCTGTCTCCCACAAACACCACCTTTCTTCCATTACCCAACTCGAACTCCACTGTCTTCTATTTGCAATCTCAGTTGGCATGATACTTTTCTAATGTATCCATGCCCAATATCACGTCTAATCCCCGCATCTTCAAAGGCATCAAATCCACCACTAATTGTCCTCCACTAATATATATCTCATAATCTTTATAAACTTGAATAATAATAATATACTGGCCGATTGGAGTACTTACCATTAAAGAAGTAATGAATGGGCTTAATTCTCTACCATGCACAGTTCGACTCGATGACACAAACGAATGGGTAGAACCCGGATCAATCAAAACAATTATGTCATCATCAGATAATTTAACCGCACCAGTGACGACCTCTGGAGCTATCTCGGCATCCTCCCTGTCATAGAAAATAATCTAGCGGGTGCTTATCCTCTTGGTCTCCCTGAAGGGTTCGCTTTCCTGGTCAAATCAGAATTGCTCACTTCCATTACTGTCCTGTGTCCCACTATTTCAGCCCTTTTTGAAGCTTGCATCTGACTTGTCTCATGTCTTGGATTCTGAGGGCACTCTCTTGCCATGTGTCCTTTTTCCCTGCAATTGAAGCACGCACCAGTCAATCGGTAACATTCCCCTATATGAAACCTTCCGCAGTGTTCACATTTGGGAATGGGTGGCTTATCCCCATCTCCCCTACTACTGCCTCCAGCCGTTGAGGCTTGATGTGAGACAGTTTTCATCTGTCTAGTCATGCTTGTTCCACTGCTCCTCCCCTCAGACTGGGCAGGAAAAGTCATGGTACTCCTCTTTGACATAGGAGCACTGCCTCCCCTCTTAAGCTGTTCTCTCCCCTTTCTCTTCTTGTTCACTGCACTCTTGATGTTCTCCACATTTTCCGCTATCAACGCTGCTTCAACCCGTTGTTTGTTGGAAGTCGCAAAAATTCTATGCCACCACTTTCTCTCTAATGGCTAAGTTTAGTCCTGCTTCAAATTTTCGGTACCTAGCTGCTTTGCTCATCATTAACTCAATTGCATATAGGGCCAATTGTGTAAATCGGCGCTTATATTTACACACCGTCATGTCCCTTTGGGTAAGGCTCAAAAAATCTCTCTGCTTCCGCTGGATGTACACTTCAGACAAATACTTCTTTTTATACATTGCCAAGAAATCTTTCCAAGCGAGAACTAGTGGTCTCATCTGATTCCCCGGCACACTCTCCCACCAATGCAGAGCATCTCCCTAAAGCAAACTAATAGTATACACAACCTTCTCATCATCCTCACAATCCATTTGCTTCAATATCCGTTCTATCTTTCTCAGCCATGTTTCAGCTTCTTCTGGATCTGTAGTCGTATAGAAATCCATTGGTCCATACTTCCTCAGCTTGTCGACATGCTTCTCCTTCATAACTGGGGCCGAAGCAGAAGCCTTTGGCATCTGACCCATAGCCTGGACAAAGGCTTGAGTAAATGCCTGAAACAATCTCGGATCCAAAGGAGGCACTTGTTCTGACAGAACATGCGACTCCTATGTCTGTAAGCAAGAGGGCTCAATACTGTGCCCTACAGAAGCTTCAGCATCCCCTGGGGCTCTAGACTGATCCGTGCCCTCCTCTCTTAGTGGAGAGTCAGGTGCAATTGATCCTTGCAATATTCCTCGTGTCCTCTTACGAGGTGGCATTTCACTCCTTCAATAGAAACACTAAGGATTAGCTTAAATTTTATTTCAATCCTATTTCCTACATGTATGCATGTCATTTAATGCAATTCAATCAATTTAACAATGCAAACAATTAATCACATAGCATAACAAGTCATCCTACCATGCACTTTAAGCCTAGGAAAAACCTAAGCTCTGATACGACAAGATGTTGGACCCCGTTTCCAGAGCCCAACTATCTGGAATATAAAAAACGTGAACGTATTATCCTATAAGGTTGTTTCCATGAGATCTTTCTAGCCAAACCGGCTCCGGCAGTGGAATCACAAATTGACTTCTTTAGAACAATTGTAGCTCCATGTCTCTAGTTCATTATGAAACAATTAGCATAACTTTTGATAGAGATGTCAGTTTGGACCATTCAAATACGGTTTCGAAGAGGACTTTGAGTTCTATAACTTCCTTGAAGACTGCAAAGAGAGATTTTTCCATCTAAAGGGCCAAACTTTGCACATTTATAAAACTATGCCGAGAAGGTCCGTTTAACGGACATAATGTCCCTTCAAACAGACATGAACTGAGCTGGGACACAAACAAACCCGAGAAGGTCCACTTAACAGATATAATGTCTGTTAAGCAGACATTGGCGATGCTGGGGGTCCTCACAGACTCGAGAAGGTCCATTTAATGGACCTAAAGTCCGTCTAATGGACATAGGGGTTACCCAAACCCCTCCAAAGCCTCTCCAAAGCTTCCTACATCCATTCTAACATCACATTCACTCATAACCTTCCCATTTTCATTTCTTCTAAAGCAATAACACTCCTTAAACATTCAATTACCACCTTGGGTGCATTAAACTCCCAAAACTCAACTAAAATGACTCATCACATACATAAACTCTCATCATTCACCGTAGCTGTCATGTACAAACCTCCTATGCAACATCTCCACCTAAAATGCTTACATCTCTCAACTCCGATACCCAAAATTTACATACTTAATAGCGTTGGAAAGCTAGAAAGATAAGATACAACTTTCATGAAGATGACTATGGTTAATTCCATCTAAATCGATACATTTTTTCCTTTGAATTCAAAAACAATTTCTACATCTATGGAAGACTTGAAATAGGAAATGTACAACTACCAAATGACTAAGCACATACACATTGGAAACTTCTTCAATTCTTCATTCATCTCCAAATCAAAATGAAGTTCATACATAGCTTTAATTACAAATCAACATTACATCCAGTCTTAACAAAGATACAAAATACATTGGATGCTCAATGTTCAATGGGGTAATAAAGCTATCCAAAAGTCTAGCCACTAACTTAGTACAAAAGCTAACTATCTTGGAATTGGTCCAATGCCTTACAAGGATCACTGATCTTCTCGATCTCCACCTGAGGAGTGGGAAAAATATTAGGTTGAGCTACGTAGCTCAGTGGCTAATATATTTATAGCCATTGGCGACGAGCCACGCAATCAAGCATATATATAAACATTCATATAGTCATACACTTCTTATCTTAATCTAGAAACGACAATTCAGCACTTACAATTCCAATTCACATTTCATAATTCAATACATCAATGCATAAGACATATTAGATGTAATTTAACATCAAAGCATAACATATTAAAATGCAAATATGCAAACTAATGGCTCGAGGGTTCCGTGGAACAAAACAGAGAAGTTGAAATTTACTCCGTGAACAAAATGAGTCCACTTTTTAGATCTCGTGTGCCACAAGCGGGCAGCTAGGAGAATGCTTATATTGACATGCATGTGACTATGAAACGATTCCTTTCTCGTCCAAACGTAGTCAAATCTCATGCTCAATTCAACCAATCACAAGTTCATAAACTCATGCTTTTCTTCTTTCCATTTGAATCAAAATGCTATGACATAAATCCAAGGCATAGCATGATCATACTGACAATTCAATCATTTCAAAATGTCATACATCTTTTAATGCAGAACATAGAACACATTATAATGCATTTTCCACATCAAAGAAATTCACAGCTTGGCAATTCAAGCATATACACACACATAGGCACATTGCCCATTACACAATAACTATAAATAAATTACCCACCTTAAATTTCCTTGCTTCAAAACTTGGTCAAAGATGTTCCTCCTATAGCTCCTTTTGCCTTCTTTGATTCCCTTTTATCAAAGACAAGATTCCCACTCAATAGGGATTCAAATTGGAGAACCCACAAGAAATATTCACTAAAATTGATCCTAGAATTCTTAAACCCATACATTTCTTAAGCTCTTTGAACCAATTTGTGATCATGCATGATGAGTTAAGGTTATTACCCATGCCTAGGTTCAATACGTCCACTTGTTCCTTAATTTCTACATAGCAAACGTTCAAAACTAGGTTTTGAGGTCTTCTAGACATTTGTTCCCCTATGTCTCTAGTTTCCATATCATTAAAAATCATGCCATTTTAATTTCTAAATCATGAAAAATGTACCAAATATCATACGCTGTTGCAACAGAGGGACAATATCAGGTTACCTTTTTCAATCTCAAATTTCAATATCATTCATCCCAAATTAGGTCTAGGTTTCTTCCAAAGATTTTTAATACTATGTCTTGGGTTTCAGATTGAATTGGATCACCCAATTTGGATGTTTGTAGGCTGATTTATGGTCAAAAAAATGAGACTAGTTTAAATTATCCTAAGACAGACTTCCACTACACATTCCTCTCACATTCAATCAATTCTACGCAAAGAAACATCAAAGAAATACCAAGAAACCATTGATCTTAAACACATCCTTATCATTCAAGAAAACCCATAAAAATTAGAATTTTAACCTAGGAAACTTACCACTTTTTCCTCTAATCTTGTGCGTATTTGATGAACACTTACTCTTGATTAAACTCTCTACAAATCATGCTCCAAACCCCATTAAAAATCAATTGGACTCTCCTTCTTCCCTCCTTGGATGAAACTTCACTCTTTCTTCTCTTCTTTTTCTTCCTTTTTGTTTTGTCTCTCACGTTACTTTCTCATAACTCTCACGTTTATGTTGAAAGAATGAGGCAAAATGTCTTAAGTTTTGTTTTTTATACTCATTTAATGGATTAAACATGTCACCTTTCTATTCGTCGTCACTAATGACTCATCAAACACATGTCATCTTCTCATTGGTCATCTTTAATGACTCATCAATCCACTAATATCATGTAAAAAGACCAAATTGCCCTTAATTGTTACAAAAAGACCAAATTGCTCTTTAATGCATTTAATTGACCAACTAACCGAATTAAATCCAAAAAACATTACACAACTGTCTTATTTTCAAATTGACCATGAAATATTCTAATTAGGGTTATTGATTGGATGCTTTTAAAATTTTTGAATGGGTTTAAAATCATCATTACCCATTATTTTCCAACAAGGGCATTTTAGTCCAATAATTTCTGATTATCCAAATTCTATTCAAACAACCTCCGTTTTGACCCGTTTCAGTTCCTATAGACTCCAATCCTAATTCTGGAGCTTGTCATTGTATTTTGAAATTATTCAATAACTTTTTGATTGCCCTGAAGAATTTTTAGATTGAATCCAGAAATCACTAAATGTCACCAAAATCATCCAGATTTCAATCAAATGTATCACATAAATCCCTAAAGCATGTTTTAGGGCTTTTAAATCTCGTTCAGACTCATTTTACAGCTTTTTGGAGTTTTCATAAATTTTTCGAGAAATTTTTATTTAAGTTCAGAACCATCTTTGGTCTATTTGTGATCTTTGTGATAATTCAATATTGCATGTAAATGCTTATATTACTCTAGTACACCATAAATTGAACATACTCCATAAATTCCATGTACAGCAAATTACGTAGTATAACAATCAAACTAGGATATTACAATTAGTTTGATATGAAAATAAAAATTTTCATTTATTATATCTGTAGAAAACTTAGAAATGTAAAAGATCAATGTCTCATATTCAAGGAAAATAAAAATCGTTGAGGAAAAGAAAGAGGAAAAAGTGAAGAAAGATACCTAGGATGAATCAAGTGAATTTAAGGAGGAAGAATAAAAAAGAGAAATAGCTTACATGTAATCTATGGAACATAAGAATAAGGTAAATTCAACCTTTGCTAGCATATTTGTAGATGAAAGTGATCATGAACTTTCTTATAAATACCTTTTTAAAAGTATACAATTCTTAAGTAGGAAAAAATTCTTTCAAAAAAATAAAAGAAAACTAGTATTTACTTGATGCACACTTGAAAGATAATGAGACATTCAAATTTAAGATAAATGAAGTAAGAGAATACGTATCATTGAATAAAGGAAAACATGTTAAAATGAATAAACTTATGTAAGAAAAATTAATGATGAAGAAAAAGACAAGTGCAATATGTTTATATCTAGTTTTAACAAAGAAAAAGAAAAAGAAAAAGTAGACATATTACTATAATTGAAAGATATAGTGTTGAACATAGATTTGATAATTCCCCCTATAAAGTAAAAAATATTTTTTATAAAAGGAGATATATGTAAGGGCGTGAAATAATTATTAAAGGAATTTGAAATAAACTAATATTAGGAAATAAGCTAGTTGTGACACTCATATATCTTATATAAGGAGACCCAAAGTTATAGAAAGTATGTTGATATGTATATATCTCAATGTAAAGATTGTAAAAATCACTAACCTAAGCACTTTATATACATCACATAAGTCAAGGTGGTCATCCGTCTTAATCAATATTAAATAATTACATATAATATAGTATGTTATGCTTTTGTTGTGGTTATTATTGATATAATAAAATAAGTTTTAACCTAAGGAAAAGCCTATTAAAAAGACCTCTAAAAGTGTGGGTCGAGAAACACTCGAGACTTGTCCTTCAATGACCCATGTTTATTTAGGTACCTCTAATATGATAAATTTAATTCTAACATTAAGAAAGAAGAGCACATGGAACTTAAATAATTGGTTCTAAAGATATGTAAGTGGTGGTGTAACTAACTTCATCAGCTTGGTAAAGAAAAATAGTGGACATGTACTATTATAGGGCAAGGTTATTCTCTAAGTTCCTATGCTCTAGGAGGCATTTCCTTTAAAGAAGCTCTTTAACTATATTATGGAGAAAAGGAGTACCTTTATAATAGGAAAACAAATTTTAAGGCTGATTTTAATATAACTATGGGAAGTAGAGAGAACTTTTTAACCATCAATAAAAATTGTAAAAATAGACAGAAAGTTAATATTGATTGTACTGATACCACTAAATTAAAGCTTTTTGCTTGCTTTGATCGATGTTACAATTCTTTTAGCTATTAACTACTCTAATAAGAGCAATGTAGATTAAACCTTCAGCTTTTAGTTGCATTCCTTTCTTTTTTAACTAAAGTTGCTCTTCTTACAAAAGTTCATATTCAAATTAAAGTTTCCTGCAAAGCTATCCAAAATAAGTGCATTGGTAGACCATGTATAAGAACATTTTTGTTGATTATAATCTCTTTAATTTTTCTAAAACACCTTGTACAAATTCTCTTTATTGATAATTTGGCTATGGCATTATGATAGCTAAAGATCATTAGCTCAATTTTCTTTTCTTAAATATCTAAACCTATATATACCACCACAACCTTTAATATAACACCATATTATGTATATAACTAAATACAATTTATTCTTAGGCACTTAGAAAATCAAAAGGAAAGAGAATAAGTAATGAAAAGAAAGAAAGAACAATAAAGAACTGGCTTAAATAAAGAGACGAAGTTGATCCTAAATTGGTGTTAGAATCACTTTGATTTTATAAAGAGAGAAATAGTGTAAAAGCATTGACTGTTATAACTTGGTTTTAGATATTAGTTACTTATAACATTGCAATGGATTAGAGGTCCAAAACAAAACTAACATTCATATTGGTGTTGGTTCAGTGTTGCATCTCAAACACAACTTATAAAGACGAGCTATTTATCAACAACAAAACACTCTAAAACTTTATTTTTGTAACCTTAACTATAAATGCTTATGTTATATTAGTCTATTGGACTTCTAGTAGACTTTTGGGAAGACTCTTGTTTAGTTTCATAACATTTCATTCTTTATTAGCATTGGAGGAAGATTAGGATCCATATTGGAGAAGCCAATGATAACTTCCATCAAATATTTCTTCTACCATTTTCTTTATGTTGAGATTTATTTGTTTATGCATTTTTTATTTTTAGTGGATATATATCTTAGTTAGGGCTAGGCATATGGCCTATATGGTTTTTTTAGTTATCAATACATGATTTGATTATTTAGTTAGTTGAATTTATTCTCTTATGCTTAATTATTGAGTTTATGCTTGATCACCTCATAGGGATTATGTAAAGTATCAACAAGTTGAAATATGAGTTGTTTACTAGGAGAATAAACATTTTCAGACTAGAAAATAACAATATCCTATACTTCAGTGATAACCACGTAAATTAACTATAAATAATAAATTTGTTTAGGTCGAATCATATATATTATTCAACTAAGAAGTGGTAGTTGCCTAATTAGATATATCTGTGTGCCAAGAAAAGAGAATAAGTATTTTAAGTTAATTATGAATTCAAATTATATAATCAAGTGCATTTGATAATTGGATTTCCATAAAACTGAAACTCTAATGTTTGTCTTACTGATTTTTTTAGTATATTTATCTTATTTTCTTTAGTTTAGCAATTAAACCTCTTAAATTAATTCTCTTTTCTATCTAGTTTCATTATTTTACTAAGATTAATGGTTTAAGGATCTAGTTCTCAATGGAATTGATACTTTGGAATCCCTCCAATTTTATTAATGTATATACAATTGACTCTATACAATTGTAGATATAAATTAGATCAAGTTTTTAACACCATTTCTGAGGAGCTATAATTATTATTCTTTTTAATCTTAGTTTATTTTTCTTATGTTTTTGTTTTTTTTAACGTAGTAAAGTGAAATAGAGGGTCTAAGAATGACCATTTAGATAGTCTATTTCAAATTGATCCTGAAATCGAATGAACTTACATAAAGAATAGAGTAAAAAGGAGAGAAGAGATGGTTACACTTTGTGATGATATGGTTTTTGTGTTGGAGTTATGTAAATATAGTGCTTTAGAAAGCAAGTGTATTTACTTATAACTTAATTTTCTTCTAGTTATTTTTGTAATGAAAATATTTATTATTAATAAAACAAAAGAGTTTGGTTTTATATGTATGAGCATAATAAAACTAGTCATAAGGTACCGAGATTCTTTTGTAAGTAATATACATATACATAGAGATGTATGGGAAACATGTATATTATTAGAATCTAAATTAATTGATTCCCATATCGATTAGAGAGGGGAATGAAGTAGGTCTTATAAGGCTATGGAAACATCTCCCTTAATGTGAGATGCATTTTTCCAAGGGTGGGAAGAGCAAAATCGTGAGGCTTGGCTGGGCCAAGGCCCACAATATCTGTGAGCGGTTGGTTCGGGCTATTATAAATAGTATCAGAGCTAGTACTTAGATCGGTATGTTAGCAAGGAAACTGGGCCTACAAGGGTGGATCCAGGCCTGTGTGTCAGTAAGGATGCTGGGCCTCCAAGGGGTGGATCAAGGCCTGTGGGCTAGCGGGGACGCTAGGCCTCTAAGGGAGTGGAATGTTAGATTCCCATATCGATTGGAGAGGGGAACGAAGTAGGCCTTTAGTCTAAGTTATGACCCAAACAATGTTACTAGTTCAACAAACCCTAGACAGAATTCCACTATATATGTAACACCCCCTTACCGTATGGTACGCACCAGGACGCCCGTAGGTCATTCCGGTACATATCCTATGATAAGGGAGTGCTACGTGTGATCACTACAGTCACTCCATATGGCATCAACTCAATTTGAATAATAAAGCATTAATTGTAAACCACAATATTTTTAAAATCAAACTCTTCCTCATTTCATT
>JAOQML010000008.1:31095743-31121906 GCA_027568935.1 Erythroxylum urbanii
CCGCACCCTTATAAGGCATGCTTCGTTCCCCTCTCCAACCGATATGGGATTAATGTGGGCCCCTTACGCGAGGGATCACCCAGGTAAGTCCGTGTTTTGCGTCCCGTAGGACCTCAAGTGATCACGCGACCCCCATGCTAGGATGGGTGACCTCCTGAGAAGTCCTGCGAAAAATCAAAACCGTGAGAGCGCGAGGCCTGAGAGGCCGAGGCTCAAAGCGGACAATATCATCAAGCGGGTGGTCTGGGCTGTTACAGGGTTCGTGTGTTAAGAGAGAGAGAGAATGTGAAAATTTGAAGAATGAAGAAAGAACAAAGAACAAAGAAGGGGGAAACATAAAAATTTTCGAATGAGGGTTCCCACGATCGTGGGAATCCCTATCATTTTCATGATTATGGGTTAAGGCTCCAGAAACTTTATAGGGAGCCTTCCCACAATCATAAGAAACAACCTCATTCCCACGATTGTGGACTAAGGATCCAAAAACTTTCTGGATAGCCTTCCCACAGTCGTGGGAAACAACCAATTCCCATGGTCGTCAGTTACTCCAAATTTTCCAACTTCTTAACCCTCTTCCAAGCTTAGCCGGCATTCTCAACATTCAAATAACCTGCAAACACATCAAAATCACCTAACTAACAAGAAATTTAAAGAGAAACAAAGTTAAAATTCAAACAAAATTCAAATAAACACCAAGAAAACTTAAATCAACATAATCACAACCAAATAAATCAAGCAAACAAGTAAACAAAAACAAACATTCAAAGGAAAATAAAATTCTATGAGTTGCCTCCCATGCAGTGCTTTTTTTAACGACGATATCTCGATGCTTTCCTTGTGCTTAACGTAGTTCAAATGAATGGTGCAATGGTAGTGTAGTCACTGATCTTACAATCTACATATGAGCTACCATGCTATGGATTCCACCTTCCTTCGCCTTCTTCTACGCGATTGTTTCTTTCTGAATGCATTCCTAAGATCCTTAATATCTTCCCATTCTCCTCGAGGTTCGGTTTCTTTGATATTAGTTGGAGGTACAGGAGAATTATTGTCTTTCTTTGACACTTGAAGATTATTTTCTGCTTTCCTACCCTCAGAGTTAGTTCATCCCCATCTACATCAATTATTGAGCGAGAAGTGGCTAGGAATGGTCATCCAAGGACTCTAGGGGCTTCCACATCTTCTTTAATATCCAATATATAAAAATCTGTGGGAAAGATAAATTTATCAATTTATACTTGCACGTTCTTAATAATCCCCTTAGGTTGATAAACTATTCTGTTGGTTGTTTTTACTAACACCTTTGTGTGTTCTAACTCTCCTAACCCTAACTTCTGGCTAAAGGTATAGGGCATCATATTGATACTTGCTCCTAAATCTGTTAATGTCCTATCTATGTTTATTCCATTAATACTACAAGGAATGTAAAAATCCCCTGGGCCCTCTTTCTCCTGTGCTATATTAGGTCTTCCTTCTGCTTTGTGCTCCTTAACCTTCTTCTTTGTTGATTCCTTTACTATGAGCCTTGTTTGTAGTTGTCCTATTATGTCCTTAACCTTGTTTGATTCAACCTCCTTAAAATGCCTCATTGCCTTACTTAAAATTGACTTCTGCTGAGCTATAATTGGGTATGGAATTTCAGATTGAGGTTCCTTAAATTGGCTTAATTACGAGTTCACTTAGAACGAATTCTGTAATTACTTGTCCTTCTCCCTTGTCACCATCTTCCTTTCCATTTTCAAATTTCTTTTCCTGGGTTTGAGTGATGTCCATGATTAGTTCATGTGGATTAGACTCGGTATTGCTTGGTAGACTACCTACACTTCTAGAAGACAAAACATTAACAAGTTGACCTACCTAAACCTCCAAGTTGTGGATAAAAGAGTCATGGTTATTTACAATCTGATCAAACTTTTCCTCCATCCTCTTTTGACTTTCCTCCTAATTAGCAAACATTCTCTTCTGGTTCTTTTCTTGAGATGCCCGTTTGGACCCTAAAACATCCATCAACTTGTCCATTTTGCTCTCCATAGATCCAAGTTGATCTTGCTAAAATCCAGGAGGTCTTTATGGTTTTACTTAGCCACCTGTATTGTTAATACTCCAAGAAAAATTTGGGTGATTTTTCCACCCTGGATTATAAGTGTTAGAGTAAGGATTATTACCTCATTACGGCTGGCCCAAGTAATTAACCTGTTTTGTACCACTGGCTCCTAAAAAAATACATTTTGCTGTATAATGATTGTCTTGCTTACATAACTCACACTATAATTGCATAGCTTTGGTTATAGATGAAGATGCTCCTTGCATGTTGCTCAACTACTTGGTAAGGGTTGTAAGCTACACTTATAAAACTGTAATGGAGTTAATTGAAATCATACCTTTTTGCTCCTTTTGCCCTAGTCTATTTCTCTCACTTGACCACATACAACTATTGCTCTCCAACTCTTCCAAAAGGTCACGAGCTGCATCTATAATCTTTCTCATCTAACCTCTAGCAGTTGCATCTCTGATTCCTCTCGTGCTTTGATTTACACCATTATAGAATATCTGCAATAGGAACTCCCTCGGAAGATTATAGTTGGGACAACTTTTTTTTAATTCTTTAAACCTCTCCCATAATTCATATAGAGACTCCCCATCATTTTGTTGAAAATTTTTGATCTCCCTTATGATCCTTATTTTCTTGGTCAACGGGAAGTATTTTGCAAGAAATACTTAGGCTAGCTGCTCCCAAGTAGTGATTTGGCCTAAACTAAGTGAGTTGTACCATGCCTTCGCCTGATCTCTCAAAGTGAAAGAAAACAATCGCAACTTCATGACATCGTTAAACATTCCATTAAATCGGAAGGTATCACAGATCTCCAAAAAAATTGCAATATGGGCGTTGGGATCTTCGTTAGACAACCCATAAAATTGTACACTACTTTGAAGTATGTTAAGGAGTGCCAACTTGATTTCGAAATTATTAGCTTGAATCATTAGCCTCGCAACTCCTTGAGGACTGAAACCTGGCCTCATAAAGTCCATCAATGTCCTCTCAGCTGCTCCTTATTCTTTTTCTTTTGCCATAGTTCTTTCTATAATGTCTCGACGCTTCGCCCTTCGTAACTCTCACTCGCATCTTATGATATCAGATAACTCTTCTTCACTAAATTCAGTCGATATTCGCATGCTCCTTGTGTTCATGTACCTGCAAATACACAAGGAAAAGTATCAAAAATTCTTAAATCAAAGTAACCTAAACTAAACGAGATGCTAAAGAAATAATCCCCAACAACGGTGCTAAAAACTTGTTGAATGGAAAACAAACTTCTAGTTTTACGCTCAAAACTGCAGGTATACGAGACGTGACTTGTAGTAATAAGCAGATATAAATCCCACAAGGATTGTACTAAAGCACCACCTAATTTAGATTGATCTTTGTTTAAGAACCAAATTTTTATGGAAATAAAGTGGAAAATTGAATTAAATTAAACAACCAACAAAGCACAAATAATAACGCAAGAATACAGAAACTTGGTATTCAAGATTTTAACAACTAAAAATCACTTTTTCCCTATCTTATCTCCCTCCTATTTTGTTAATTGAATTGTGCCTCAACTAAGATATCCTAATGTATTAACTACCTCCTCTCAAGGTGTAATTAATTGTTCCTAGCCAAATTAAATGGAGATGATTAAGCAATCTCTGAGTCTACAAAATCAATATACTAATTTAACTAGTTATTAAGTTATCCTATGGGTGATCAATTAATTAGCCAAGATCTCTCTTCTAACTAATTAATTAACTTGATGAATGTAGGTCTATAAAGTGTCAATTCTCATCATATAACCCTACACAAATTACCCAACTTAATTTCTCAATATATTGTATGGTATAAATTCATTATTCATCAAAAACTTCATTTATTTGAATCAACAAAATAGGAGTTCAACAAGAAGTTCAAAAGTAATCTCTATCAATAAATCAGCCACCCATGATGTCTATAACATCCCCAACAATCAAATAACACAATTTTTAAAAGAGAAAAAATTAAACTAAATGAATCAAAATCCTCTTCTTGGCCCAAATTTGGAAAATCCGAAATTGGTGTGATCTTTTCCTAATTGTGAATGAAAAACCTTGAATCCCTACCTCTCCTAAGACTCTAAACCTATGTTTTCACTCAAAGAGGCAAGTCTCTACCAAAGCTCTCTCATCCATAGGGTTTATAACCTTATACAGTCATGGAAATCAAAAAAATAAGTGCATCAGCGTATCCTGGAGTTAGACATCCCATGATCATGGGAATTGGCATAAATCCCACGATCGTGAGTTCTTGCATTATAAATTCCTCCTCTTCTCTTCTCCTCTCTTCGTCTCTAGCTCAATGACAAAAGTTTCCACCTCCATTCCTACATCAAAATAATCAATTCTTACCCTAAATCAATATCAAACATAAAAGAATACAATGAAGATCAAACTAAACAAAACATACAAAATAAACCCTAAAAAATAATAATAACCTATGATTCAAGAAACAAATGCTAAATACTTTATAAAAATACACATAAATGTACAATTATCAGGTTACAGCGGCACAAAAACCTAAACCTAGACGAGGCTACAAATAGAAAGGAGAGGAGGATGGCGGCGATATCTTTTCCATTCTTCATTCTTCACTCAACACACACCCAAGGCAAGTTGAAGGAAAGAAGTCTGAGAAGAGAGAAAGGAAGTAGAGACCAATCAACTAAGGGGAAGAAGAGAGAAACATAGCATCAAGGGGAAGACAGTGTGACCATCTGCGCGAGAAGAAGCTGAAGCAGAAGGTGAGAGTTAATGCAGGAAGCTCGAGAGGGGCAGGAGATCACCACCTTCACACTCATCCAATCCTTGTTTACTTATTTTGTTCATTTGTTGCTCTGTTTCTTGTTTATTTACTGAACTTATTAATTTGTTAGCTTAACCTACTATTACTTTGTTATCATGTCATAGTATGAACTATGTTTATACTATAATGGGCTTATCTCTTTTTCTTGATAATCAATGTAGCTATTTTAATCAACTATGCATGAATGAGTTACAGTTTTGTTGTCTTACTTATTATCTTAGTTTCTAAGCTAAACAGATGTAATGGCATGACCAAACCTTGCATCATTTTAGTATTAAAGGAAGGATCGAGAGGAGCAGTTAATATGGAATGAGACACTACGGATGCTTAGGATAAGAACTAGAAATATATTAACTTAAGTGGTAATTAGTAGTCGGCTTTCCATAATTAATTCGGATAATAACTTGTTGAATACGAAAGTTAGATTAGTTCATTATTCGAGTTGATTTAGAACCCAACTTTTAATTTTAGTAAGACAAATATCCAATTGTTTCCCTTAATCATGCATAAGAGATTAAATTAGTGAAATTAAATTTCAAAAGTCTTCCACTTAGATTAATCTATTCGCTTTTCTCCTAGTTAATTTCGTTTACTTTTCAGTTTAATTTTATGATTTCCTTTAAAGTCTTTACTCATCAAATCAGGATAGAGTGTTTAGGATTGCATCTGTTTTTATTTTTGTACAAGATTAATTTGAGTGGACCAATTTCAACGCCGTGGGAGATGACCATAGGTAATCACTACAAACTACCTCGTATACTTGCGAGTATGATAGCTTAGGTCATTTTAGAACTTTTTGGGCATAACAGTCATTGTGACTTATATGGTCATATATAGAAATGTGTAGCTTACTCGAAACGTATACGAACTCAAACACCCGTGCAAAGGTTTACACAATGATGTAGTATCCAATTTTAAAGGGGTAACTCCATGATTTCTTCAAAATTAACATATCCAGAAACTTATATGCCTACGTAGTTTATTGTATTTAATCACGTAACACTAATTTTGCACCAAAAAAGTGCAATAAAGAGGCCAAATAGGGTATGTACAAATTATACACATAAAAAGAGGCAAATTCCTTTCCTTTTTGAGAGCTATGAGTAGGTAATCTTCTTCTTTTTAGCTCGAAGGATTACCAAAGTTGGTGAACATATTTGGGCATTGATTAATCTTACTGATGTTGTTCTTTAGAATTAACTATATTATCATGTGTAGATTTATGTATAAATGATTTAGATAGGCCTACTAGATTATTTGTATATGGATTCATTGCTAAAATCAAGATTGCCATGCATAATTCTTGTAAATCTAATTCATATGTGGTAAACGAATGGTCATGCATCATTAGGGATAACATAACATCAGTTAAATGACCCAAGCTTATATGGTTTTTCCTTAGATTAATATATTTACCTAATCCGTAATATGGCTGCCAAACTAAATCTGAAGAGCTTATTCTGGGTTGTCTAATAGCTAGACCTAATTAAAGAGCCCATTTTAATTAGTTACAATTTAAGGGAAAATTGGGATTAACAGAGTTTGCTATTAGTTTACAGTTAATAGTTTCAAAGAAAGGTATGAGAACAACATGACAATTGATTATGCACATTTGTATGAAGGTCGAGATTGAACTGAGAACTGGATTTAAAACCCATTGATCAATCCCAACAATTTTGTTTTGTTTTATTTGATTTCTCTTCGGTTGTTTAGTTTTATTGTGTTGCATTAATTGAATTCAACCAAAACCCCCTACAATCTTATACATAAATTTGTTAATTACAAAAGTTATTCACACATTCCCTGTAGATACAATCCTTGCTCACCACTACTCCGGTGTGTTCGAAAGATATTAAAAGGATACATAATTTGATTTTAAAGCCAAAGCTCTGAAACTAATGTAAGCTTTAAGGATAAAACTTCGAAAAACTAGTATGTTTGATTTATGTAATCAAAGCTCAAGAACAGTTAGATAACATTAACAATAGAATATATATATAATCACAAACTAAAGGTACAAACAGATCTTGACCTATTATTATACAAAACTAAAACTAAGGCTATAAGATGAATTAAATTTCTTAAGAAAATAAACTGACAAGTTTGCAAATTTTTTTAAGGAATCAAAGAGAAAACTATAACTATTTTTTAATGATTAAAAAACAAATTATTCTCTCTACAAAATGGCCTATTTATCAGCTACATAAAAGAAAATATCCTAGAATAACATTCTAAAAAGAGAATATATTGAAATAATATTATAAACCAAACAAGAAACAAATACAAGGAGCTAAGTAAAACATAAAACATAAAACAATATCCTAGAATAACATTCAAAAATAGAATATTCTAGAATAGGATTATAAATAAAATAGGAAATTTTAGATAAAAATTGATAGCATGCTTAGACCATATAAGTCCTTACTAATCTAAATGAGCTTAAGTTAAGCTAACTAAATCTCTTTCTTTAATTTGGCTTAATTTTGTACATGTAACTACTTCTTTGAAAAAATGTTAAATGCATATTGAATTATATTCTTCCTTGCGTGAGTAATTGGTTTGCTTGACAAGCTTACATGGTCAGAGGAAATTTGATTTATATTAAAAAGAATTTGATCAGCTTATATATTCTTATCAATCGAATGATATGATATAAACCCTTACATAGTCTACCCATATTACCTATAGGTGAACCAATTCCTCTAAGAAACATAAATCTAATATTATGTTAATAGATATTGATAAAAAAATTCAAAACATACCAATCATGTATTTGATCAAACTATCCCTCAAATAGGTTCACCTATGCCTCTTTAAAAAGTTTTTTCTCAACCAAAAATACTCATTTGATCAAATTATGTCCTATATAGTTTGATGTAACAACTAAAAATCTTAACTTCATAATTCTCTTAAATTCTTCAATAGTCAAACCTTAGCTAATTCGATCCTTAGTTTTGAAACTACCTAAAACTTAACTTCTAAGGAGTTAAAGCCTTAATATCATCTTCAAAATCAAGCAAAAGAACTTAAACCTAATCAAGATCACTAATTAAAGCCAAAGTTATGATGATTTTTGTCATTACAAGTGGCCTTGATAAGATTAGATTAAGTTCTTGTTTAAAAAACTAAAAGAAAATTCTCACCAAAGTTGAGATAGCTCTCTAAATTAGTTTCAAATAATCATTTAGATGAATTATATTAATAAGACAATCTTTAATAAGCATCAAATCCCTAAAAAATAGATTCCAAAAAGTAAAAGAATATTTCTATATTATCATAATATAATTAAAAGAACTAAACAACTTTAAAAAGTTAGGTTCTCCAAAATTAAATAACTAATTTATGAGTTTGGTGATTGTCCAACTTCCATAATAGTGCTAGTTAGCTTTTGGAACTTTATGGGTGAAAATAATAATGATTATAATGCCAAACATAAAAAGAATACCAAATGTTTGTTTAATTTAGTTTCTTAAACCTCCTTAATCTAATGCAAGACTGGTGCTTGACGCCAAATTGACATTGACAATAATTGCTGTTTTCTTTTACATTATCCAATTTTCTCTAAGATTTCTTCTACAAGTTTTAATCATATTCCATCTTCAACAACATATAGAAAAGTGATCTTGATTGGCAATGCATTAGTTTTTTCTTGAACATCATCCTTTTATCTATCTATATGATTAATCCTTAGAAAGCTAGCTTCATATGCTTGGTCATTATCCCAGTCATTAAACTTCTAACTCCTTGAAAATGATCATAAGAATAATTGGAAATAGTTAATGGTGTAAGTTGATCCTCATCACCAACCCTTTGACAATACTTAACTCAAACGCACTTAAAAGCTTCCTTTAAATGTATTTTGACAATTAAGAAGTTTTACTAAAATATTTTTTAATTTTCTCTCAATTATGAAAAATTATATACAATATTTCATAAGTGTAATTGATTATGCAATATTCAAACCTTTATAATGTTGAAATGAGAAAATAAAAGTTGATAAAAAATTTATATTTATTGAATTATAAATAAAGTGCTTGATTTTGCTTTTATTGACTTCATTTTGCTTTTATTGCTCCACTTTATTTATTTTATTTCTTGATATTTAACTTGTTTCATTTTTCCTAATTGATCATTTTGATTTGTATTATACTTGATCCTTCACATATTACTTATTTTTAAGTATTTAAAATAATTAATATTAGTATTTTTATCATCAAAACTATTAATTATGACTTCACTTATCTAATAATGTCATTTGGAAAATATGAAATCTTAAAACTAAGATAAATTGATATTAAAGCTTTAAATAATGCAAGATAATTTATTCTCTCTTTACATGTAATGACTTTACTAATATTTCGCTAAAATTTATTTGTACATATGCTTATTAGTAATTATAACTATTTAAAAAATCATCCTAAAAAGATTAAGTGATTATAGTAAATGACTACTATACTAGGGTTGAAATATTAAAGTTTCTTATTTTATTATCACAATTTGTTTAATTTAACTTGTTTGGAAAGATTAAACATTGTTAAATTATTTAAAAAAACTAGATTATTGACTAATGCAAAACCCATGTTTACTATAATAGACTTATTTACAAGTTAAAGTGAAATAAATCCTTAAATAATATATCTCCCCAATTAATAAAACCTTAACAATCATCATCCTTTTTTTCATTTTTTTGTTAAGTTGGATAATAAAATTATTTTATATTGATTTCATTAGAATTGATATTTTGAAAATTTGTTACTTATTCTAGTATATATAGGTCTCTAAATTGCTTGTTCATCATAGTTTTATATTTTTTTTAACAATATTGGTATGTTTTGGTAAAATTATACTAAAATGATTATAGCATAATTAGAGAAATATAATTTGACTTCTTTAACTCTTTTTTGTCTTTCAATTCTCTTTAAGTTTGTTTTGGTTTTTAAATAATATATATCAACATAAGGTTTTTATTGACGTTTGTTAAAAGAGAGCCTATGTGGCTATGCCTAAATATGTCAAGAACTCAAATGTTACACTTTAATTAGAAAAAATGGTAGTCATATTAATGGAAAAATGATTTTTATTTTTATTTTAAAACACACAATGTAGCCGGAATTAAAAACAAATTAAGGCATATTTAAGAAAAAAGTCCTAAAAATGAAAGTCTTTAAAATAAAATAATGTAATCAAAATTAAAAGAGGGTACAAACTAGAGAAACAAAAACTAGAGTTTTAAAATGATTAATTTTTGGGAAAGGACTCAAAGATTAAAAATTTAGAATAAGACTAACTTATAGAAAAAAAATTAACGTTATTTTACTTTATTAGGTAATATTTGTAGTTCTAATGAGCTTTCTCAAATTTCAATGAGACCTTAATTTTGTTTAAAACCAATGTTCCAAATTGTAGCTTTAATGGGAGATTCATTGTTGAAGATGAGATTGAGTTTGTAGAAACTCTAACCTAAGACTTTTCAAATTCTTCTAATGTAGGAGGCCTTCTCTTTTGTTTCCTTAAAACCCACAAATGAGATTGATTTTTTTTCAATTTTTCTCTAGTTAATTTATCATTATATAGTTTTTATTTATAATTAACTGTTTACACATGTAATGCTTTTCAACCACCTAGATAATGATGCGGGGTTCTTTATACATTTTGAAACAATTATTTAAAGATTTTGTTAATAAAAGTTAATAATTTTTAAAAGTAAATTTGTTAAAAATAGAGGATTCAAAGATGAAAATAATAAATTAAAATATTTAAAAATATGTTTATTTAAATGATAATATTGTTCACACAAATAAAAACTATAAGAAAAAATAGATTAAGAAAAAACATATAGTTTACATTATTCAACTAATATGTGATGCAATATACTATTTTTTGGTATATGCTTAGGGTTTAACCCCAGATTAAGCATTGCATATACATGCATAAAATTAGCATTCATACACGAATTGATATTTGAACACATTACAAGTAACCATATGCACTCATTTGACATGTCCTGAGGTATGAAAAATGTTAAGTGAACATGATGTGAATTGTGATTTGGTATGTCTTGAATTTTAGTATGTTTAGATTTCAATTAGTAAATTGGAATTAAAAGTTATGCGTTGGAAAATTGATGAATTAAAATGTACATTTAGATTAGGAAAAATGCCAAGTGGTAGGATAAATTGATACATGGAAAATTAGGATGATTAAGCCTAAAATTGAGTGATATTTGGCATAATTAAACGTGTGACAAATGGACTAGTAATTAAATTACAATTGGACCAATTATTATGTGATATGTGGACAAATCTTGGAATGACATGTGGGCTGATTTAGTAGGGGACAAATGGAAACCTAATATGTGGATTAGTGGCAGTTGATTAATTAGCCATATGTATTACATGCCTTAAGACATATGATGAGTTTAGAAGTTGACAACTAGCATAATGATGGAGCAAATTTTAGCAACAATGTTTGTGCTGATTCCCTCACCTTTCTCCGTCAAAATTGCTCCAAACTTTCTCTGTATTTTGGCCTTAACCCTAGCTAAAGTTCTGCATGAAAACCACACCTAAGTCATACACCAAATAGCTAAGAAATCTGTTCAAAGTTGTCTTAACCTTGTTCTCCAAAAAAACCCAACTCACTTTCACTTTGGAATTACGTTGATTTTTACTTGTCTGGGAGGATTGGTTAATCTAGAATTTTGTGTTAAATTGGAAGCATAATAAGTAAGTAACAATCTAAGTTCTATGGAAGGTCAAATGATATAAGAATGATGCTTGAATTGGAATGAAATCCATGTGATATTGGTGAAGATATGTGCTGGAAAATGTTACATAAACTTGGAGGTTTTTCTGTTTTACTTTTTATATATGGAAACTATGGAATATAGGGCATTATGTGGATGAAATGGAATAGAATTTAATGTATAAATAAGGTGGATTTATGCCAAAGAAATTTGTTAAAAGAGTGTTCTTGAATTGAGAAAGACTTAGACCTATATGCATGATAATGTAAGATAGATTTTTGGTTTGATTTTTGATTCATGAAAGACTAAGATTTGTGAGCTGTTAATTGAATAATTTTGAACTATAATTGGAGGGGTTATTGATGAGGAATTTTAGTATGATTCTGGCCTAATATAGGTATAATTAATGAACTATAAAGAGGATGTTTTAACTTTGGTATAAAGTATAAAAAAATCTGGAAACTTAGAGCTGTAGGTCGAAATTCTGGTTTTAATTTCATCTTCCTTTTTTGACCTATTTTACATATCTTTAGGCCATGAACTTGAAGAAACGTAAAGAATGAAAGCTGTATATCTAGGTCTTAGGTTTACCCTTATGAAAGTGTCTTGATTAAATAGCGACTCTGTGCAAGAACCTTATATTATTTCCTAATTTTTAGGGACCTTAGAGCTCGAATTAGTCAAAGTATAAAACATCAAAAATGATTATTGCTATCTTATTAATGCTTCTGTGAAACATTTTAGCCAGAAGATATCTTGATAAGTTTATGTAGTTAATTGAAGTCATAACTTAAAGAAGGGACTATTTTGATGTGTTGAGTTCAAATCTGGAAATTCTGATTTGTTCAAGGAATAAGTGAGCTATTTTAATGAAAATATGAACTTTAAGAGATTAATAATGTGTATAAGGTATGGATGAATGATTATGGAAGAACATGGGTATTTATGAATGAGAATTGGGTGAATGTATGAGTATATGTTGCTAGAAAACTTTTGGTGAATGTATAGATTTAGGTTGCTAAAATTTCAGATGTAAAGTACCAAATGTGTGTGTATTCTAAGAAGTTTTTTTATCATAGAAATGTTCAAGGATAACTGTAAAGTATGATTGATGAATTTGGAGTAAATCAAGCAAACTTAAAGGTACAAACTTGATTGCAAAATGGTAGTATACAAAGTATAATGTTGAAAGGTTAAGAAATTTGAATAAGGTTACATACCCGGGAAAAGTCAATTGACCATGACATATATATATATATATATGTGTGTGCACAAATGAATATGTATTTGATTGATCAACTTTGTAATGTGAATTATGTATGAATTGTATGATTTTAGATGCTCAAGTCTGATGCCATTCAGACATCACCGGACCATCCAGGCAATAGCATAAATTGGAGCGTACTGCGACTCAACCTAGATGATCTTCCTAGGATTGATTTATTCTGTTTAACTTCCAATTATTGAACTGTTTATGATCTGCATGTGAATTCGGGACTTTAATGATCTGAGGAGTTTGATATTTAGGAATGTATTGGAAGTGTTCTATTTGCATCTAAATTTTGACTGATTTCTAAATACTCAACGAAAGTTGAATGCCGGACTGAGGTCCGATGAATATGAGATTTTGTTTGTGCATCATAAGTGAATTCTATTCATGACATATTCTGTGATTTGATGCATTAAATTAAATGCATATTCAGATAAAAGCGTTGTGACCGGAGTAGTCAGTCTGAAAGAGCTATAAGCTCATAATTCTATTAGCTGCACGTAAAGCCTAGCTCTGTGATTTTCGTATTTGACTGAGCCCGTAATGGGACATTATCTGTATCTATATCTAAAATGAACTTGGTCACAGCAAATAATAACAAATCTGAAGTCTCATATGCATCTACATTTGTATATTTATGATTATGAAACCTTTTCTAAAATTATGATGATAAAGTGATATGCTATGATAATATGATTGATCGTGTTATACATGTTTTAAAAGAATGTATATGAAATGTGTGACATTCATTATGTTTTATTGAGATGGAAAATGTTGTGAAATTGGTTGGTTGTGTGATATTTGTTTATTTGACTAGAGTGAGATAATGTGATTGATTGTCTTATACATGTTCTGAAAGAATGTATGTGAAATGTGTGACATTCATTATGTCTTATAGGATGGAAAATGTTGTGAAATTGGTTAGTTGTGTGATATTTGTGTATTTGACTATAGTGAGATCATCAATTATGGTTCACTCATTGAGTTTATAAAACTCATCAAAAATTGTAATGTGGCCTTTTAGATATGAGACAGGAGATCTAGTTCCTATGATTTTCTAAAGGAACATTTTGGATTAAGATATGGCTCAAAGGTCAGTCAGCTAATATCAAAGGAGTTGTAGATTGTATTATGTAGTTTCTTTGCCATGTAGAACTTTTGTTATAAAGTATTGTAAACTTTCTCATGTTTGGTAATGTAAATATTGGTTTTAATAACTACAACGTAAACTTTTGTGAATGAATGAAATGAAGAGTTGAGGTTTTAAGTATTGTATTCTTTATGATGCTATTTAAGAGATTATGTTTACTCTAACATACCATTGTCATAGGATATGTACTTGAATGTCCTCTGGATGTTCGGGTATATACTCTATGATAGTGGGATGTTACAATTTTGATATCAGAGCATGGTTTGGCATCCATAGGGACATATAAGGACATTTATACATGATATTGAGTGAGAGATTCGGATTGCATTCACAACTATTTTTGTTATAGGTCATCTGTTATAGGAGATCAAGTTAGAGAGTCGGCTGAAATAGAGTTTGTAGGAGCTAATAAGGAGTCTCCTGTACCTGAGTTTGCCCAAATGCCTCAGATAATTTTATAGAGGCGAGAAAGGAGATACAATAAGCTGAGAAGTAGGGGACTGTAGACTTCTACAGAAGTACAAACCCTGCTGAGGTAGAAGGGTGGTTAGAGAGAACTGAAAGAGTGTTCGATCAGATGGACTGTGAGGCAAATGAAAGATTTGATTACGCGGTCTCACTTTTATAAGGTCCAGCATACCAGTGGTGGAGGATTATTCCAGGCAGTACCACCAAACCTTGTAGTCTGACTTGATAAGATTTTCTGAGGGTGTTTTGAGAGAATTTTATGCCTAAGATTTATCTGAACAGAAAGATGAAAGAATTTCTGGATTTGAAGCAAGGTAGGCTCATAGTGGCAAAGTATAAGATAAGATTCAATGAGTTAATGGGGTATTTAACCATATTGATCCTAACTGAGGAAGACAAATGTAGACAGTTTGAGGACGGGTTAAATATGGAGATCAGAACGAGGCTAACCATTTCTAATTTAGGTAGTTTTATGAAACTACATGTGGCCTTGATCAAAATTGAGGGGCTATTAAAAGATGGTCAGGGAGAGTACAAACAAGATTTTAGAGGGAAAAGGCATGTTGAATCTCAAGACTGATTGTGGCAGGAGCTTTCATAAATGCCAAAATAGATTGTCTCGATTCTAAACTAGATTGAGACAATCAAGGTTTAAACTAAGAGATGGATTTGTTCATACTAGTAGAGCTAGAGGACAAGTGCCCTCTTCGTAGTCATAACAGATGCCATATTGTGAACATTATGGTAAGAAGCATGGTGGTGAGTGTTGGAGGTTATTAGGAGCTTGTTTTTGCTGAGACTCTATAGAGCATCACACTAGAGGTTGTCTTCAAACTTTGTGACTGCAATCTGGAATGACACGAGGAATAGTGACAGAGACAACTATACAGTAGAGTAGAGTTGCCGGACCTATATAGATAGGTAGAACTCGGCTAGCAGGGCCCAGTGTCAAGACTGAGGTGCAAACTAACTAGTGATAGTTATGATTTGCATTGTGTTTTAGGGTGTAATTTGTTAGGAATTTAGTGTGAATTTGGGTGTTGAGTGTGTATTTATGGTTTAATTATGTTAGTTTATGTTTTTATGGGTTAGTATGAGTCTTTGAGGTTAATTGTTATAGTTTTGAGGTACTTTGATGTGTTTGTTAGTGTTTTAGGGTAAATGGCGAAGAACGGAGAAGTTGCAAAGAGTTTCGAGCCAAAAACATAGCCCATGATCATGATCGTGACAGAGAGGGACGAGCCAGAGCAGTTAGACCACAATCGTGCATTTTGGGTCACTATCGTGATAGAGAGGGTTAAGTGCTAGCCACGATCGTGATTGAGAGGGTTAAGCGCTAGCCACGATCGTGGCCTAAATCGAGCTAAAGCAAAAACCCGAGTTTCACAAGATGTTTTGAACCGTTTCGACCCCAACTTAAACCTAGGGCACCCAATGTATATACACATCATAAAGGGACATAACCAACAACCTTGGAGAGTTTGAAAAGAGAGCATTCACATCAGCCACTTTCTGAAAAAACCTAGAGAGTTATTGAGAGATTTAGGTAGGAGATGAAAGAAAAGAGTCATGGAGATGAAGCTTGACGCGACTTACTTCCTGAAACAGGTGGTTTCCTATAGTCACTGCCTCCACAAATCCGTTTTGATAGTATTTCTATTTTTGTTTCAATTTTATGGATGTATGAAATTGGAATGATTATTGATATTAACTGTTGTCGAGTGTATTCATATCTAAACTAACCTTCGGGTTTTTAGTTCTTGAGATTAGTAAAGCTTGGTTGATTGTGTTTTTATTGATTTAATTGTGATTTAATATCTGTTTACAATAATTTCGAAATAAACTAAAAGGGTGAGCCGAGTGAAAATTAGGCTAACGACAGTTAGGTAATTTGATAGGTAAAGAATTGAATCAAACTGGTATAATCGTGTAACGAGAAAATGAGCATAAATTCCCAGTAGGTTATTACACAATTTTAGAAGAAACGTTGCATGGGAGGCAACCCATTGAAAAGTAGTTCTTTGATTACTTTGTTAGAATGTTTGAAATTCTGTAGTTAGGATTAGTTTTGTTTTTGAAAAAAAATCGAAAAAGGAATCAGACTTCGAAATTACGTGGATGATGTCTAAGCATGAAAAGAGATGTGAAAAAGGGTCACAAAAAAATGAAGCAGTGGAAGTGGAAAGACTGAAAAAAAACAAAAGAAGTATATCAGGAAGTGGTGATACCTAGCAAGCGACGATCGTGGCCTACGACTATGCAGTAAAATGGAGGACGAAAACTTTTTAAATTTTATTTTACCTTTTTACCCTTTTACCATCTATATATTCAGTTCTAACTTCATTTTCACTTTCACTTTCATGTTCACTTTACCTCTCTAGAGTTTAAGCATCCAATCACTCCCACCTCTCACTAAAAATTTTAACCTTTTAGAATTCTTTCAAATTCTACCTAAGTATGTCGCGCATTAAACAATCAGCTCAACGGGAACCATATGGACAACAACAAGTTGCGAGACGGGGGTGACGAAACTAAGTGGCAAACTTTGGCGTGCCTTTCTTGATCTACACCGAGGAGAAAGGTACTCGTTTTCAATCCCTTCGTGCTAGATAAATTATAGTACCTAAGTACTTTGATATTGACACCCTTGATAGGCTAGAATTGTGTTAGCGAGTAGAAAACCTAACTGAGAGGATCCAGTGGGCCCAATTCATTCGATTTCAATTCCCTATTTATGAGAAGCTTTCACTGGAATTTTTCACTTCCTTGACCTACGACCTTAGTAATCCAAAAAAAGTGTGGTTTAGATTGCAAGGATGAGCCTATGAATTAAATGTTGAAATCATATGCGAGATGTGTGAATTCCCCGAATCCTCCATCATGAAGATTTTCGTCCTTCCCAATACTGGAATTGAACAATTTCATGCCAAGAATGCTCATAGCAACATTATACAGTCCTATGAACACTTGTTGCTACACATATTTATGTGTCAGCTAGTTTTCGATAAAACAAAAACCAACAAGTGTTCCACCAAGGAACTTTTTATGTTGTGGTGCATGGATCACAGTATTCTAGTCTCCATATCTACGCATATGCTTAATGCCATTATTGTAACTCTGCGTGAGAGGAGTAACAATCTAGGAATGGGGTATGTAGTGTCTGCCATTGCAGAACATTTTACTGTGGAACGGAGGGGTTAACTGTCCATCCCCCTGACTTTCTACATCATCACCACTTACAGAGGCCTAAAATCCTACATCATAACATGGAATTGAGGAAAATCAATAAGAAGACACATGTCCGGAACAAGGCAAGTCAGCAAGTTCGAGCTCAGTGCCACCTCCGTAGGAAGAAACGTCAAGCGAAGAATCCGAGGAAGAAGAACAAGGTTAGAAGAAGGTTTTAGATGCAATCACCGAAACTAACAAGACACTGGCATAGATGGCACAAACACAACGATGCCAGAGCTGGGATATCCGTTGGATCCATTGATAATTCGAGTCTTAGGGCGTTCAATTGTCACCTCTGACACCATCGCCACCTCCATCTCCTTAGGATTTATACCTAACCCAATTTTTCTTTTCCAAATTAGCCTTCAATTCTATTTTTTATATTTATTTTGATTTGTTTTCTGTCACTTTAATTTCTGTTTTGTCTTTTCTTATCTTATGTGATGTGTACTTCCTCCTCACATTGAGGACAATGTGTTGTTCAAGCGTGGGCAGGGAATCTGTGTTTTGCTTGTGTATGTGATTTTGCATACTGTATGATAGTTATTAGGTTGCATTGTGTGAATTGTTTGAATGTGTCAATGGCTTAGATGAACTGAAATTCATTTAATTTTAAACATAGTCTAATAGGTTGTAAATTATCATTAGCTTGCAAAATTAGTGAATTAAGGTTCTTTGGATATATACAACTTAATTAGGATTTAGTGTAAATTTATCACCCTATAGTTTCTCACATTTATTCATAATTTGAGTCCCTTTAACTGAAGTAGCTTAACTAGTATTTTTCATAAAAACAAATAGCTAAAAATAACAAGGTAGGTAAAAAAATGTGTATATTTTGTTAATAAATCACTATTTTGCTGACCTTCAAGTTAGGAATAGAGCTAGTAGTCAGTTGAAAAAGTGATAATAGTTGAGTAACTGGATGAACACGCATCATAAATGTGTACCTTCGTGTCAAAAGGCTATACTGACGTTTCAACCAAGCTGTCTAATAAAAGTTCATAATCGAGTAACCAAATAGACATTCATCACCAATGTTTGCCTTCGAGTAAAAGATTAAGTCTGTATTTAAAAATTTAAAAAAGTGTTTGTGATAAAAACCTACCGGACATGTAATAAAAACCTACCGGACATGTAATAAGCTTGAATTTTCATAAAAATGTACTTAACAATAGTTACAGAGCCTGAAGGACCAAAGAATTATTAATGTGTGTGTACAATTTAAAAGGGTAAATAAATTGACACTTAGATCTTGATTAATTTGTATATTTAGTTTAAAAACTTTAGACATATTTTTTGCTTTATAATGATTAGATATAATTTGTCAAATTGTGTTCAAGATTAATTTTATTTCATGAAGTCAAAGTCATTGCCTCTTTTTTACATTGTGTGTATTGTTTGTTGTGTGTTTTTTGTGTTGTTTTCTTGAGGACAAGTAAACGTTTAAGTGTGGGGATGTTGATAGTTGTGATTTGCATTGTGTTTTAGGGTGCAATTTGTTAGGTATTTAGTGTGAATTTGAGTGTTGAGTGTGTATTTATGGTTTAAATGTGTTAGTTTATGCGTTTAAGTGTTTTTTATGGGTTAGTATGAGTCTTTGAGCTTAATTGTTATATTTTTGAGGTAGTTTGATGTGTTTTTAGTATTTCAGGGTAAACAACAAAGAATGGAGAAGTTGCAAAGAGTTTTGGGCTAAAAACATAACCCACGATCACGATTATGACAGAGAGGGATAAGTTAGAGCAGCTAGGCCATGATCGTGCACTTTGGGCCACGATCGTGACAGAGAGGGAAGACCCAAGGTAGCCAGGCCATGATCGTGCACTTTGGATCATGATTGTTGATTTTTCGATTCATTTGTAGTGATTAATAGTTCGTAATCATTAGGGATAATATAACTTAGGTTAAATAATCTGAGCTTGTGTGATTATTGCTTAGATTGGTTTGTTTTTCTCACTTATAAGGCAGTTGTTCGATTAAACTTAGCTAGCATCTCCTAGGTTATCCGATAGCTAGGGTTAATTAACGAACTCTTCTTAATTTACTAGCACCAAAGGAAAAATAAGGATTAACAGAGCGTGTTGTTAATCTACGACTAATAGTTCAAGGAGAGGTAAAAGACCATCAAAACAATGAAATATTTCTAATTAGGGTTTAGGCCGAGATTGAGTCAAAGAATCGGGTCCTTAATGAATTTCCCACTTTTATCATTTTTAATGTATTTTATTTGTTTACACTAGGTTAGTTTTACTTTATTTTATTGTCAAACCAAACAAACCCCTTAATACCAAAACACCAATTATTTTCATAACAAAGCCTAACCAAACACTCTCTGTGGGATCGACCTAAACTCACCACTGCTACAGTAGTAGGTCTAGTTTACTTTGACTAGCATTACAACGTGCTACAGTTAGTGACAATCTTGGTCTACTACGAGTCCATATCTTATATGATGTCTTATCAATCGATTTGGATGGAGCTCTATTCAAAAGGTAAGTAGCAAGTTCAATGGCATATTCCAAAAAGGAGACAAGAAGGATTGCATAACTAATCATGGAATATACCATATATGATAGAATATGATTTCCCCTCTTAGATACTACATTATTCTATGGACTTTTAAAAGGAGTCTATTGTAAGAGAATCTCATTCTCTTTTAAGTAACCGAGAAACACTTGGTTCAAGTACTCACCACCTCAATCTGATCTAAGTGTCTTAATTCTTTTACTAGTTTGTTTCTCAACTTCAAGTCTAAATTTTTTTAACTTTTCAAATAATTCAGAATTTTGTTTCATTAAGTACATATAGCCATATCTAGAATGATCTTCTTTAAAAGTAATGAAATATGAGAGCCTACCTCTTGCACTAATAGACATAGGCCTATATACATCTAAATGTATAAGCTCAAGTAACTCAGTGGCGCATTCTCCCTTTTCTTTAAAGGTTAGTTTGTTCATCTTTTCTAATAAACAAGATTCACAAGTTTCATATTATTCATAATCAAAAGGAACCAAATATCCTTCTTTATGTAACTTTGTGATTCTAGTTTCATTGATATGACCCAATATACAATGTCATAAATGAATGAATTTTGGTTACTTAACTTTCTTTTCTTGTTATTTATGTTAAAGATTGGCCTTTCAAAATCTAATTCATACAAACCATTTGAATCTTTATAAAAAGAACAACTCTTTTTCTTAATAATAAAGACAAATGCATTCAAATCTAAATAAGAAATAGAAATGATGTTTCCTATAACAACTGGAACATAATAAAAATTATTTAGTTCTAGTTCAAGGCTAGAAGGCAAAGTTATACTATAACTTCCTACAGTTAATGCAATAATTTTTCCTCCATTTCCAACTCGCAGGTCCACTCTTATTTTCCTCAATGATCTACTCCTTGTTAACATCTACATATTACTACAAATAAAAGAACAAAATCTAGTAATTAATACCTAAGAATATGGAAAAAAAGTAGAAATATTAATCCCAATTATAAACATACTTGAAGAAACAACTTCCTTAAGCTTCTTATCTTTCAAGATAGCAAGATAAGTTGGGTAATTCCTCTTTCAATGTCTATCAACTCTATAATGAAAACATGTGCCCTCATTGCTCTTCTTCTTAACACCACATTTTTGCTTTACTACTCTAGCAGAAGCCTCTTGTTTCTTGTTATTATTCTTCTTAATGCCATTTTTCTTGCTCTCTGAATAATCCACAAAAAGAATAAAATTAGGTTCCTTCTTAAGGCACCCCTATGTAGTCTTGAGCATATTAAGCAGTAAAGGAAATGACACATCCTTTGATTCATATGAAAGTTCATAATGAACTGTGAAAAGCTTGAACTAAGAGACTACAACACCATAACAATGTTTAACTCATAGTTCATGTCAAAACCTAATTGACCCAATTTTTTAATATAGTCAATCATCTTCAGCACTTGTAGCTCAACTGAAGATCCTTTTTCCGTCTTGCATTGAAATAATGCTTTGGAGACTTGATAACCCTCCACCTTGCTTTGGGCACCAAACAACTCCTTGAGATGCAAAATTATAATAGGAGCACCTAAATTCTCATGCTACCTCTGAAGCTTTGAAAACATACAAACGAACATCACGCATGTTCAACGTCATCAATATAACATTGTGTCTCTCTCAAACTTCATCAGTCACATTTGAACTAGGCTCTGATGGAACAACAATGTCAAGAACATATAACTTCTTTCCTTGTATAAGAACAATTCTCAAGTTGAGAAACTAGTAGGAGAAATTAGATCCAATTAGCTTATTAGCATCCATGATGCTCCTTAGCGTCAAATTGGTGCTCATCTTCTTTTGACGACCGAAAGACATAAAAGAGCACATATTACTAATAAATATTTGATTACTCCCACTATTTTATTAAATTAAAAGGGGTGTGGGACTATCTGATGCATGCAGTCTAGGCGCTAGAACACTTTCTGCGCACGTCTCCAGTCAACCTCCAGCATTTCATGCACCAGTGGCGTTTGTTGATAGACGTTTGGTCTATACAATACGAACCCCTAATGTTTTCCATATTAGGGTTTTCTCCTTTCTAGAACATTGGTGCTTCCTGCTTTCCATCCGTAAGCCTCGTCTACTAGAGTTCCGTCGTCACCTTCTTCTAACTTCAGTTGTGGGTGAATATCACCCTTACAAGTGGCTATTACCACTACCGTTGTTACCACTGTCAACGAATGGTGACTCACTAGTGGCGATACAAGCCACTGGAGATACTCCATCTATACAATCAAAGCCATGAAAGGTACAAACATATCAAAACCTAATTCAAAGCTAGGTTGACATGCATATTTATTTTTCCATAATAAAAATAACTAGAAGAAACAAAAAGAGGAGCATGCATGATCATCGCAGAAGCAATCCAGTTTCTAAAAAGCAACAACATAAAATAAAATCTGATAATTTTCAGACTTCCAAAATAAGATGTCAAAAAAAAGGAGATACGACTTAAAATTTTCCATAAAAGCAAATTCGGAAATTAATTGAATTATAAATCTTAAAACAATAAACAAGATTTCCATCCTTTATTTTTATCAAATCAATAACAATCAAGCAATTAATTCAAGTTAAACAATTATAAGAGGCTCTGATACTACTGTAGGGAAACCAACCTTAATCGAATCACAAATGTATAAAAAATAAAAGTTTTATGGTTTTTATCGGATCTTAATAATTGAATAACTTGAAAAATAGGAATCATAAAATATAAAACTATAATTTATTTGATATTCCTATTGAAATCCTTTCGATAACTTTTTTAATGTGTCAACTAAGAGGCATTCACGCCTCCAGCAGTTTATAGTATTCACAAAGTAGTAAAAGACATTTAACTCTTGGAAAGAAAATTAGGAGGAGTGCGTTATGTTTATTCCTATAAATAAAAAAAGCATAGGGTTTTTATTTTTATTAAAATTAAATATTTCAATTATAATTAAATTTCAATTCTAATTCTAATTATTTTTATTTTAATAAAATCAAAGATATCATATTAAAGTTTCTCAAACTTTACAACTAAGTCCAAGTTAATTGAAATTGATTTTTCTCTTTTAAACTACTCTTTATATGCGACCCATTAAGTTCCTAATTTATTGACAACGATTACAAATTATAATTCATAATTAAAATTAAAATTATATAAATTAAAACTCCTTTTAATTTATCTTTAATTCTCTAAATAAATAATTTCTAATCATAGATCAAGATTGATGTCTACCAATATGTCATGACCACCCAAATGTAATGAATGTCAAAGTGACTTAACTTAATATGTCAATGCATGATTATGAACTACAATTTAATCCATTCGTCATTTAATGTTTCAGTTTTATAGAGTATGGATATAGTATCTACTCTTTTGAATCCAATCATGTTTGTTATTCCTAATTACTAATTTACTCATAATTGATACTTCAAAACACCTTTTTCAATTTTCAATTCAACTACTACTAATAAAGAACATTAGAACATTCTCGCTAATTACTTTAAAGTGATAAGTCCTTTATTGACTTACTTAACTCTCCATATGGTTTGTACTACATTCAAGTACTACCAACTAAGCTACCCTAAGCAGGACTAGTCATAAGTAGCACCAAAACACAGTAATTCTCACATAAGATACCTTAGTAATCTAATTCTATGGATCAATTATAAATCATCATAATGAAATAATCCACATAAACATATATAATATTCCATTCGGGATCGTCATAATTAGGTCAGTTTGGTAAACTTATTTTCTATTAAGCACCCACATATTAGTTTAAGTATCTCCATACTTTAATTTATGGGATCAATTACTTTTTTCATAAGAAAGAAACATAATGTGTGCAAGTTTAATATTTCATCAATATCATGTCTCAATGAAACTACTATTAGGAACAATTTAGGAATAATACATAAATACAAATTGAATCTCATAATTATGAACTCGTCATAATTTCAGTTACACAGTAATTATTATGGGGATTTTACTTTTAGTATTAAAACATAAAATGTAATTAACATAATATATAAAGGTAATGAATGCCTGTATTAATTAAATAATAATTTCATACATAAAATTACAACCAACAGATTAGCTATAAGGGTATCAACTAACACTTTCCAATGCTAGATTACAATCCAAGTCTAGAGAATGAGAACATGTATATTTGGCTTCAATACTCAACAAGTGCGTTTACTAATGAATTGTGTTAGGAAGTGCTAAAACGTGGGAGAGAAAAAGTGATCTAGCATAAAATAGTATAGAACAAAAATTTAATCCTTAAGGTATCCTTCTTATTGTGGCTAATCATCAAACAAGTTGACCACCAAGGACTTTTTAAAATTTCTCAACATTGAGATATGTTCTCTATTCAACGAAGATGGAGAAATAGTTACACACCTTTACTTTGATTGTAATTACATAAGAAATAGTTTAATTATGGGACAATAAAGGATAGCTAATGGAGGATAAAACAATTAAAAAGAGAGAATAAGATATGATTGTCTTAAGCTTAGAGCACCAAATGTTTTAGGGTTTGGAATGCTCTAAAGAGAAGATCCTTAAGGAAATCATACAATGAGTCAAAGTGCAACTATTACTCAATCAAGAAGCAAGAAACTGTTGACCGGGTATGGAAAAACCATGAATGTTAGTTTATGCCCTTGCAGCTAATCAGTTGGTTGCAATTTGATGTATGACATTATTATTTAAGTAATAAACAGGCATTCTTTATATGTGTGTATTAAGTTAACTAAATTTGATGTTTTAATATTAAAGGTACAATTCTTGGAATAATTACCATGTAATTGAAATTATTATGAGATCATAATTACGAGATTCAATTTACATTTATGTATTGTTCCTAAATGTTCGTAGTTATAGTTTCATTAAGACAGGATAATTTTGAAATGGTAAAACTAGAAGACATTATGTTTCTTTCTTACGAAGAAAATAATTGATCTCTTAAATTAAAGTATAGAGATACTTAAACTAATGTCTAGGTACTTATTAGAGAATAAGTTATTAAACTAACCCGACTACGAGAATCTCAAATAGAATATTACTTATATGTCTGTGGATTTCCTCATTTTGATGGTTGTATAATTGATTCTTAAATTTGAGATTACCAACTCATGTGGGAATTACTGTGTTTTAATATTACTTATAAATTGTTGTACGATAATTAAGTCGGTAATACTTGGATGCAGTATGAACTATATATAAATTATTAAATAAGTCAATAAAGAATTCGTCACTCTAAAGTAATTAGAGACAATTTTCTAATTTCTTAATTAGTAGTGGTTTATAAAATTCTCTGACCAAGTGAATTGACATTTGAAAAAGCATTTTAATATATCTAATGTAAATCAATTGCTAATTAGCAAGGACAATCCTGATTGGATACGAAAAAGTAGACACTATATTTATATTTTGTCTAATTGGATTATTAGAAGACGAAAGGATAAAATTATATATCATAACCATGCATGGACAGGTTAAGTCAAACCATTTTGACATTCCTGATATTTAGGTTATCATGACATGTTATTAGATGTCAATTTTGATCTATGATTATAAATTATTTAATTGGAGAATTAAAGATAAAATAAATAGAGTTTTAATTTATTTGTTCTAATCATAAATTAGAATTATAATTTATAATCATTACCAATATACTAGGAACCTAATGGGTAACACATTTAAGTGCAATTTGTGAAGGAAATTTTAATTTTAATTAAGTTGGACTTAATTATAAAGTTTAAGAAATTTTAAGAATCAAATATGAGATATTTGATTTTATTAAAATTAAATTAATTATATTTATAGTTTGACTTTAGTTATAATTATGGTATTTAATTTTAATAGAAATTAAAAAAACCTAATGCTTTC
>JAOQML010000008.1:31122006-31132043 GCA_027568935.1 Erythroxylum urbanii
GTTCCATTAACTTAGGTTATGTGTCGGAATGACCTACGGGCGTCCCGATGCGTATCCTAGGGTAATGGGGGGTTACAACAAAACTAAGATAAATGGTAATCCTCTCTTTCTAGTATGAGTAGTTGTTTTCTTTGAAATAATGAGGCTTTGAGACAGATTGTACTTCAAGTTGTTTGTCATGATCTATCTCGTGTTGTAAAATATAATAAATATGAAACCTCGCTCTGATTCCAAATGATAAAGAAAACACACACAAGAGATACTTTTAATTAGAGTAAAACTGTAACATCCTGTTTTCATACTAAGGGTTAGAACCCTAGATTTCTGTAAATGAGAACTAGCAATGAGAGATTAGAAAAATGCATTTCATACTCATGCATAATATTAGTATACACATACATAAATCTAATTGTTTTGCACACATTTCAATGACTGTATGTTCACTCAGTAGACATTTTCTAGGAATAATTGATATCTAATGTGATTATAATGTGAATTATGGATTATATGTCTTAAAAATTGAGTTAGTGTGTAAAATTAATGATTTGGAATTTTTTGTGAAATTTGAGAATTTTCTGGAATTAAGGGTATTTTTGGACTAGGAAAAATTTCAAGTGGTGACACAATTAATGAATAGTAGCAAAAATAAGTGTCAAATGGCAGTAGAAATTTTGATGAATGACATTACGGTTTAATGACATATGTCATTCGAAATTAGGAGTTAGCTGGATTAGAAATTGGAAACAAATGGACTAGTATTTTAAAAGAACCAAATGGAGACCACAAATAAGTGACAAGTGGTAAGTGACAAGTGTCACTTACCTTGCCACTTATTTTAACTCATGATGCTTAAGGTGAAAGACCATCTTTTACCTTGTCTTTCATTTTAATTCCAACTCTCATCTTCTTCGTTGCTTTCTTCTTCTCTTTCATGATTTTTGCTTTACCAAACTTCATTAATGTTGCACCTTACTTTCATCCATCACTTACTACTTCCATTTTATTGTCTTCATCATCTTACCACAAGAAAACCTAACCTACCCTATTTATGATGATGATCGTGTAGCTTAAAGAGTTAGGTTTTCTTGGTGATTTTGAAGATCTTGAAGCTTAAACAAGTAAGTAGCATGTTATTCTTCTTGATATTTTGAGTGAAACATGCCTGATGATAGTTAGATGTTGAAAGATCATGAAATGGTGATGAAAACATGTTGAAACATGGATGAGAAAAATGAGCTAATAGATGTCTTATTTTTGTCTATATTATGAGTGAAAATTCATAAATTGTTAGAGAGATGATTTTTAACTAGAATGATCTTTTCAACTATTGTAGAATGAATGCAGAAATTTATAAAGGGATGATATATGTTCATATTCTGTTTTGATGTGTGATTACGTGGATTATTGGTAGTTGTCATAAAGATGAACTAAAATGAGTTTTGAGCTAAAGTGAGGGAGTAAAGATGAATTAAGGTGATAATTAGGAATGAAATAAAGGTGAAAAATGAAGATGAAAATGTGTAGAAAATTGATAGTGAATGTGTATAGGTATGTGTTCTGTTTTTGGTGTTTATGATCACTCATAGATTTTGATTTGTTTGTGAATGATATTGAGTTTAATTGGAAGTAGGAATGAAGATTAAATAATGAGGACATGAGCTAGAAATGATGGACTAAGAAAAAGAGATGAACTAGGATGAAAATGAAGTTAAATATGTGCTGTAATATGTTAGATGGAGTGCTTTCACTGAATAGGCATCTATATTTTGGCCATATCTTAATCTATAGATATCCAAATGGGGTGATTTTTAATTAAGTTTAAACTAGAGACATATTTATACAATTTTCGTGAAGTAATTAAATTTGAATTCTATCCCTAAAGGTTTTAAAATTTGGCTTGAATTTGAATACTAAGTGTTGTCGCTAGTTGAGAATAATCTTCAGTATTTTGATTATAACTCACAGATTACTAAAACAAACTCCATAAATTTTATATGATTAGAAACTTAAGACATATAGAAACATTTATTTAGAAGACGGTGCTGCGTAAATACCTCAATTTCTAGGTTGACTTATAATCTACAAAACTAACCTAAAAATTTATCCTGGCAAAAACTGGAAAATTTAAAGAAGAATGGGAGATTAGTGTCTGTCATGATCGTGGCAAGGACCACCATGATTGTAGGCAGTGTTTTTTCATGGTAATGTTTTGATTGTACAATGGTTGAACCAATTAAGGATAAGGTACTTAACTGTGATGCATTAGGACTTAATTTAGGCTTGAATGGAGCTTGAATTGAACCTAGAATGATGCTTGGATTAAGTGACTAAATGTGTTATTTGTATGAAGTGATAACTGAGGATATAACTTAGTGAATGAATTTTTGATATCAAAATACCAAAGGCATGAGTATAATAGGAATGAAGATGTTCATATGATTATAGTGGTGATTCAAAGGAGTTGAGTAATATGTGTTAAATAAAGGTGAATAAGAATTGGGTATTATGAGAGCATATAATGCTAGAAAAGATATGAAGAGTAATTGATTTATGATATCAGAATTACCAAGTGTTCTTAAGGTGTAAACCTAAGGATAAGCTAGCCTAAGGATAAGCTAGATGCATACAAATGATAAAGTTTGAAAGATCAAAAGACGTGATTAAGGAAACATACTCGAAATAGTCAATTTGAGCATGCATTATACATTACACATATACATATGTGTACAATTGAATGTTTATGTGATTGTGAAATCAGTGATGTGTGTACAATGTTTACATTGCATAAAGTTATTGCACAAGACTGTACATCATCATCCAGACGTTTCCAGATCATAGAAGCAAATACTTATCTAGAACATACTGTAAGTCGACTTAGATGGTCTCCTCTTAATTAATTGCTTGTTTTAATTTATGTATTGAATTATTGTGTGATGTGAATGTGTTGATTCCGAACATTGAATGTCTGAGGCATTTGATGCATAAAAATCATTGGAAGTGCTCATTGTATGTGAACTTCACTGAATAAGTGATTCTCAACTTAAATGTTGAATGTCGGACCAAGGTCTAAAGATAAATGCAAATGAGAATGTGAACGTGAATATGAATGTGTAAGATTGAGCACATTAGATTGATTGAATATATGTGATACATTTCATTACATGAATGCATGATAACATAAAGGCAGTTGTGAACAGAGTAGTCACCGAAAAATAACTTAAAGCTCAGAAAGTGAAAAAGAGCTTAAAGTTTAGAATGTGGTAAGAGCCTCTGGCTCACTATGTATAATGAGCCATGTATCCTCAATAGATAAGGGACAGTTATTACTGATCCTGGTATCCATAATGGATACAGGACAGTTACAAGCACTCGATCACAACAATAACAATTGAAAGTGAGTCTCACGAGCATTGCATATATAATTGATATGTATGATTTAAATAATTGAAGTAAATAGTTTGAATGATTTATGAATGTGAAATATGAATTAAGTGAATATAAAGTGTATGTGATTCAACATGTTAATTAGTGAAATGATGTGAACTACGTGATTACATGAATTGATGTATTATGTGGATTGAGTGAGCCATCAAGGATGGTCCACTCACTGTGTTCACAAAACTCACCCCAACATGTGCAACATATTTTTTAGGCTCAGAGGAGATACCCAGTTAGACCAATTGGAATCTAACCACTACATTTGGATAAGAATTAGAGGCTGGGATCAGTTGTACATGCAAATATCTATAGTTTTTCTTTTTTATTTTAAAATTGTATTCTGCAAATATTGTACAACATTTTTATAAATTGAAAAGTGTAATGAATGTATGACAAGAAATGTTTTGTATTGGGCTCGAAGATTACTGGAATATATATAATGATGTGTTAATTGTTTGTAACACTTACGACTGAGAATGTTTTTGAATAAAATAGGCTGAAATTGATTATTGGTTTTCTGTAATATACGTGTGATGCGTGAAAAATTTTTAATGGTTATGATTGACTGACCATCCTAATACAACACCCTTGTAAAGTGATTTCTCGAATACCGTCTATGTGTTCGGGAATATGCTTTATGAGAGTGGCGTACTACAAAAACGATAGGGGCCTATCAAAGTTTCAAACAATAATAAGACTCTACAAAGCAAGAGGAGTCTGTTAAATGACAGGAGCTACTAAAGCATAAATCCAATTAATACAATTTAAAACAGAAGATGCTTGTTAAAATGAAAGGAACCTTTAACAAGTTTAAAATAGAAGGAGTTTACTATAACAGTGAAGAAGCCTCTTACTAAAATGAACACACACATAATATAATGCGAAAATATAAAAGTTAAGAAGAGAGAGAAGAATGCAGTCAATTTATACTGATTCGACTTACAATTCAAGCTTATGTGTAGTCTCCAAGTATCAAACTTGAGTGTTTCACTATGACAAATCAAAGTAGTAATTTGACGAGCCTCTTCAAACTCAAGAGTATATCTTTTTCAAAATTTTCCCACCTTCCACACTAGTAGTATATTGCTAGCCTTTACAAGCTCTCAAAAAATGAAGAAGTAATTTGTTCCATATGAGCTTCAATGATCTCTCACAAAAAGAATTTCCATTTTCTAAGGAATAAGAGATTTTGATCAAGATATGGCTTTTGGGAATATTGATGCTTCTGAAGTATTTCAAAGATTTTGGCTTTTATACCACTGTTTGCAAAATGTAGTGACTCTTCTTTAAATAGTCATTTTCTTCAACTAGTCATTGCTTCATTTCCATTTTGAGTTAACTTTGAATGTTCAATATAATCTCTGATAGAATCCTATAATAATCAACCGTTAAGAGATATCTCAAGTTGATTGACAAAATATGTGATTAGAAGGATCCTTCCGAATTTTGTAAAATAAATAAGGAAAGTTCCTGCAAAAAAGGAACCATTTATCCTATGATTTTATTTCCTTTTGAGAATTATATCGTTACCTACAAAAGGAAATAAATAAAATTTGAATTGTGAAATACTATATTGTCATCATCAAAACCATTAATAAGCCTAACAATCTCCCCCTTTTTGATGATGACAAACAATAACAGATAGATTTTCAAAATTCAACTAATAATAAAGGGTTTCGAAAAGTGCTTGTATAATTTATAAGTTCTTACTGATTAGAAGGAGCTTTATCTTTCTACCATATAGACTTTGCAGTAAAATATATCACAGATTATATCTTCTATTCTCAGGAAAGTATATCAAATATCATATATCAAAAAAAATCTCCCCCTTTATCATTATCGAAAAAAAGAAGGAAAAGAAAAAAATCATGAAAAAATAGCAACAAAGTTATTGACGAGATATATAACATATCATGCCGAAATTTATAAAAGATGAAAATATATCATCAACTGATTTTTCTCTCCCCTTGTATTAGAGCTAGGAATTCTTCACAGAGAGATGGAACAGTAGCACTAAACTATGATAAATGGTCATTCTCTCTTTCTAGTATGAGTCATTGTTTTCAATGAAATAAGGAGGCTTTGAGATGGATTGTACTTCAAGTTGTTTGCAATGATCTATCATGTGCTATAAAACACAATAAATGTGAAACCTTGCTCTGATACCAAATGATAAAGCAAACACATGCAAGAGATACTTTTAATTTGAATAAATGACAATGACCTGTCGAAGTTTAAGACAACAATAGGAGACTACAAAGCAAGAGGAGGTTGTTATGCGATAGGACCCTATTTAAGCAATAGGAGCCTGTTAAATGACAGAAACCTATTAGACGATAGGAGCATGCTACAGGATAAATCCACTTAAGACAATTTAAAACACAAGGCGCCTATTAAAATGACAAGAACCATGAACAAGTTGAAAACAGAAGGAGTCTACCATAACAGTGAAGGAACCTCTTGCTAAAATGAACACCCACACAACATAATGCGAAAATATAAAAGTTAAGAAAAGAGAGAAGAACTTAGTTGATTTATACTAGTTTGACTTACAACCCAAGCCTACGTCCAGTTCTCAAGTATCCAACTTGAATGTTTCACTATGAAAATCCAAATAGTAATTTGACGGGCCTCTTCAGGCTCATAAGCATATATTTTTCAAGGTTCTACAACCTTCCACACTAATAGTTAGAGAGAGATCTTGGCTAATTAGTTGATTACCCATAGGATAACATCATAATTAGTTGACTTGGTGGACTGATTTTATGGATTGAGAGATTGCTTAATCGTTTACCTTGAGAGAGGGTAGTTAATACATTAGGACATCTTAGGTGAGGCACAATTCAATTAACAAGGTAAGAGGGAGATAAGATAGGGAAAAAGTGATATCTAATTGTTAAATCTAGTACGCTAAGTTTCTGTACTTTTGCTTTACCATTTGTTCATTATTAGTTGTTTGATTTAATTTAATTTTTAGCTTATATTCATTAAAATTGATTCTCAACCGAGGCAGCTTGAACTAAGTAGCATCTAAACATAATCTTTGAGGAATTGATATTTGTTGTTTACTATAAGTTACACCCGTATACTTGTGGTTTTGAGCATAAAACTAGTGAATTAGTTTTACAATCAATAAGTTTTTGGCACCGTTGTCGGGGATTGTTTGTTTAGTATGTTTAGTTTGGGTAACTTTAATTTAAGAGTGTTTGATACTTTTCTTTATGTATTTGTAGGTGCATGAATATAAGGAGCACTAGAAGGACCGACAAAGTTTTTTAAGAAGAATTTTCTGATATTACAAGATAAGAGAGGACGTTAACGAGAGCAAAGCGTTAAGAAAATCTTCAAACAAATATGGTGGAAGAAGGAGAACAAGGAGGGGCCAAGAGAACATTGATGGATTTTATGAGGCCTGGATTTAGTCCATAAGGAGCTGCAAAGCCTGCAGTCATAACAAACAATTTTGAAATCAAGTCGGCACTCTTGAACATGTTCGAGAACAGTGTTTAATTATATAGGTTATCAACTGAAGATCCCAATGCCCACGTAGTAAATGTTTTGGAGATATATGACACTTTTAGATTCCAAGGGATGTCGGATGATGCTGTAAGGCTCAGATTATTTCCATTCAATTTGAGAGATCGAGCCAAGGCATGGTATAACTCACTTAGTACATCTCATATTACTACATGGAGTAAGTAGCCCAAGCTTTCCTTGATTAGTACTTCCCATTAACAAAGACTACGTGGATCATTAAGGAAATTACAAACTTTTAGGAAAATGATGGGGAGTCATTATATGAAGCTTGGGAGAGGTTCAAAGAGTTGTAAAGAAGCTACCCACACCATAAATTTCCAAGGGAGTTCTTACTATAAACATTCTATAATGATGTGAATTAGATTAAAAGAGGAACAATAGATGCAGTTGTTGAAGGGATGTTGATGAGGAAAACCATTGAGGCGGCCAATGATCTTTTGGAGAAGTTAGCAAGTAATAGTTGCATATGGTCAAACAAAAGGAGTAGGCAAAGTACAAAGGAACAAAAAGGCATGATTCTAATTGATTATGTTACAACCTTTAGCTCAAATTACTGCCCTCATTAAGTAGTTGAATAATATGCAAGGAGCTTCTTCATCAACAGTCAAAGCCATACCAGTCCAATGTGAGTTATATAGGTAGAACAACCATTACACACCAGAATGCTTCTCGTTAGGAGCTAGTAAAACAGAATAGGTAAATTACATGGGTCAACCACATCGGGGTAACAATCCATACTCTAACATTTATAATCTGGGGTAGAAAAATCACCCAATTTTTTCTTGGAGTACTAACAATGCAGGTGGCCAAGCAAAGCCACAAGGACCACCCATATTTTAGTAAGATCATCTTGGGTCTTTAAAGAGAAAAATAGAAAAGTTAATGGATGTATTGGGGTCTAAATTCCCAAGCCAAAAGGAAAGTCAAAGAAGGCAGGAAGAGAATCAGAAATGGATGTTTACAAGCCAAGATGACAAATTTGACCGAAGCTTAAAAAACCATGCTTCCTCCATCCGCAACTTGCAGGTTCAGGTAGGTCAACTTGCTACTACTTTGTCTTCTAAAAATGCAAGTGGCCTACTAAGCAACATTGAAGTCAACCCAAAGGAACAACTCAAGGCAATCACACTTCCGAGTGGTAAGCAACTAGAGGAGCCAAGTGTGCAAAAGGAGAGTCAAACAAAGGAGAAAGGCAAGGAAATAGAAGAAGAGAAAGTAGAAGAGAGGCCATATGTACCACCACCACCCTATAATCCTAAACTTTCATATCCACAAATTGTGAGACAATATCTGGTTGACACTCAGTTTTCCAAGTTCTTGGAGAAACTGAAGAAGCTTCAGATTAACTTATCATTGGTGGAAGCCTTGGAGTGCATATCTAAGTATGCGACGTTTCTTAAGGATATACTCACACATAAACACACTTGGTAGGACAAATAGATGATAACCTTGATGGAGAATTGTAGTTTGATCATCTCAAGCACAATGCCTTCAAAACTAAAATATCCAGGGTGCTTTACTATTCTATGTGTTGTTGGTGACTTTGAATTTTCTAAATGCTTATATGATTTAGGTGTAAGTATTAACTTGATGCCTTTGTCTATTTTTAGGAAATTAGGATTAGGAGAGGTCAAGCCAACATCCATGCTCATTCAGCTCGCGGATGAATCCATTAAGAGGCCGTTTGGAGTTAGAGAAGATGTATTGGTAAACTGGATAAATTTATCATTCCTATTGATTTTGTTGGTTGGACTTTCAAGAAGATAGACATTGTCCGTTGATTTTGAGTAGGCCCTTTATGAATACTGGTAAGGCATAAGTTGATGTGCATGAAGGAAAACTTGTCTTAAGAATTGGTGATGATAGGATGAATTTAAGATGACTAAATCTTTGAAGAAACTGATGGATGGTACTGTATGTATGAAAATTGATGTTGTGGATGAGTGTATGAAGGAGGTTGAAGTGGAAGTTGATGAAGTTATTGAAGTGCATGGGAATGAGAGTGTGAGAAAAGAGGAATTATGTGAGTAAGTTGAGCTAGAGAAGTTGGAGAGAACAGATACACCCACACCACCTAATATCATTAAGCCCCCACTTTAAATCTTAAACCCTTACCTTCCCAGTTGAGATACACCTTTTTAGGTAAGAACCATACGCTACCCATCATTATCTCCAACCAATTGGATTGTGAACAAGAAGAGAAAGTGGTAGAAACCATTAAGAAAAGGATGAGAGCCATAGGGTGGCAAATTTCTAATATTAGGGGGATTAGCCCCATTGTCGTGATGCATAGGATTAACCTAGAAGAAGGATGTAAAACTGTAAGGGAGTGACCGAGAAGGTTAAATCCAAACATGCAAGAGCTTATGAATAAAGAGGTAGTGAAGCTTTTAGATGCAGGGATTATTTAACCCTATTTTAGATAGTGAGTGGGTGAGTCAAGTGCAGCGAGTGCCTAAGAAGGGTGGCATGACAATGATGGAGAATGAACATGGTGAAAAAATTTCTACTATAACCATCATAGGATGGCGAGTGTGTATTGATTATACGAAGCTCAATTTGGAGACCAAGAAAGACCATTTCCCTTCACCTTTTATGGACTAAATGTTTGAGACGGGTGGCTGGCCATTCTTTTTATTATTTTCTTGATGGATATTCAGGGTACAATCAAGTGTCTATATACCCGAAAGACTAAGAGAAGACCACTTTCACTTATCCTTATGAGACTTTTGCTTATCAGAGGATGTCTTTTGGTTTATGCAATGCACTTACTATTGGGACCCCGCCCTTGTGAGTCACGTGCCCGACCAAAAGAAAAAGACAGAATGACAAAAAAATATCGTTCGACGAGTCTGACCTTGACGGTGTTAGCTATCCTCATGATGACGCGCTCGTGGTAAATCTGAACATTGACGACAACGAAGTAAAGCGCGTAATGATTGATACGGGAAGCTCGGTCGACCTGTTATATTATGATGCCTTCAAACAGATGGAGGTTCCGGAGGATCGACTGCTGCCTATTGACGGCCCTATCAAGGGAGTAACCGGGGCATCCGCATACC
>JAOQML010000008.1:31132143-31149346 GCA_027568935.1 Erythroxylum urbanii
ATATGGACACCCCAATCATATTAGGCTCAAGTCCATAACCATCCATCATGCAAGCCACCTCATATTCCTAACATGCATCCTCTAATGTATAAATTAAATGGGTCTTACATTTTAAAAGTTGATTTAACTCTTGAATCAAATTTCTTCTTAAGTGTTATCTTAGCTAAATTTAATCTTGTATGTAATTTCGATTTAGAATTTAATATTAATCAAATTAAATTAAAATCTTAATTCAAAATTAATTCACCTTAAAATTGATTATTTAATGTCAAAATTAAACATTTTAATTTTGTTTCACATACCAATTTCTAGCCTTACTAGAAAATAATGTTCTACTTAAATTATTTCAAAATTAATTTCCAAGATTTCCCAAAATTTCAAGAACATCAAATCATCATTCCATGCATCTCCAGGTTGTTTCAAATTCATCAAAATAATTTTGGAATCACCCAAAAATTATCAAGATAACCAAAATACCATTGAGATGCTAAAAATGACAAATTTGACATCAAAACTTTTTTTCAAAAATCTTAATTTGAACAAATTCATTCTGGCATGATGCATTCACTAAAATAACATATTTTTATCACATAAAAATATTTGATAAGGTTCTGGAACTAAAACATAAACATACAAAATTATCAAACAAAACCGATCAGATCTTATACTATTTGAAAATTTATTAAAACAATTGTAATAAATTTTGGAAAAATTCTAGAGGTGTAAAAACATTCTAACATAAAATTTCAAATATCAAATTCCATGAAAAACGTGCTAAATGTCATCATTTTAGCCAACCAACAACATATGTTTAGTAGAAAACAATTTTTTAGCATATTGTTAGAAATTCGGCAATAAATATTTCAATCACATTGAAATCAATTTTCAACCACTAAAACCATCTACTAACATGTCATAAGCATATCAGTGAAAGAAAATCATAAAAAAGTTTCAGATTTATTTTCGAATTTTCTAAAAACAGACCCACAATTGTCACAACCATTCAATCATATTCATATGTAATAAAAACTACATCTAATAGGCACAAGATGACTCTGATATCACCGTTAGGTTTTGATTATGCATCACATGCATAAAAGATCATAAAATATGTGGTGGAAAATAAAATGAAACCCATAAAATACATAATCATACATGTGTCACGAGATGTAGTAAAATAAAAAAGAACTTCAGATGTGTACCTTACTAACTCCTTCGTTCTTCGTTGTCTTCACATTTTTGGGTTGTTGTAAACTACAACGACCAAAAGAGGAAGTCTCTAATGATAAAAGAATAAAGAGAAAAGCCCAAAACCTCTTAGGAATAATGATTAGAATACATATAAAGTGCTAGTTTTGATGTATGTTCTTGAGCGAATAGTTTAGAGAATAAGTGTGTGTAAGATGAACTCTTTATATTTTTCACTTGTTTTCTTACAATACTATGCATGAAAATCAGTGATTTTGTGCCAAAGTTTAGCCTCCTTTAACCCCCATCATGAATGGAGGAATAATGGGAATTAAGTGGCCATGAATGCCACTTAATTTGGCTTGAAATGTTTATTGGAAATTTGGAAATTTTCTAGGCTAGCAGCCATACAACACTTGATTTCTTTCATTCCTTTATCTCATACTCTCAAAAGCACTTTATCTCATACTCAGTATTCCATATCTCTCCTGTGTTGATCCATATAACTCTTTTATCGGTCTTGTGCTACTTTAATTCTACTTCGGATCAGTTTTACCTTATCAACAGTATCATAAATCAGTTCCAGGCCTTCAACAATCCTTAGGCCCTCTTCATCCTAATACATAGATGAACGATACTTTCTGCCATACAATGCCTTATATAGTGCCATATCAATACTATTGTGATAATAATTGTTATAAGCAAATTCAATCAGAGCTACATACTAATCCCATGCTACTTAGAACTCCAAAACACAAGCTCTGAGCTTATCCTCAAAAGTCTTAATAGTTCTCTCATTATGTACATCTATCTTAGGACGGAATGTTATACTAAAGTTCAAATTAGTACCCATAGCTGTCTGTAAACTTCTCCAAAATCTCAAACTAAATCTAGGATCCCTGTCTGATACAATGGACATTGGAATCCCATGTAATCTTTCTATCTCATTTAGATATCTCTGAGCTAATTGATCAAGTGTATTGTTCTCCCTCACAAATAAGAAATGAGCTGACTTGGTCAATATATCAATAGTGACCTATATGGCATGTTGCCTCAGAGTTCTTAACAAACCAATTATAAAATCTATAGTGATTCTCTCCTATTTCCACTCTAGAATAGGCAATGATTGTAACTTCCCAACCAGAGCCTGATGTTCTGTCTTAATCTATTGGCAAGTCAAACACTTAGCCACACATTCAACCACTTGCTTTTTTGTCCACGACCACCTGAAATGTCGTTTAAACATATTGTACATCTTGGTAGTACCAGGATGTGTAACATAGGCTACTATATATGCTTCCTCCAAAATTTCCTTTCTCAGATCATCCACATTAGGTACACACAATCTCTGCTTCATCCACAATGTATCATTCCTTAATTCAAACTCAAAATTCAAATTATGTCTCCATTTCTCAATAAGCTTCACAAAGTTTAGATCTTTGCTTTCAACTTTTCTAATTCTATCATATAACATCGGTCTAAGTTTCAATGTAGCTAATAATGCCTTATTCTTCCCCAAATTTAACTCAACATTCAATGCTCTTAATTGTACAAAGTTAGGTAACCTCGATGTCTGCATTTGTCCCACACTAATATTGGATTTTCTACTTAATGCATCAGCTACCACATTAGCTTTACCAAGATGATACTCAATTGTGCAATCATAATCTTTCAACATTTCTATCCACCACCATTGTCTTGTATTCAATTCTTTTTGACTCAAAAAATACCTTAAAGTTTTGTGATCAGTGAATGCCTGAAAGCTTTCACCATATGGATAGTGTCTCTAAATCTTCAAGGAAAATACTACTACAATAAGCTCTAAATCATGTACCAGATAGTTAAGCTTGTGAGACCTTAACTGTCTCGATGCATATGTTTTTACTCTGCCATGTTGCATCAGTACACATCCTAACCCTTGGTGTGAAACATCACTGTACACTACATTTAAGTAACCAGATTGACACGAATCACAAATGTGTGCCTTCACATCAAAAGGCTACAATGTCGTTCCAACCAAGCATCTTAATAAAAAATATGACTTAGTTGAGTAACTGGATTGACCTTCATTACCAATGTTTGCCTCCGTGTAAAAAATACTAAGTCTATGTTCACAAAAAGTAATTAAAAAAGTATGTTTTCTAATTAAAAAAAACCTACCGAACTTGTAATAGCTTGAATTTTCATGAAAATGTACTTAAGAGAAGCTTTAGAGTTTGGATGACCAAAGAATTATTAATGTGTATGTGTAATTGAAAAGGGTAAATAATTTAACACTTCGGTCTAGGTTAATATTTATATTTAGTTTAAAGCTCCTAGACGTCAATTTTGCTTGTTAATGATTTGATGTACTTGAATGATTGTGTTTAAAATTAAATTTATTTCATGAAGTTAAAGTTATTATCTCATTATTGCATTGTGTGTTGTGTGATTTTGTGTGTTTGTTATTTTGTTTGCTTGATGAAAAGAAAATGCTTAAATGTGGGGATGTTGACAAGTGTTAATTACATAGTGTTTTAGGGCTTAATTTGATATATATTTAATTGTTAATTCAATCATTTAGTATATGTTTAGGTTAGAATTGTGCTAGTTTGTTAATTATTTATGTTTTAATTGTCTTATGGGTTAGTACAAATCTTTGAGCTTAATTATAATGTCTTTGAGTTACCTTGATGTGTTTCTTGGTGTTTTAGGGTCAACATCGAAGAACAGAGAAGTTTCGGTGACACTCGGGTTGAAACAATGGCCTACGATCGTGGCACAATAGGCCACGATAGTGACAGAAACTCCAGAGTTGGCCCATGATCATGGCCTATATGTCATGATTGTGATGGAAACCTAAAACATGGCCTACGATCATGGCCTGCTTGCCACGATTGTGACAGAAGGCTCGGATATGGCCCATGTGGCCTGCGTCAGGCAGACACGTAGATACTAAAAAAACGTCAAGTTTTGAGAGATTTTCAAACCTTTTGGACCCAAAAAATCCTAGAGCTACTCAGAATACAAAAGGTATTTGAAGAATAAGACAAAGAGGTAGGGGGAGCTTTTGTTATTAGCCACTTTTAGAGAAACCTTAAAGAGAATTATTGATAGATAGAGAAAGAGAAGAAGGAAGAGAGAAGAGGAGAAGAAGCTAACTCAACATACTTCCCAAATTAGGAGTTTCCCGACGTCACTACCTCCCGTCGTCCTCCTATTTCTTACTATTTTCATTTTTATTATTGTATAGACTTGGAATAATAGTTGATGATAGGATTTATGAATGTTGATGATGTTTTAAACTCACCTTCGGGATTTTATCTTTGATTTAATGAAATCTAATTGTTCATGTGTTATTTGGATTTAACATGATTTCATTTGGATGTGCATAATTCGATAATAAACTGAGAGGGTGAATTGAATGAAAAATAGTTAAATTGGGATAACGAGAGTTAGGTGATTTAATGGAACAAGAATTAAATCAAATCGGTAAATTATGCGAAGAGAGATCTTGTATAGGTTTCTAATAGTTTATTAGACAACTTCAAATCTGATTAGGGATTTGGATAGGTTGTTAATTGAGAAATTGCAACTTCCATAATCTGATTAGGGTTTATAATTTAGGGTTAATGGTTATAACTGGAGAGAGAGCAATCAACCCTAGGAGTGTCTAGAACAAATAATCCAGTAATTCATAATCAATTAGGTTAGCATTAAAGATAGGTAAATTCTCTTTCTCTCAATCGGTAATTCGTTTAGGTTCATTCTTGAGTGTGTGTTGCAACTGCTAAATCATTAATATTTTTTTGATTGATTCTTGAATTGATTTGCTTGATTAAATTGAATTCTTATTTTAGTTCCATTACATTTTGAATGTTTACAAATTGTTTTGGCCTTAAATTTTAGGATTAGATTATCCCTCCTCACGGGATCGACACCTTAGGTGATGGGCCCTATTTTTGGAGCCCTACTATCCGAAATATCAAAAGATATGAACGTATTATCCTATAAGGTTAATTTCATAGGATCTCTCTAGCCAAAAGTAGTCCAGATAGGGAAATCACAAATTAACTTCTTCAAAATAATTGTAGCTCCATGTCTTTAGTTTATTTTGAAATAATAACCATCTCATTCGAAGCTCTACAGGTCAAGATATGATTAAAATACCGAAGTATGTTAGGTAAAACAATCAATCCATGCTCTTTCGGTTGTTTCCCTGACTTTCTCTCCATCAATATTTTTTGAATCAACCTCAATGGATACCAAAATTTTATATACAGGTAGAGAAATATGTTAGGAATCTATTAGTTTAAAAATCACCTCATTTGGAGATCGAGTGATGAAGTTATGGCCAAAAGAGTCAAACATGATTATGTCCTCAATCATATTGTACCTATCATAGGACAATTAGCATAACATTCACTAGAATATCAGATTTTGGTCATTTTAAGACGGTTTCAAAGAGGACTTCGAGATCTACAACTTTTGTGAAGACCATAAGGAAAGATTTTGCCATCTAGAGGGTCAAAATCACTTTGTCTGGTGCCCATGCTTCGTCTGGTGCTTCATCTGACGCTTCGTCTGGTGCTTCATCTGGTGCTTTATCTAGTGCTTCATCTGGTGCTTTTTCTGAGGTTTCATCTGGTACCTATGCTTTATCTGGTGCTTCGTTTGGAACCCATGCTTCGTCTGACGCTTCGACTGGTACTTCGTCTAATGCTTCATTTGATGCTTTGTCTGGTACCTATGCTTCGTCAGAAGGTCACATCGTTTGTGTCCGATGTCCAAAAATTCCATACTTTATATCGTTGGAAAGCTAAGGAAAAGATTTACAATTTTCAAGAAGACAACTTTGGATAAATCTACCTAAATTGATATAGTTTTTCACTTGATTCAGAGAATAATTTCTACGCCTATGAAAACTTGCAAAATGTTGTATCTCTTCATATCACTTCAACTACTAAGTACTTTTGTTAAATTCTTAAATCCCACCTCAAATGATTAATCCCATACAACCTTTCCAATCTCTAACATGCACAAATAAATGGTTCGAGAGTTCCGGGGAACGAAATGGAGAAACTAAAGTTTCTGCTGTGAATAAAACAAATCTAATTTCTCAGGATCTTGTGGCCTCAAGCGGGCAGCCAGGAGAAGACTATAGATCAACGTGCATGTGACTAATGAAACGGGTTCCTCTCTTGCCTAATCACAAACAAATTTTTATGCTCAATACAGTCAATCACAAATCCATAATCTTATGCTTCTTTTACTTTTTCTTCTTTCCTTTTATACAAGCATCATAAACTTTTTCAAGGCATAACATAATCATAATTCATTATATAATTTCAAACATTCACAACAATTTCAATTTCAGGCAAATAAAATGCAATAAAATCAACATACACACACATAAGCAAGAATTTGCCAATTACACAATAATTATGAATACATTACGTACCCACCTAAATTCTTTGCAAAAATCCAACTCAAGGTTGTCTTTCCTCTTGCTCTTGGGTAGGGTTCTCTTGGTTTTCTAAAACAACTAAGGTTCCATTCAAAAAAACATTCTAATAAAATTTATAAACTTCAATAATCACAAAAATAATGCAATAAACACAGTTTAAGCTCAAACCTAACCTACCCATAGTCCATCTAGGTTAGAAAACCTAAGACCTAGTTTAGAAACCCTAGGAATCAAATAGGTTCCTTCTTCCTCTTCTTCCAACACAATACCCACTCTCTCTCTAATCCTTTCATTCTCAACACAACCCATTTCTTTAATAAAGCAAGAAGGAAAGATGATTAACCTACCTTAACAAGCTTGATTTCTCTTATTCCCGCATTTTCTTCTTCTTCTCTAACTTCTCTATTTTCTCTTCTCTTATACGACTTTCTCTTCTCTTCTTCTGAATTTTAAGACAACTTTTATCCTTGGTCTCCCAATTATGCCCTCATCATTTAATACAATATCCATTTACCCCTTCTTTTGTCTTTATGTACTAACTCCTTAAGCTAACTTAATTCTAACATTATTCTAATCCTTCCATCAAATTCTACTTTCTATTTATGCTTACTAAATTTAATGACCGAATTCTAAGATAAATAAATAAACAAACAAATCATAATTAAATAATTAAACATATAAATTGATAATAATTGAAAAAAAATTTCGGGTCCAACATTAGGTACTACGCAATGAGCCATGTACTTGTAAATTCGAGGTTAATTAATTAAAACTTACACACATCAAACAACCGGATCAGAGAGAAACATTTTTAAGAAATGAAAATCTTAAGATACGATCATGTCTCTGATTGTGTGCCTCTAGGTAAGATTTTTTGATTGAGAATGATACATGGCATATGTCCATGCATGGAAAAGAAATAATGTAAAATATTGTTGAAGACACTAGCATAAATGTGCCTATGTAATTCTACAAAAAAGAAGTAGAATGATAGATAGCCTTGGTCCAGACCATGTTTGGTGCTAAGTTCAATTGAGTTCCCCTTATTAAAGCATTTAAAACCCTGAGGTTTTATATTAAGTATTTAAAAAGTTTAGAGAATAGTCAGCCACCTTCTATTTTATCTCTTCTTCTATTTTTTCCTATTATCCATAGCCCTATATGATTTCTCTTGCGTGTTTATCTTTTACAATTGTTTCTCTTTCCTAGCATGCAAACTACTTTATTATTTGTTACAATCTATTGCAATATTAGATATTAAATATGTCTCCTTCAATCTATTAGGTCCAAGATTCATCGATCATAGGAACTGAATTAATTGTAAAAGTATGGCTTTATCAATCTTTCTAATCCTTACAATTGTTACTGGACTAAACCTTTGGCATTTGACTTAGGTGATTTGGTAGTTAATGTTAATTAGGTCATATTTTTATATTTAACAACTACTAAGGAGATAAAATAAAAAGTTCTAATTGTGAATATGCAAACATAAATTGAATGATTCTTGTATCGATGATTCGTATACAATTCCCAAAGTAGGTGTGGTCTTACTCTAAGTTTTTTTATTAATTTCTTTATATTTTAATTTAAAGTATCTTTAAAATAGATTTATTTACTATTTCATCACAATCAATGTCATAGATTATTAGGTACTTTCGAACCACCAATGCCACTATAATAGAAGAATCATCATAAGTTTTAATCCCACTTGTGTTACAATAATTAGTAGTAAGGCCATATATTAGCTCCTCCACATCTCCATTACCATATTGCATTTTAATGTCTTTGCAAATATCACCTTTACCCATGCATATAACCCATATTCTCAACGATAGACCTTATGTAAGGACATTATAGGTTTTTTCCAACTCTAGACGGTGACCTTAGCTTGTAATTGGGATTTTAGTAATACACTAATTACCTATAAAGATGAAGGATAATAACCCAAGTAACCCAAATAGCTGACTTTAGGAATTTCCATTTTAGTTTAAGTTTGGAAGATTTTGAGATACATTGTTCACCACTTGGTGTAATAAGCATATAGGGAATCTTGTACTTAGAAAGAAGATGGATGGAAAACTTGTGATTAAAGAATGGACCATTACATTCCCCAATAACCTATATGAATTCTTAGCCTCAATGTTTCCAAAGCACTCTATAATTGAATTATTGTTTAATAAACTCCCTATCAAAATAAGTTATCCTTTTAGGTTCAACACCTATTAGTGAATCATCTTAAATTCACTAAAGAAATGACTAAAAACTTCAAATTTTGGGTCAAGATTAAAACTATTATAGAAGAACTAAAGTTCAATAAGGCAAATTATGGAAGTAACAAACTGGAGACACTCACAAAAGTAAGAAGCTCAAAAGCCATCAAACTAAACTTTTTTTTAAGCTTAGGGATGGTTAGCTTTTTATTGAGGAAAATAATGCTATAAAAGACTACGTCAATACCCGCAACAATCATAAGCCTCTCTCTATTAAAACAAAGATGAAGAATCTAATACTTAAAGGAAGAAGATGAGAATTCTAGGTTCTTTTATAGCTCTTCATTAACAGAAAACAAATTAAAAAAATTTTTACTTTAGAATAAAAATATGGAATTTGTAAATATTTAAAAGGTTAAATAAAAAATATTGCATATTAATGCTTTGACAACACCTTAGGCTCTTTTAAAAGCTTTAGTAACTATGAGAATTACATAAACAATTAGATTTAAAATGAAATTTTGGGGTAACAACAAATATCACTCATTGTAACATTCCAAATTAATGAGGTTAAGGAAGTTATCTTCAACTTGGGGGTAAACAAAGCCTCAATTCCTAATGGCTTCAATGAATATTTCTTTCAAAAATCCTAGAATTTAGTAGGGGATATGGTCATTAAAGTAGTACTAGAGTTCTTCTCATCTAGTAAGCTTCTTAAAGAACTTAATATGGCTTTTACCACTCCAATATAAAAAAATTATAATCCCTTATTGATCTAAGACTTTTGATCAATATTTTACTGTAATATCATATATAGAGTCATTTTTAAGATGATTGCTTCAAGGTTAAAGCCCATAATGCCAATTCTTATTGATCTTTTTCAGGATGCTTTCATTATTAGAAGTATAGATGAAAATATACTTATGACATAAGAATTACTTAGGAAATATTATAGAGATCACACCATTAATAGATGAAATCTTAAAGTTGATTTCAAAAAAGCCTTTGTTTTTGTTAAATATGGCTCCGTCTTTCAAATTCTTAAAGCTCTTGGCTTTCCCCCTCAATTTATTATTTAGAAACACTAATAAGTCACTACTAGTTCATTTAACATCCTCATCAATGGGGAACTTACAACCACATTGAGGCAACTAGGTGTTTATGATAAGGGGATCCTCTATCCTCTTATCTATTCAACTTTTCTATGGAAGATCTTTTAAAATTGATAAAAAAAATAACTTCATTAGCTCTAAGGAATTCCCATATCAATTTAAATATAAGAAAATTTATCTCTTTAGTCTCACATTTTTTGATGAAATTTTATTACTTTGTAAAGTTGGAATGTTTTCAAATTTTACGCAATAAACTAAACATACCCCAAAGGATCTTATGGCTCTCTATAAATAAAGAGAAAAGTAGCATCGTTGACTCAACTAGCTTTGGAATGTTTATTGGGGATGTCACTAAGAATTTTTTCTTTAGAATTATAGAATTTCCTTCAAAATATTTGGGAATTCCCATTATGAATTCTAGATTAACTTACCAAGACTACCAACTTCTCTTTGATTTAATAAACAAAAGAATTGGTAGTTGGTGCAACAAAATCGTATCTTTTGCAAGTATTTTCAACTAAGTATATCCTTTCCAACTTAAAGGTGTATTAGTGCAATAATTTTCTCCTTTTGAGCAAAACTACTAAAGATATTGAAAGAATGTTAAAAAGATTTCCTTTAAACTGGTAATCCTTATAACTCATTCAAAGCACAATTAAATGGATGGAAATATTCATGCCTAAGTCACTGAGATTGGGGTTTAAAAACAATTTGTATCATGAACAAGATTATCCTTGTAAAAAGATTGTAAAAGCACTTTAAGGGCAAAGAGTTCTTAAAGGTTGGATAGACCATATCCACTTCTTTAAAAACAAAACCTTTTAAATAGTGGTACCTAACCTAAACATCTATTGGACCTTTATCAAATGTTTAAGTTGAGACCAAAACTAGCTAAGCACATTAAGTTTATTATTGGAAATGGAGAAAATAATCAAGTCTAATATGATTTATGAAACCCACTAGGTCCACTCTATCTTCTTCGATTTATTGCTAATATGATGCATAGATTGTAACATCCCATTACGTTTGGAAGGTTAGAATAGTAAATCTAAGTGATTAATATGAGCTTAGAAATGCATTTTTCATGCTCGTGCATAAATCTAAGTGATTAATATGAGCTTAGAAATGCATTTTTCATGCTCATGCATAATATGACATACACATATAAGTGAATAGTGAAATGTTGCACATTTAAAATGACTGTACACTCATTCATTGACATTTCAGGTATAATTGATATGTGGAATGTGATTTTGTTGGAAATTGTGGTTTATTTGTATTGAAAATTAATTTGGAGAATGTATTTGTTGATTTAGAATTTTTGGGAAAATTTAAGAATTTTCTAGAATTAAGGGTATTTTTGGACTAGGAAAAATGCCAAGTGGTGGAACAATTAATGAATGGCAGTAGAAATAAATTTCAAATGATAGTGAAAATTTTTATATATGATATTGGGATTTACTAACATATGTCATTGAATTTTGGAGACAATTGGGATAGAAATTGGAGTTAAATGGACTAGTTTTTAAAAGAGATCTAATTGGGACCATAGGAAAGTGACAAATGGTAGTGACACACTTACCACTCCTCCAAACTCATGACACTCCACACTTTTATTTGAAAGACCACTTTAAATGTTGTCTTTCACTTATGCCTCTTCTTCATTTCTTTCTATTTTCGTGACCTTCTCCATTTCTCCTCTCCTTCGCGATTTTTTTTTGCTTCTCCAACCTCTACACACGTTGAACCTTGCCTTCTTTTCTTTCACTTATCACTCCCATCTTGTTGTCATATTCTTTACCACAAGAAAACCTAGATTTTCCAACATTCAAGATGAATATTGTGTGATGCTTGGGAGCTAGGGCTTCTTGTTGTGTTTGAATATTTGGAGTTAAATCAAGTAAGTTATCTTTTAAATATCATGGGTATGGTTAAATGAAGCTAGAATGATGAGTACATTAAGATTAATGACTTGATTATGTGAATTTTTATGTGTGTGTTGTGGGTGATGAAAAATTCATGTAAATTTCTTGCTTTTGTATATGTGTATAATCATTAATCATAAATTGTTATAGAGATAATGTTGAGGTAGAATGATCATTAGTATATGAGGGCAGTGAATTGAAGAATGAATGGGTAAATGTAAAGGTTCTGTTTTGGTTAATGATCAAACATAGATCATGAATTGTTTGTAAATGAAATTGAGATGAAATAGAGTGGAAAATGAAGAGGAAATGAAGTAGAAAAGGATGATCTTTGTACAAATATGTTAGGTGTAAAAATCTGGAAAAACTTGACGGTGATGGATTGGAAAATGTTTACTGCATATGCTTCAATGTTTTAGCCATAACATCGTATAGAGTTGTTCAATTGAGATGATTCTTGATTTGAATTAAACTAGAGATATATGGATATATTTTTAATAAAGACAACAAATTTTAATTCTGTCGTTAAGAGTCTGAAAATTTTGACATGAAGTCTGAGAATTTCTGGGAATGAATAGTAAGAGAGTTAAAATTTTGATATGAAATTTCCATGAATTTACTGTACTGATATAGGTAGATTTTGACAAAATGATCTTCATGAAAGTTATAGATATTTCTTTTAGCTTTCCTTTGATATATAATTTGGAAATTTTGGATTTTTTATCAAAAGTTATGGAGGTTTGAAGTAGAAATGTTGGTAAAGAAGAAGAAGAATTGCACGATAGCGACTTTGAAGTTTTCAGGGGTGTTGAACATCCGATGGGGTTTTGGGCAATATTGTTTTCGTCCAGCCTCCAAATGAGATGAGACTTGAACCATTGGACTCATAAGACATTTACGTACCTCTCCGTTAAAAATCATAGCCATATGAAATGAATTGAGGGAGATTGAGTGATAAACGTGGACCGGTTTGACTTATGCTCTCACCTGACTTTTATCTTTATCTGTCACACCCATGACTCTTGCACACTCACGTTCCTCTCACGCCCATGACTCTTGCACCCCCATGACTTTCCTCTCTCACTCCTATGAGTTAATTGCAAGACTCATGTTTAATTGTCACATCAAGTTTCTGTTTTCCTCAATAGTAGCCATGACTTGCAATTGATCTAACCACCCGAGAGGAATTTGCAAACTGGATAGTCTTGTTTCTTTTGACCATAACTTCTTCTCTAGATGTCTAAATGAGATGATCTTTGATTTGGAATAAACTAGAGACATAGGGATACAAATCATATGAGAAGTAGAATTGTCATTCAGTCTCTAATATGGTTAATGTTTGGATGGAAGTTATGCTTAGTACACTATTTTTCAATATGAACCAAATTAAGTGATTTTGGTGTCAATAGAAACATAAGACATAGGGGAACAATTTTCTAGAAGAGGATATGACCAAATTACCTTAGTTTCATTTTCTAATTGAATGTGAACAGTAGACCCGAAAGTGTGACTTGAAAAAAATCTAAAGTGAGTCAACTAGAAAGGAATAGAGATTTTAATGGTTTTAGTGAGGCATAACCTAAGTATAAATTGTACTTAGATGACTTTTGATATGAGAATGACTTTGTGATGAAATTTCTGGATAAATACTCAGAATTTTCATAAACATGCATTATACATATTTCATTTCATACATGTGCATTATTAAACGCTTATGACTGTAAAAATTGTGATATATGTGTATGGTGTTTGATATAGAGGAGAAACTGGAACGTTAACCTCCATACGTTGCCGGAACTTCTAGCCATTAGCTTCGGGAGCAACTTGTGAGTAACCTAAAAGTTCTCACTTAATTACTTGTGTGCTTAATTTCTATTTTGAAATGATTTAATGAATGTGGCTTGATTGTTGATTCCGGATAGAAGGTCTCATGACTGTGAAATGTGGAATGTATATTGAGGTGCTGCGTGAATGTTAATGTGAAGAACTAAATGTGTTATGATATGATTGATTGAAAATGTGAGATTCATTCTATACATGAATGCATGATCAGATAATGGCAGTTGTGATCAGATTAGCCACCGATCAGAGCTTAAAGCTTAACTTGTGTAAAGAGCCTCGAGCTCAAATAGTGGATAAGAGCATAAGGCTCACTATATATAATGAGCCCTATATCCTCATTTGATAAGGGACAGTTATTAATGATCCCGGTATCCGAAATAGATACGGGACAGTTCAGGCACTCAGTCAGAACAACGTAACAATTGGAAAAGTGTCTCATAAGCATTCCATATGCATTTTGATAAGTATGTTTCATTGATTAAAATGCAAAAATTTGCATATACTTAAGTGAAAATGTGATACTAATGTAAAGTGCAATTTTGTGAAATATTTGTTATATGAAATCATGGGTTGCATGAATTGAGTGAACCATTAATGATGGTTACCTCACTGAGTTCGAAAAACTTACCAAAATTACAACATTGTCTTTTCAGAACCAAGAGACGACTCTAGCTACTGAGAGGCTCTACCAGCCGTGTAGATTGTGATTTGGCAGGAGAAGTCATAGCTCAAAGGTCGATCAGTTGGGATTTTTGGATAGATTAAATAGACTTTGTATATTTTCCCCTTTCATGTAGTACTTTTGTACTAGGTTTTGATGATATACATGTAGTAAGTGTTTAAAGGTACAATGTAGACTTTCGGTTTTTATGAAGTGAAATGAGGAAAAAAGTTGGTTTTAAAATATTGTGATTTTCTTATGATGCTTTATAAGTGAAAAATGATATGATGCTATGTGAACTGAATGTAGTGATCGATAATAGCCTACCTTTATCGTAGGATATGTACAGAAATGACCTCCGGGCGTCCCAGAGTGTAGCCTATGGTAAGTGGCGCTACATAGATTCCCCATGAATTCTAATGTACAATTTTTGATTAATGGTAACTTTTGATCTTGTTTTGCTTACTAAGTAACCAAAAGGTCCATTATAACAAACAATATACAAACTTACCAATATGATTGAAGTAAGAAATAGTCATTTGGAATAAGCACAACTCTAGTCTCTTCAGTGACAGATCCTACTTTAAAATCTTTATAGATGTTAAACCTAAATTTTTATAATATAAAGTGGTTTGATATATCTCTAATCTTCCTATAGGTTCTTTTATTCGAAGGTTTATAATTGAGGAATGTTTAAGCATAAAGGACAGACACTTCTAAGGCTCATTCTACAATCTTAGCTATCTCCGTTAGAATAATAAAATTGAAAGTCATGATTGTTTGTTCTTTTATAGCGTAGCAATCATTCCTTCAGCTTTATAGCCTCCACTATATTTGCATTCAATGGAAAAAAATAATTATTAAATGGACCTCACAACTTAAGCTTAATATAAAAAGATAGGAATAAAAAACTTATCCCTAATAGCCATATGCAATCCAATTTAATATTACAAAAGGAACACAGTCCAGTTGTTAAGGAATCCTTTATTAAAAGAATTGTCATTGCATACATCAATTAATCCATTGCCCTAAACTAAAATCATTAAGGAATTATTCTTCAATCTTCTCCTATATATGCAATCCAAGTCTCCCAGTTTTATCTACATAACTAAATATGTTGCATATATACCCCTAATTTTCACTTGTAACTCCAATATTTGGTGGTAGATTGTTTTGTTTTTCTGTTACTTATACCCGATTCTAGTTTACTCCAACTTCATCTTAGTAGTGGTTTATAGTCACTTTAATTATATATCTTAGAGGTTTGTTATGTGAGGAATATGACATTGTAACCTCTTAGACTTGGCTTTACCCTTTCTAAGTTTGATTAATATATTCTTTACTTTAAAAAATTCTTTTTTTTAAAATCATAATTCTAAGTTAGGTACTTTTGTAGGCTTAACCTTTTTTCTCACTAGTACATATATTTTCAGAACTGAGGTTTTATTTTTAAATGTTAGTGATAACATATCAAAATTTTCATAATTATTGGGGACTTATTCTATTTTTTTGTTTTTATTTCCTATTACATTTTTTACAAATATTTTCTCTCTTAACTATGCATGCCTATTTCTCAGTCCTCTAATAAATTAAATTCGTAGTTTAATCCAAAAATATTAAGCATTTTGTGCAAGCTAAGGAAGGGAGCTAAATAGAGATCATGATAGGTCTGTTTTACCCATAAATTCTTATTTGGTAGTGACTTAGTTTCGAATGAAGAGGAAACATTGGATTCATATAGATCTTTTATAGAGAATGTTGCTTTTGATGTAAACCAACGACCCTTTAGATAACATTTCCTACCTTGGAGACCAATACTATTTTTAAATTAATATAATGAATAAAATATTTGCTACATTATTTTTATGGTCATACATATGAATATCCTCATAAGAAACTAGTGGAATTCTAGGTGGTATAACAAGTATGAAATCCATGATAGTGAAAAAAAACATGCTTAGAGCTTTTTTGTTTTCACTAATAGAAGTATTGCCATATGGAATGAGATGAGACTTTTTTATAGCGGTATTCTCTAGCTTCAAAGGCAGCCATCATTCGTGAAGAAATTTTTGGTTTAAGATAATATAATGGAGAATCCTTATATGAGTACTAAGATTGCTTTAAGAAGTTAATATATCAGCTACCCTTATCTTCAAATTAGTGAACAACTACTTAGTCAATACTTATATGAGAAACTTCTACCTAATAATAGGATTATGGTTAATATTGTTAATGGATGAGCATTAGTAGATAAATTTCCAGAGGTCGTTAGGAACATGATTATAAATATAGCTAATTATTAACAATTTAGAAATAGATTTGACCTAATACAAAAGCATGTCAATAAGGTAAATGTTTCTTCCCTTGAACAACATATTTCAAATTAAACCTTTTTGATTCATCAAACGGATGTAATTAATATGTAGATAGTGATTACATGAGAAATTTGTTCAGTAACGTGGTATCCAATAGATATGTTCACAATGCTTCACAAGGAGTTTATTGATAAGTTAAAGCAGCAAATGGAATTTCAAGAGAATCCATAAGATATTATTTTCCATATTCAAACATATATAAGTTATGATGGACATATTATCCTCATTTTAACTACGGGAATCTATAAATGAATTATTTGATAACTTAAAATTGACCAAGCTTCCACTAACATAAGTTGTCATAACCCCCAAACAAAAGAATATGAGTGAAGCTAGGTTCATTAGAGGATTTACATCATTACCATAGTAGCTTCCCAATTTAAGTCCCTTATGATCCCTTTTTTCTCTAATTAGAAAATATATGTCTCACATAAAACATGACTT
>JAOQML010000008.1:31159423-31171461 GCA_027568935.1 Erythroxylum urbanii
GTAATTCAACAAAAATGATTGTAATTGAAGTAATAACATGTTTTAATAACTAAATTGGTATAACCCTATTTGCTAATGTAGGTATTTACATCACTTGAAGATAAATGTCAAAAATGAGGCTAGAGTTGAAGGTTCGATTTGTAACTCTTATTTAGTAGAGGAAGTTAGTACATTTTGTTCAGATTATTTTAAGCTGCATGTTCACACAAGAGAAAGAAAAGTTCATTGTAATGACGATGTGGGAGGAACGAGTGATACTGATGGTAACTTATCCATTTTTATATATCCTGGACAAACATATAAAGGTTTAACAAGAAGAATATTAATAGAGGAAGAAATTGAGGCTACTCATGGTTACATTTTATTGAACTATCAAAAGGTTCAAACTTTCGTGCAGTAAGTTGAAATTGATTATTTGGGTTTTGAAATTTAGTGTTATTCATAACTAAAATACATAATAATATTTTTAGATTATACGAGAAATTGTTAAGCGAGCAAATGCCCGACAAAACATGAGATGATATCAATAAAGAGGTTGGAAGACACTTTCCTCAATGGTTCAAGAAATATGTAAGTTTTCATTTACAAATATTGAAATGATTGAATTATAAGATTTAAATGTTTAAATGACATTATAGTGTTTAATATGATAATTTCTTTTATGTAGGCCTTAGAAAATCCAATAGAGAACAACTTAATATGTGATCTTGTGAAGGGACCTTTATAAACTGTTAAATCATATCTAATGTATTTCGTTAATGGATACAAATATCGTATATAATATCATGGCCATAGCATGGCAACAATAAATAGTGGAGTTTGCATACAGGGAGAATTGATGGATTACAATGGTAAAATTATTGAGATACTTGAAATTGAGTACCTTGCATTGTTAATAAAGCGAAGTGTGATATTTAAGTGTGACTAGTTTGATCCAACTACAAATGTTGGTACAAAAGTGCATAGCTGCTACAATCTAGTTGAAATAAACAAGCGAAGAAGATTTAGACAATTGGAACCTTTCGTGTTGGCAATGTAAACGTTCTTGGTGTATTCTGTCCTTTTTCCCAGCTTACGAGAAGATAAGTCAAATTGGTTAGCCATTTGTAAAGTTAAGCCTAGAGCTGTTTTTGAATCATATGGAAAAGGAGAACAGAGAATTGAAAGTAAAATGTTTCAAGAAGATGTTTATGAAATAAATGCATCTATCATATATGAGGATAATGAACCTTTGAATGATCCATCTAATGAATATGTTAAAATTTTATCTGGAGAGGATAAGGAGGGCCAGAGATATGAAGAGGAGCCTAAGTTTAATTCTAATTCTTTAGAAAAAGAAGATGATTTTGATTTACAATTAAGTGATGATAGTGATTAATTTGTGTTTGTAACTGAATACTATATTCAACAAATCAATTATTTCCTTTTTAATATATTGCATAAAATATTGAATTCAAATTGTTATATTTATAGAAAATTCAATCAAATATTAATTTTAGGTTGAAATATGCCAAAAAAGAGAAAACAGGATATAATGCGACCAAGGTTCAGACAACGATTTGGAGCTACTTACTATCTAGGTAAAGCATCACATTCTGCAGCTGGAACTGAATCACCTCCTCCCCCTCCAACTACTACACCTTCACATGGGCCATCACCTTCCGTACCTGCTACTATACCATCCACCACCCTTCATCATCCACTACCCCCTACACGAATAGAGATATCAAGGGTAAACAATGCAAATGAAGGAGGCGGCCGTCAACCTGGAGTTGAAGGACCTGATGGAAGAACTTACATCACAATTGTTAATAATCTGCAAGTGAAAATAAATGAAACACTATATGTTTATAATTAAGTTATAAGCTTAAATTTTAAAAATGGTATAAAATTATTTGTTTTTATATTAGGTTGATTCCGTTTAGATCGTGCTCAAGAAACATGACTTCTAAATTCAAGGAGAAGATTGATCTTGAGGGTTATGTATGAAAGAATATTTATCAACCACAAAGGAATTTTACTATCAGGAGTTTGAGGTACAAAAAATTATTTTTAATTAATTTTTATACATTAATAAGATAAATATTATTACATTATAAGTATTTATCGAATATTTTTCCTTTTATTTCAGAAAGAATTTTTTTGAGATTCTGAATTTGACGCGGTCATTTATGAAGTATAGGAGAGACGAACACGTAACTTTGTTGGTGTGATACACAAGGCTAGCGACCACCCCGCCTTATATTTTTGAACAAATATGGAGTAATTGGTGGCAATATTAGATATCACCTGAGGCAATGTTTATTTCAGAGCGTAATTCTACCAACAGACGTGGAGGAACGGGGGGAGAGAGTCTTCTTGTACATAAGAGAGGATTTATTACTCACCACGAGCATGCAGAGAGACTTGTAAGTATCTACACTTTACATTTATATTCTGATTTTTTTACTTTGCTGTATTTCAATTTAATTTGAAGTGTGAATTTTGTAATGAAAATATGTGTATTATGGAGAATGATAATGTTATAAATGTCTGGTGCCATATATAGCTATGTTGTTAAGTTATTTTCTTTGCTCAATAAGGGGTAAATATCATAAAAATAGAGGAATCTCTGTTGAAATTTTTATAAATTCTAGTTCACTCATAACATTTTATTCTTATGCAAGAAAAGTCTATGGGCATGAGGCCTACACCCTGTTAGCTCTTTTTGCACACTCTTACTAAGAAGTATGATGATGGGACATTCGTCAACACCCTATGTAAAGAACTAAATGTATGTGAAATTTTTAGTTTAATATTAATGCTTAACAATTATCACTTACTAATATAAACATTGCTTTTTGATAGGACCAAATATAAGAAAGCATTCAACGATAGTCTCGACAGTCTGAAGATATTGATGAGACTTAAACTTATCTTCATGCATTAGGTGGTAAGGACTATCATGGAAGGATATTTAGCTTAGACTCATTTGGGAGCATATGTTATACGCAATCCTCCACGTCCAGTACAATAGCTTCTAGTAGGCGATCCACAACCAATGAAGTCCAAGAGCTTCAGAGCATAGTGAAAACATTGACAACTCAGTTGCAATAGTCGATAGAGTACATAACTCAGCTCTGTAATGAGATGGATGAGTTGAAGGGGAGGGGTAGCGCCTTATCGCAACAATCAGACCATCCCCACCCACCAAATCAATAGTGTACTTGTAATCATTTCATTTGAATTACAAATACTTATTATGTGCAATTTAATGTTTTTATTATCAAGTAAGATAATTTTAACTTTATATCATTAATCAACTTTCTGTTTAAACAAATTAAATGTATAAACAAATCAAATTATTATGCACATATAAATCATAACTGTTTAAATTATATATCAAACATAAGACCATCAAATAAAATTTAATGACGAAATAATTTTTTTTGGTTAATTTACCGACAAAACAACAAAAGTGCGTTGATAAAATCAACTCTATTTACTGTAGGAAAATAACAAACTGTTGGTAATATTAACATTAAGTAACAAACAAAATAGCCAATTCCATTGCCAAATTTATTGACAAGATTTGCTGCAGAATAGTCGTCGTTATACTCACTGACGGAACAAGCATACTTGTCAGTAATGTTGTAATAAACTTACCGATGGAGTAGACAATACCGTCTGTAAATATGGGGAAGGAAAACTATTGACCGTCAGAAATTTACTGACGGTCGACTACATAAACAACCATCGATATATTCATTGACAGTTACATAAATTTTTCGTCGGTAAATTTATCGATGAACATTCTATTATTCGTTGGAAATTATTACATACGGCCATTTCTACAATGCCTTTATCCGTTGTTAAATTTTGTTGTTAACCTGGCTTGCTGACAGAATGTGTAGGTTTTTCGTCGATAATGTCCGTCGCTAAATGACATTTTTCTTATAGTGCATGCATGCAATGATTTCCCTATTTTTTACCTAATCAAGCTCGTATTAGTATGGTTAGCATTTCTTTGATGAGCATATCATAGAGGTCTATATAAAGTATTTAATTGTCCATAAAGACTCATTTGATAATTTGTATAAAAATCTTACACTTGTTTTAAAAAGGTATATAAAAACTAACCTTGTTTTTAAAAGGTACATAAAAGGTATAGTTTTGGGTCATATTATTTCAACTAGGAAAATTGAGGTATACAGAGCTAAGTTTAATAGTGTTAAAACTTTACCTTATCTTAGTAGTGTTTAGGAAGTTTGTTCTTTCTTAAACATGCAAGTTTTTACTAAAGATTCATCTAAGACTTTTCCAAGATAACATTACCCTTATTCAAGTTACTAAAAAAGGATGTGACATTTAATTTGATGAGGTATATAAAAAGGCATTTGAGAAGCTAAAAGACCTATTAACCTCCACCCTAATTATCTAACTCCTTGATTAGAGTGTCCCTTTTAAGAAAATTTATGAAACAAGTGATCATGCAGAAGGAAATGTGCCAAGCCAAAGGATTGGAAAGTAATTCACACCATCTATTATTTTTTCAGGACTTCAAATGTTTCCTATAAAACTTATTCTAGTAATGAAAAAGAACTGTATCATTGTCTTTGCTTTAGAAAAGTTTCATTCTTATTTTCTTAGGACTAAAGTCATTATCTACTCTGATCATGAAATTCTTTGTTATTTAATGAAAAAGATAAAGGAAAAACTAAGGTTGGCAAGGTGGATACTTCTCTTAAGTGAATCTAAATTTAGTAATTAAAGACAAAAGTGCAGTACACATTTATGTACTGGTTAGCTTATGTAGAGAATGAGCTACATCTTTAAGAAATGTTTCTTAACGAGTAACTATTCTCTATAAATATTACATCACCATGATATGAACATATGTGGAATTATTTAGCTAATAAAATTCTTGCTCCAAATTTGTCCAAAACTCAATGAGATAAGATCCAGAGTGATGCCAAGTGCTATGTATTGTATGATCCTTACTTATGGAAACATTTTACATGTCGAGTGGTTAAATTTTGTGTTGAAAGTAACACATATATTTTGACCTTTTTCTATTCTTATGCTTACGGAGGTCACTTTAAAGATAAAAAGACAACTAGAAGAGTACTAGAATCTGGTTTTATTATACTACTATATTTCGAGACTTATATTCCTTCTTTAATTCATGTGATAATTATCAGAAAGTAGTTAATGACTCCTAAAGAATGATTTGCTAAAAAATCCCATATTGTTTTGAGAAAATTTTAATGTTTAGGGTATTGATTTTATAATGCTTCTCTATGTCATTTGTGTTAGGGTTATGTAAATATAGTGTCCTAGAAAGCAAGTATATTTACGTATAACTTAATTTTATTCCAGCTATAATATTGTAATGAAAAAATTTATTATTAATAAAACAAAAGAATTTGGTTTTATTTGTATAAGCATAATATAACTAGTCATAAGGTACCAAGGTTCTTTTGTAAGTAATATACATATACATAGAGATGTATGGGAAACATGCATATTACTAGAATATAAATTAATTGATTCACAGTCGAATAATCAAGTTGCTCGCTTGATTACAGTTTAGGCTGTAGTATTGTGATTTACCTCAGCGTAAGTACAGGAGTTTACTTCAAGGGAATGATGACTTCCAAATCATGATAGTAGTTGACTTTTGATAATGGCACTATTAAATGAATCTGGAATTGCATATGTTTTTAAAGAATAAAGTAGGTCGTTACTTTAATCTTAAAACATACACCTTAACATTCGTTTATTACAAACCATAATCTTGATGAGTGGTGAACTCATGTATATTTCGTTATAATTCTTGATATAATCGAAATGGATTTTTTTAGGGTATCAATCCAGTGTCTGCATATTGGAATTATTAATTTAAAACATACATCAGGGAACATTCACTCAAATAAAGAGTTTATAGTGATATCATTACTTCTAGATGTTTTACGGAGATTGGTGATTAAACTAGTGTCAGTAGTTTGATGGACTAGCTACCCATCAAGTCTTAACATCAAGATTAGATCTTGTGTGTTAATCAACATGTAGAGTGAAACAGGTTATTTAGAAGGAAAAACCAAAATAAGGGCAAAACGGTAATTTTAGGCTTTATTGTGTAGATGGCTATAATATGGTTCATAATAGAGTTTACAGTTAGGCATTGAATTAATAAATTTAAAACATGTTTTCTCATAATTTTAAATAATTTAAAAGTTCAACCAATTGCCTTTGGTGGAATGACATTTGGTTAATAAGTCGGAATTAATTCTAATGAGATTAAATTAATTTTGGGCTTATTAGAGCTTGAACTATTTAAGTCCAATTAAATTCCCCATTTGGCTTCTGGGAAGGTTATCAAGAAAAGTAAGAAAAATAAACGGAGGTTATCGAAGAAAAAAATGAGATAGTTTGGAGAGAAATTGACGAATTGGATTCTGGCCAATAAAACTGAAACAATTTAATTAAGAGTTAATTAAATTAGGTTGAAGCCAATTATTAAATGTTGGGCTTACACTAATTAATTATTAATTATTAATTATAAGCCCAAAAAGGAACTTTTAATATTGGGTTAGATTTTGATTTAATTAATTAGATTAATTGAATTAAAATTTAATAAAAAAAGAGAGCAAAACTGATCATACTTCTTTTCTCATTAAATGGTTTAATAGATGATTAAAGAATGAAGTGTGGTAGGCGGCGTTAATGTAAAGTCTTTTAACATTCTTTTTATTAAAGATTAAAGTGGTGCATTTTTTATTGCTCTCTCCACTCTTTCCCAAGGATTTCGGTAATGTTCTTTATTCCATGTTTTTAATGGCTGGTTTGTAAAGCACGTTGCAGAGAAAACATGCAGCTCTCTTCCAATACATTTGGTATCTTCATTAAAAAGAATGAATGCTTGTTTTTAATGCGGATGACGTTCAAGGATTGTAGGGGAGGGGCGGCAGCTCGTTCCTTTTGCAAAGATAGAAACGTACAGCATGTTTTGAGCATTCTTTTTTGATTGAAAAGAGCATTGAAGGTTGCGTGATTTTTTTTTGGCTCTTCTCATTCTCTCTAAACTAGCTGAACATAGCAAAAGAGAAGGTCTCTTTTTGTTCTTCAAAAACTAATCGACTATAGAAAGGAAAATGAGAAGGTCTCATTGTTCTTTTTTGATCTAGCCAAATATAACAAAGAAAAGACTTCCATTTTTTCTTCTCCTTTCCCACCAAAGGATCTTGATAACTAAGTTGTCTAAGGAGAACAAGTGGTAGATCAGAATGTTTGAGGACACATCAGCGAGGAATCAAAGCTGTAGGAAGGAGTCAGTAAAAACTTCGATCTTTTTCTTATTTTATTTGTTTTCTTTATACCTTATCATGTACGGATTAAAGTATGTTGATTTGTGCTATGCTTCTGCTATTTTTTTATTTCAAAAAAAGTTTCTGAAATCTACCGTTTAACCAAACCAAGCATATTTTTATTTTCGATCCAACAATTTGATCATGTTTATATTTTTCTAGCAGTGGATTATATCTTGAAATGGGTAGAGGATAAAGTCATAAAGATTGATGATTATAAATTTGTTGCAACTTGTTTTAAGTCTAAAATCTTCTCTAGGTTTGGAATTTAAAAAGCTTTAAGAAGTGATCAAGACAATCACTTTTTCAATAGAAATAGGGAGGCTTCATTAAGAAAGTAAAATGTGACTCACAAGGTGTCTACTACCTATCATCCATAAACTAGTGGGAAGGTAGAAGTATCCAATTAAAAGATCACTTCCATCATTAAAAATTGGAGTTTTATATTGGATGACACCTTGTAGGCATATAGAACTACTTTTAAAATTCTTGTTAGTATGTCACCTTATCAGTTGGTATTTGGAAAACCATGCCACCTCTCTCTAAACTATAAAACAAATCTTATTAGGCCATCTAGAGTTTCAACATCAAGATGGATATAAGCAAAGAGCACAGGAACAAAAAATTAGAGGAAATTCAAGTGACTTCTATGAGAGTGTAAGGATTTACAAGGTAAAGATAAAGTCTTTTCATAACAAGATGATCTTTAAGAAAGATTTTAAATTTAGTCAAAATTTCACTTTATACCACTCACAACAATTTTTTTCCTAAGTAACATTTTTATTGTGTTGGTCCTTTTATTGTTACTAAAGTTTTTCCTTATGGTGTTGTAGAAATTAAAAGTTTTGTAACAATAGCTATGATCAAATAAATGGGCATAGACTCAAACCTTTCTATGAAGGCTTCTAAGGGGAAAATATGGAATAAATGGAACTTGAGGATTTAATTTATATCAACTAAAGGAGGCATTAGGTTAGGCTAACGACTTTAAACAAGGCAATACTTGGAAGGCAACCTAAGAAATCATATTTTCTTTTTTTATTTCTTCATATCTTTTTTATTTATTTCATTATTAGTGATTATTATCTGTGTGTTAACTTCTTTTCTTTGCACTTATTTTAGCTTTTACATTGATAACAATGAAAGGTTTATATGTAGGAGAGGATTTGTGATGAGAACCAAGCTGGCCCAAGCAAAACTCCAGAGGTGCCATTGAGAATTCAAGGAGGCCCAATTACAAAAGCTAGAGCCAAGAAGATAAAGGAAGCTATAAATGGGCTAATTGAAGAGATATGGACTAAAAATGCTCTAATTAGCTTGGAAAGTATTCAAGGACTAATAAATCTGATCTAAGTTGAGTTAAGAAGCCCAATGAGTGTCTAAGTTATTTTAATTTATTCTAAGCATTCCAAGATTTGTGGGAGACATTCAAGGACCTGTCCTAACAAATGAGGAATGATTTCTTAGCTTTAATTAACTCAATCAAATAATGATTCTAGTCAAATCATACGATTAGGGTGATTTCTTACCTTAATTAGATCTTACATTAATTAGCTCAATCAAATAATGATTTTGATCAAATTATTCAATTAGGATGATTTCTTACCTTAACTAGCTCTTACCTTAATGCCTATATAAAGGCAAGCATTATATTGTTTAAGATACTTCAGAAAAACTAAGAATTCATTAATTGAGGTTAGTTTCTCTTTAGTTCTTTTTTGATCTCATGAACTTATCAAGATTATTATTTTGTGGTGTTCAAAACCTGTTATATACCTTTGGTTCTTTTAGTTTATAGACATCAGGTCAAGGTTTTTCTATCCTATACCTGTTTTTAACTTTCTTAGGTTCTTTTCTTCCAATTGTGTGATTTTTGAGTTTCAAGGATCATCCTTGAGGTTCACATCATTTGGTATTAGAGCTTGGCTTGGTTATCCTTAATATAATGTATTCTTCCTTATACTAGTTTTCATTTGTTCTGCTTGTTTTCTTTTTGCTTTGTTGTTTTCATTTTCTGCGAGCTTTCTCATTTTGTTCATTCAATCGTTGTTCCCATTTTTTTCCATTCAATTCTTGTGTTATAATTTTTCTAAGTTTGATATTTATAAAACAATTGAAAAAAAGAAGTTATCTTATTGAAAAGAAAAAAAAGAAGATTGAGGCTGGTTTTTGGGCTTGATATATATCTATATAAAAAATTGATAAAAACAAAGAAGCTATCCAATTGAAAAGAAAAGAAGAAGAATGGGATTATTTGGTGAACCTATCCTTATACAAAAGCTATAACTCTTTAATAAGGATATCTTAGTCAAAAATTACTTGTTAATTTTATTCTACTAGAAATTGTATTTATAATTTGTTTCTTTAATTGAGAGAAACACGTAAGGATTGTTGAGAGGACATTTCTAAACATTCCTTTACAAGTTTTCAATATGACTTCTAAAGGTGTGAGTATAGACGAGGTACAAGTGAATTCATTCACAATATAAGCTATGCAAAAGCACTTTGAGTGAATGTTCACTATCTTTGAAAAGATAACAGATGGGGCAAGCAGGAAACCATAAAACCTACTTATCATACAAAGGCTTGAAAGGTATGCTACTATTGATGACTATGATGATGATGGAGATGATGACGTTCAAGTTCCAATTGCTACTTCAAATAGAAATATGCATAGGAGGGATGGTAAACGAGATGGGAGGAGATAAAATGGAGGAGATAAATGTAATTTGGGTAGCATAAAAATGGAGATTCCACCCTTCCAAGGGAGAAATGATCCTGGTGCATACTTAGATTGAGAAAGGAAGGTGGAGCTTGTATTTCATTGCAATAATTACTTTGAGGAGAAAAAGGAAAAACTTATAGCTATAGAGTTTACTGATTATGCTATAATTTGGTAGGATTGAATTGTTTTGGACAAGCAGAGAAATCATAAATGACCTATAAATACATGGGATAATATGAAGGTTGTCATGAGGAGAAGATTCATTCCTAATCACTATTAGAGGGATTTGTATCAAAGGTTGAAAGGCCTTACTCGAGGGTCTATAAGCAGTGAGGACTACCATAAGGAGATGGAGATTGCAATAATTTGAGCCAATGTCAAGGAAGATCGAGAAGTAACCATGGCATGTTTCCTATAAGAGTTTAATAGATACATGGCCAATGTGGTAGAGCTACAACATTACGTAGGGCTAGAAGACATATTGCACATGACAATGAAAGTAAAAAGATGAATCATACAAGGTCATAGACATAGGATCCACCAAAGGTAATGATTCTTCCCATCAAAAAGGAAATAGAGATATTAAGTGTTTTCGATGTTTGGTAACAGGTCATATTACTTCTCAATGTGTAAACAAGCGTGTGATGATTTTAAAAGAGGATGAAGATCTTAAGACTGAAAATGAATCAGATGATGAATTCATGCCATCTCTGAAGGATGCTAGTTACGTGGAGTACCCTATTGAGGGAGAAGCATTGGTTATTAGGCAATCATTAAGTACACAAGTGAAGGAAGACAATGATGAGAAATGTGATAATATTTTTCGTAAACGATGCCACTTCAAAGACAAGGTATGTGGCATGGTCATTGACAGTGGTACTTGCAAAAATGTTACTAGTACAACCTTGGCGGAGAAGTTAAATTTATAAATCACCTATGAGTAAAATCTTCAATGGTTGAATGATTGTGGGGAACTTAAGGTAAACAAGTAAGTGCTAGTTTCATTCTCACGTGGAAGGCATAAAGATGAGTTTTTGTGTGACATATTGCCTATGCATACTAGAAACATTCTTTTAAGGAGACCATGGCAATATGATAGGCATGCAATGCATGATGGATTCAAGAACAAATATTCTTTTGTAATGAATGGGAAACCAATCGTTCTTGTTCCAATAACCCTTAAATAAGTGTATCAAGATCAAATGAGAGTTAAAAGGGAGACTAACATAATAAGAGAGAGCGACGTTGAGACTGTTGGATCAAAAAATAAAATATGCGTCGATTTTAAAGAAACTACAAATTTCAAAACTTTTTAGAAATCTAAATTTTAACAGAAGTAATATATCCAAATCAACATACATAGCCACACATGATATAGTATAAGGAAAAACAATTGCATAATCACAAGATGGAAAATATTACCGACTCCTTCGCTACAGCTTTAACTCCTCGCTGTGCTATCCTATCCTTGGCATTGTATCCTCTCCTAGGTGATGTATCCTCTTCACCTTATTGTATCCACTTCTTGATATTGTATCCTTAACCAATCTGATCTACCACTTGTTCTTCTTGGACAACTTGGTTAACAAGATCCTTTGGTGGGAAAGGAGAAGAAAACCTTGGAGGAGATTTTTCTTAGGGAAAGTAGCCAAAAATGAGACACTCTTATACAATTTTCAGCTCATCATGCAAGATAGGAGAGAGAGACTAAAAAATAATGCAAGACCCTTTTTTACACACTCTCAATTTTAGTTAATCTCGAAAGGAAAAAAGAAATTTGCATCAAATCCATCACTTCTTTTTTAATCAATCATGAAGAAGCCAATAAATGAGACTCTTCTCGTTTGTCTTTAAGATGGCTATATGAAAAGACTATTAACCTAAATGTGGCATACCAATTTCGGTTTTTGATGATGAAAGAAGGAAGATGGTCCATCAAATGTACCTCTTTCTTCTTTAATCCAATG
>JAOQML010000008.1:31189309-31199716 GCA_027568935.1 Erythroxylum urbanii
AGTCACTAAAAATTATTGTCTAATTCTCTTTTTTATCATATAAATTCGTGAGAACAATTACATTGCTAGTTATCTATGTTTTCTTAGGCAAAAAAAATGTCATCATTATTTTAAATTTATAATATTTATATAAATTAAAAAAGGCAAAAATATGCATGTCTAAATGAAAATTTTACCTTAGAATTCAATGTCTACATGCTCTCTATTTTTAATACTTTGAAATTTTAATAGAGTTTGCATTTATATTTGAATTAACATATCTTTAGTTAAGTAAAAGAAATTTACATATATTTATTATAATATAAAAAGTTAACTTATAAGTATTATTTAAAAAACGTACGAGGTACGAGCTTAAGTATGCAATTAGCATATCACTTTTATTGGCAAATAAATCAATTGAATAGTTTGAAATATCTAGTAAGATATGAGGATCAACATACAAAATCAAGGATAAATTTAAGACTTTATTCAATTTTATAATATAAATTATATCATTTTAAATTAATGACTATATATGAGACTACTTTGTATGAAGAATAAAGAATAGCCAATTAGCTTGTGTAATGTGCTTTATAAAGTCATTACTAAACTGTTGGCCAATTTTATACAGCCTATTATGAAGTAGGTTGTCTCGGAATCTCAAACTAGTTTTGTGCCTAAGCGACAGATCGTGGATAACATCATTGTTGCTCAAGAAGTGGTTCATGCTATGCATAGACGAAATGAAAAGTCAGGATGGATGCTTATTAAGCTTGACTTGGAAAAGGCCTATGACCGACTTAATTGGGATTTTATTGAAGATACTTTGTGCCATGTTGGATTTGATTATGAGTTTATTTCTCGAGTGAGCCAGTGTACGAGGACTGGAACCATGAGTGTTTTAGTAAATGATGTGCCCACTAATGGCTTTGTTCCTTCCTGTGGAGTGCGGCAAGGAGATTCATTGTCCCCCTATCTGTTTGTGTTATGCATGGAGTGACTAACCCATATTATCTCTGATGCTATTAATTGTTGGAAGTAGAGGTTGGTTCGTCTTGGTAACAAGGGTTGCCGTTATCCCACATGTTTTTTGCAGATGATCTACTATTATTTTTTTAGGCTTCAGTTCAGCAGGCTTCGGTTGTTCGAGGGAGCTTGGATTGATTTTGTGCTAGCTCTAAACAGAGGGTGAGAGACCACAAATCTACTGTCTTTTTTTCTGCTAATGTTTCACCGTCCTTACAAGATAGTATTAGTGCTTGTTTGGGTTTTTACAAAACCACCTTGGTGGGTAAGTATCTTGGGGCACTAATTGTTCAGGGGCGTGCATCCAGACATTATTACATGGGTATTCTTGAAAAGATTTGACGTAAACTATCAGGATGGAAGGCTAGATTGCTCTACTTTGCAAGATGCACTACTCTTTCTAAATATGTGTTGTCGGCTATTCCGATCTATTCCATGCAAACGTGTGAACTGCTATGCAGTATTACTCTAGACATTGATCGAGTGATTAGAAATTTCCTTTAGGGTTCTACTGATGATAAATGGTGTACCCATGCTATGGGTTGGCAAATGGTGTGTCGTTTGAAAGGTAATGGTGGCCTGGGTTTACGTCCAATGACTGTTAAGAATAAAGCTTTACTGCTTAAGCTTGGGTGGCGTTTCCTAATAGAAAATAATAGACTATGGTCTTGCGTCTTAGGGCTAAATATGGATGGAAGGGTTTTTGGTTCCAGGTCCCATCTTTTCCTTAGAGTTGCTCTCCTACTTGACGAGCTTTGTGTAAAGTATGGCTGACGCTGATTAAGGGTTGTAGGTGGGTAGTTGGTGATGGTTCTCGAATTATGTTTTGGGATGATCCTTGGATTGATGAACTGGGGCCTTGCGTGTACATGCGTTGGTTGAGATACCGGATGCTACCACTTCTCGTTTTCTTTGTAAGTATATGGATGAGAATGGGGCTTGGCATTTTTTGGAGCTAGCTGGTTTGTTTCCGTCAGCTATTATTGTCATAATCGAAGTGATGCATACTCCTCGCCCTGAGGATGGGGAGGATACAATTGCATGAGCATTATCACTTAATGGTACCTTTTCTATAGCTACAGCGTATGAGTTGTTAGATGATAGCATGGAGGCTGACCATAGTCGATTGTTGCAGCTGATTTGGAAGTGGACAGGGCCTTAATGTATTTGATCTTTTCTATGGATTGCTGGACATGATCAGTTAGCTACGAGAGTGTTTTATTGTCGTAGAAATATTACTCCTGATGCCTGGTGTCCTACATGCCTGAATATGGAGGAGACTACCTTGCATGTTTTATGGGATTGTTCCTTTGCTATTCGGGCTTGGGATTGTTTGGTTCTTGCTAGTGAGCAAATGGGTTTCTTCCGCTTATCGCTTGATGATTGACTTATCTCTAACCTCCAACGTAGTGTTGGGTGGTCTGTGTCTGGGTTTTCATGGTCTATGTTGTTTGGTATTGTTGTTTGGTTATTATGGAGATGGCATAATACAACTATTTTTCAAGGGGATGTCGATATTCCTATGGATCCAGTTGCGGTGGTTTTTCACTATGTTCGTCAATGATGGCATGCAAATCAGGTTACTAAGGCTGTTAGTCCTATTGTTGGTCGGTAGGAACATAGCTAGATACCTCCTATTGTTGGGTGGGTAAAGTTGAGTTGTGATGGTTCTTGGAATGCAGCTGCTGCATTAGCAAGGGTAGGTGGTTTATTACGAGACTCTGATGGTGCTTGGCAGTTGGGTTTCTCATACAATATTGGTCGGGCTTCTTGTCTGGAAGCGGAGTTAAGTGGTGTTTGGCAGGGACTTCGTTGTGTTGTGCAACAAAGTGTTCGTTTTTTACATATGGAGACCGATTCGTGGGGGGTATGAAATCTACTTTCTAATGGGGTGCGGTCTCGATCAGTATGGCCTATACTTCAGGGTTGTTTGTAGCTTACTAGTTCCTTGGCTTAGTTCCGGATTGATCATGTTTTTCGGGAGGAGAATGCTGTGGCGGACTCACTGGCTTGGATGAGTGTCCATCACGGTCCTGGCCTCTATTTTTATCATCAGCCTCCTATTAGCCTTCTTTCTTGTCTAGGTCTTGACTCTTTTTCGATGCGTTTTGCACAAGCTGTTACAACCGATGTTCATTGATTATTTTATGAATGAATGAGTTGTTATTTTCACCCCAAAAAAATTGTGAAAATTGTAGCAAACATGTACATTAATTTATTGAACATATGAGTTTTTTCCTTATAAATTAGTTTAAGATTGATAAACCCTAAACTTAATTATCCTTGAAGTTTTTGCTTAACCAACTCGCCAATGGATAGCTACTGTTTTCGATTTTCAATTTTAAGTGAACAAGAAACCCGTTTCCTTTGTTTTTTATTTCATTCTCTATAAATTTTATATAGTAGATAATAAAAGTACTTTTCCCGAGTAGGTACTTCAGTGGGTGAGGTCTGAGCGAAGGCTTTATTCGAAAGATCACATCTTTCTGTTCAAATGTTGGGAGTGAGTATACAAATTACTATAACATATTATTAGAGAGCGAAGAAAACGGAGACTAAAGCACAACATTTCATGCCACATGTTTTGTCCCTTTAAACCAGTCCTTTTCCATCCACTGTTTCTTTCCAGCCATACCTTTTTTTTTTTTCCTCTTCGTTTTTCCCCCCATTTACTCTCTTTTATATGTGTCTTTTGTTTCTCATGTAAGCCAAATACTTAAATCCAGGGCTTAATTTAAATGGTAAGGCGATAACTATCATAATTCAAATTGAACTACATTGTTCTATGTCATCATCCTACAGAAAAATCCTTTTGTTATTATTACTGTTATTATTATTTAATAAATTTAAAAGCATTTGATATGACCGAATTTCTGCACTGATTCATCAAATCACTGCCGTTAAGAAAAGGAAACCCAAAGAATGATGTCACAGACCAAAATTCAGATACACTTACATCATGCAGAAAAAGCACGGTACCCTAGCTTTTGGAGTTGTCATAGGTTAGTTACGTTGTTGTCCTGGACATATTTTAGCTGTATTTTCCTGTGATCCGTGTCTTTTGGAGTCGTCTTTCAGTACTTGCACCAACTTTGAAGAAAGACTAGTCTCTTCTTTTTTTGTTTCGTTTTACTGATGGAAGAAAACTGGTGCAACGATATAATAGTGCAAAAGGATCCAAATGGTGATAGAGATAGTCCTTAGTTATTTGAGCGAGCTTCCAGGTTCTAGCCATAGCTATGGAGAGATTAACATATCCTCCAAAGATGACGAGAGCTTCCAGTGGTGAGTGGTTAAGCTAAAGCAATAAATTCAGGTAGTTCAATTTTTATTCTCTCTTAACATATAATGGAAGCATGGGAGAAGAAATAGTGGAATATGGGATAGAAAATGACAGCTGCTTCCTGTCTTCCCAAGTTATGCCTGTCCTATATACGCCAAAGCACATGCTCCTATTGCACGACATGTCTGTTCCATTTCCATGCTTACACGAACAATGACCTAATTACCCTACCATTACATGCATGATGATCACCAGCTTCTTTTCTCTTCTTCGATCTCTTGCAGAGCATATGTATATGTGTACACGGAATGTTCACAATATATATATATATATATATATAGTGAGAATAATGGTGGGCCCATATGAACACACATATATATACATATATATATATATATATAATGAGAATAATGACGGGGCATATGAACACAAGTCGCAATCTCTAATTACTTCTCATCAGTCATCTCCCCCACTTATTTAATTTTTCTGTCATATCTACTACACTGTAGTTGGCCACCACCATCGATCCTCTTCTTCTAGGAAATGCATGGAAATGGATATGCTAAAGGGAAGTTGAGAGGATATAGATATGTATACCGAGTTTATTTTTGGGAAATTAAATTTATGCACCAGGATGACATCATGTAGCAGAAAACTGAAAACCTATATAACAGTAGTAATATCCACATGGCCACCAGATTTATGTGATGTAACCAAATGAAAGAGATAAAAAGAAAAAGGTGAAAAAAGAAAAACACCAAAAAGGAAGAGTAATGACAAGATACTAATTATTATAGCAGGAAGTCACATTCAAATTCAGGATATGGTTATAGCAATGGAAACTGACTTTTGAAAAGAAGTGTAAGAAGCTTGTGACCTTAGCGCGACGCTATACTTAGCTGCCCCTTCCCCGACCACCCACCGACAGTAAAACCCACCAGACTACTGTTGGCTTGAATTTAACATTGCTATGGCTATTATGGGACCTGATTGTGGTAATTAGCTCCTGAAAATTAGGACAATGTCCCTTTGAAGTCACCCCACATGGAGTAGACATGCTGGCAAGGGCTAAGACCAGCTTTGAATTAACCCACTCCTGGTTGGAATGATGTGGATGGCAAGGAACTGTGTATTCGAAAAGCTAAAAGAACTCAATGCCTATATTGGCCCTATTGAAGGGGGTTCAAACCCCGACACCGATAGGGACAACTCCAATTTGCAACACAATTGAGGAGAGGTGGCCGACGAGGTCGCAAATATATCCGGTTCCTTAGACACAGGCAGGTGGGTGTCTGATCATAACAAGTACCCCGTCATGTGCAATTCACATGCGATGATGAGGCTCAAACCCACACTAATACTGGATGGATACTATTGCCAATACCTGTATCTAACATCTACATGGAATGGACATTATTTCTCTGTTTTTAAAGCCCTTTTCCTCGTTTAAGATAAGACAACTAAACCAACCAACCAGCCATTCAATCCCACACATACTTGTGCCAGTAAGTGTTTCAATAAGTTGCAGGCATTTGGCCTTTTTGTCCTCAAAACAATTAACCCAACCAAAAGCATTTATGATGGTTCATAAATTAGTCATCCATGTCAGACCACAGCAATGAATAAGAACAATAGGAATTTTATGTAGAAGTTCTGAAACTTAAGAAGCCAAGAGTAGGTTGAATATGTCCATTCCTCCTGGCCCATCTTCGCAAAGATCATTCTCGCATAAAAATTGAAATACATCAATCAAAATCATCACATTTCTTGCGCCACTTGATTTAACTCTCGTCTTTTTCTTTCATTGCCGCTGCCAGATTCAAGGACTTGCCTACTCTCCTCGACCGACTAATTTTCCATCAGCTCGTAGCCTGCTTCTTGTGCTCCCAACAGTTTAGAGGTACGTAATAAGGAAATTATTCCGATTAAACAGTTCAGGCCAGAGCAGTAGAGATAGGATAGCTCCTAAGAAAGTCCAAATACCCCCACCGCAACGACCGTCTTATTTAAATTTCAAAGCATGGATAACTCAGTGTGAGGCTGGCAATCGTGGTCGAGAAAGTTACATTCCAGTTGCAGGGTACTATTTTGTCATTGGAAGGAATGTTTAAAAATGGCGGCCGCCCAACTAACGATCATTTCTAGTCTTCGACCGCAACTTCATCTGAACTACTCTTCATTCTTCTACACTAAAACCGTAACACAATATCCCTATAACAACTGCCATAACCATTATTCTCAAGTAGAGATATGGGCCTGCAAAGCCCAAATACAAATTTCAATTGAGGATGCAATAAGCTAGGCTGGATTCAAGCTGCCCTTGGCCCGACCCGGCCATGGTCATGATAGCCCCGTGACTTGGCAGAGTGAAATTGATAGGCCCACAACCCGACCCATCCGTGTACTAATCCGACCCAGCCCATCCTTTGTTTTTCGTTTCGGAAATATTGACCTGATCACAAGCCGGGCCGTACTGAGCCACAATCCGGGCCGACTTTGACATTCCTAATTTCAATCTCCATCTTCGGTTCATCAAAACTTTGCACGCTTTTCATTTTCACACCATAACTATTAACGATTGAGGTCCATTACAAGCATTATTCCGGGTACTTTTTTTCTTAACTTCCGTCAGTCAAAAAGCTTAGCTTCTGAACTAATGCCATCAATATATAGTCCATTAGGTAGTTGGCACAGAACAATCATGGGATGCAATTACCAAGTTCTCAAATTTGGTATTCCCAAACGGATTTAAGGACAAAACTCAGAAATACAAACATCATCCAATGGTGACACTATAATGCTGACAAGGGCAACTCAAATAACAGTGAAGAAAATCCTAAACCTAAAATTGCAGTCCTACTTGGCACCCATCTTCATAACTAGATTATGTCTCGAAATATTGCATACGACAGCAGCCGACAACATAGTAGAATAAGAAAAGAACAACTCCCGCATACACAATAGCCACCTACTCAAATGTGTCATCGTCATCATCCGGGAGAGGCTGTGCAGCAGCTTGCTGAAGCTCAGCTTCATGCCTACATAATAATCAATGACAGCAAAAAGCAGAAAGATCACAATCAGGGTCTTGAGTTTGGCTTGAATAGGTTAAAAAAATGCATGAACACACAGGATTCAACTTACAGCTTTCAAGCAAGGTCATCCTATCATGTGGTACCTTCTTTTTTATAATAATAATGTGGTACTTCAAATGCATTAAAATGGCAAATTAGAGCAAACCATTTCTTATTTGACATTTTCTACTTGCAGAAAACCATCCATTTGCATGTTTGTGTCAAGTATTTTCTAATATATAATTTTCTTGAACTTTGGTTTAATAAAATAACTATTTAATTTGGCACAAGTTCCTAAGCTACACTTCTGTGAGCGTTAAATGCAAGGGATATAGAGATTGTATGTCTACATATCATTTCAGAAGTGAAAGCAAAAGGAAAGTAGTTGTAACGTTGGTGGATTGGGTGACATGATGGAGTAACGAGATGTAGGGAACTATGTTATGTGGTTTCAGACGTAACTCCTGATTCAGGTATACAAATAAAATCTTTGGTATACTCTTCAAACATGAAAAAGAAAAGCAGGCTTGCAAGAAAGAGTGCCCTTACTGTTGCTGTGCAGCCAAATCAATGTGTACTTCTGGAGGAGCAAGAGCAGGGGACTCTACAAAGTGAAGGTTAGGATCCCTGAAATTGTCAAAATATAACCCATGATCAAGATTCAAGAATAGATTATTTAACAAGCGAGCTATTAAAATAAACACAACACTTATTACCCAGCAAGCTTGCGTGCAAGGTAAAGAAATGGTTTCTCAAAGTTGTAGTTGCTCTTGGCAGAAATTTCATAGTATTGAAGATTTTTCTTTCTGTGGAATGTAACTTGTTTGGCCTTCACCTGCCTGTTTTTGACATCAACTTTGTTCCCACAAAGAACAATGGGTATGTTCTCGCACACCCTAAGAAACAAGTTCGCGATATATCACAATGTCAACATGAAGTAATCATCATAACAATCTCATTAAAAAAATATTAGGGAAAATTCCATGAAAGAGACTATCACGAACCGGCAGAGATCACGATGCCATGTTGGCACATTTTTGTATGTCAAGCGAGCTGTAACGTCAAACATAATGATGGCACACTGACCATGGATGCTGCAAAGGGGAAGTATGATTGTTAAACCATCACATAAGCATTCCTATAAAAAACCACAAGTACAGGACTAGAATAAACAATTGAGACTGCAAGCAGTAAAGATATCAAGGACAATAAAACAATAAAAAGGAAATGTTTACATTTGTCTTTTCCTGTTAATTCTGTCAACGTAATTTCAATTTAAATCTCACCATATAAAAGAAATCCAGAAGTCAATACATGGTTAGGCAGTTTCAAAGCCCTCCATTTTTGGGATGAGACTTATTTCACGAGTATCGCTTGACTTAGTACTATAGGTGAGTGTCAAGAGAGAGGCAATGAAGAATATGCATGCCTCAACATCTATAATTTCATATTTGCTAGAACAAATGGGATGCAAATTACACATCTCTTTGGTGTCTGGATTAAGTACTTGACAATTATGCAAATGTTGATGAAAAAAAATAAAATTATAAGCAACAAGCATATACATGTGAACATATACTTCCAACAGTTACAGGGGTTGGCACATAAAAGCTACTTCAAAACATGACAACGATAAAGTTGCAATGGTACATTTGGAATAAAGTCTACTGAAAACGCAAAAAGAAAAAGGTTTTCCAAAATCATCCATGAAACTAATAATGATAAGTGCAACAAACTTACTAGTAACCATCTCTAAGACCACCAAATTTCTCTTGCCCAGCTGTATCCCAGCAATAGAATCGGATTTTCCCACAGTTTGTAAAGAAATCCAATGGATGAACTTCCACACCAATAGTTGCTAGACAAAGCAATGAAGGCTTAAAGTTAGAAAATGGGCAACAAAATCATCCAAAACAAAAACCAAATTAAGAACTATTAAAACTATCAACACTCACGTTCATATTTCTTTTCAAACTCTCCAGTCAAATGCCTCTTCACAAATGTGGTCTTTCCTGAAACCAACCATAACAGTTTAAGCTCAGCCCAAAACACATATATTTGTGGTTAGGGGCCGTAAACCATTAGCTACCAGAAGCAACACATCACCGGAAAGTCATCAAAATAATTAAAAAGCAAAACGAATGAGAAACAAAGAAAAAGAATGCATTTATCCCCATTCCCTCGGGAGGAAATGTCACCCTATGAAACATTTGCCGAACGAGAAGAGCTCGCCTAATCATAATTGCGTTAAAATTAATCCTTACGCAATCAACAACTCTAAACCCTAATTCACAAAACATAAAAAAGGGTGAAATTTGAAACAAAGAGAAAGAAGGAAGACAGAAAAATATACCAGTGCCTCCATCGCCAACAATGACGAGCTTGAAGCTGGGATAATCTACAGTCTGTTGATTAGGTAAAGCCTGCAAATCCAATATATTATAAAAAGCGCATCGAAAGATTAAAAAGAAAACTAAGATATTAAATCCAATCAAACATCTGTAGAACACAGAAAAATGGCAGAAAACGAAAAGAGAGAAAAGTTGGAAGTACCATAGACGAGAGCGAGAGAGAGAGAGACGGCGAATGGTGTAGAAGCTCTTACACTTCCAAAGATCCCAGCCTGCTTTTTGCCTTTGGGCCTTATATTAAGGCAACAAGTTTTTTCTCACCATTCGATTTATTTCACTCTCTGTTTTCTTAAAAAAGAAAAAAAAATGTTAGCTTACACTAGACGCCATACTTTTCTTATTTTCTTTCTTTAAATGATTTTTATATATCAATGTCGTAATTAAATTCTCAAGCTCATCCAATAATTTACATGCGAATCGTAAGCCAGCTGACAAATTCGATCCTTTTTTTTTTCCTCTATATATGATGGATGGTTTTGCCAACATTCACATTTTTTCAACACTTTTTCTCTACTTTAACATCTAAAATTTAGTGAAATAAAAATTTAGGAATCGTTTAATTTTACGTCTATTTTTATAGTTTTTAATTTTTTCAATTAGAAAATAAAATTATATATGGTTGAAAATTTTAATA
>JAOQML010000008.1:31220510-31247129 GCA_027568935.1 Erythroxylum urbanii
GATCGACCCTGCTCATCACTATTTACAAATCTTTTAGAGTAGGTAATTTATTTTTGGTGGTTTCGACACCCATCACCAAAACCTTTACTACATCATATCCTATTTTGTCTTTGGTGGCATATTTTTAACTTGAAATTGACATTTTATTGAATTTTCTAGTAATAAAACAATATAATTCAATATATAACAATATATTGTTGATGTAATAATAGATTTATTTATGTAATATCCTATTACAAACACAAATTAATCTATATCATCACTTAATTGTAAATCAAAATCATCTTCTTCTTTTTTTAATAATAAAAATCAAACACAAGCTCCTCTTTAGATCTCTTGCCCTCCTCACCCTATCCAAATGAAATTTCAACATATTCATTATTTAGGTTGCTCAAAGGTTCATTCTTATCGTATGTTATAGATGCATTTATTTCATAATCATATTTCTGAAATGCTTGACTTTCGATTCTCTTATTTTCTCGTTTTCTATGTAATTCAAAAACACCTCTATGTTTTACATTGCATACGGTCAACCAATCTGATTTATCTTATAACATAGAAAAGGGACATAATACACCTAGATTGCTTACATTGACAACATGAAAGGTTCAAATTGTCTAAATCTTTTTCACTGATTAATTTTAACTAGATTATATCAACTGTGCACTTTTGTTCCAACATTAGGAGTTGGACCAAACCATTCAAACTTAAATATCACCCTTGTTTTATTGGCAGTATAGGGTACTCAATTTTAAGTATCTCAATAATTTTACCATAGTAATCCATCAATTCTCCCTGTATGAAAACCTCATTATTTACTATTACGATACTATGACCATGATAGTCTGTATATGCACTGAATATGATTTAAAAGTTTGTAAAGGTCCTTTCGCAAGATCACATATGAACTTATTCTCTACTGGATTTTTCGAGGCCTACGTGAAAAGCAATTTAGATTATTAAATAGTATAAGGTCATCTAATCATTTTGATCTAATAATAAGTGAAAATTTACATATTTCTCGAACCATCGAGGAAAGTGTCTTTCAAGTTCTTTATTGATATCATCCTGTATTATTTCAGGCATTAGGTCACGTAACCATTCCTTATATAATCTAAAAGGATTATTATGTATTTTAGTTGTGAACAACAGTAACCTCGGAAACTCAAGTTACTTTTCAAAAATCAACTTAAACTTACTACACGAACGGTTAAACCTCTTGACAAACTTTTGTTTTTTTTGTGAGCCTATACGGCTCAAAATAATGTGAACAAAATGTACTTGCTTCCTTTACTAAATAAGCATTTCATATCAAAATTCTATCCTTGCTTTTGAAGTTTTTCTTCAAGTGATTCAAATACCTATACATTACAAATAGGGTTATTATAATTCTGTGAATAAAACATGTTATAAGTTTTATTTAAATATTAACTATAATTATCTCTCAAATGGATACATCACCAATATTGAACCAAATCAGCAAGTTTAGCCTCATATGCTAAATATACAGGTAGATGCTCCATATAGTTAAAGAAACTTGGAGGGAAATTTCCTTCCAATTTACACAAGATAAATGGATTTTTCCTTTCTAGTTTTTCCATTTCAGCTAACTTTATTTCAAATGATATTCAGCTTTTAAAAAAGAAACTTAATTTTATTATAGCTTCACAAACCTTATACGGTAGCAAATCTCAAAATGCAGATGGAATTAGCTTTCATAAACATCTGACAACATGAATTTTCATCCTAAATAATTTGTACTTCCTCATGTCCATGTACCTTGCCAAGTTCGAAACATAATCATTAGGAAACTTTAGTCTTTTTAAGCATTCACAAAAAGTTTCCTTTTATTTTTTGTCTAAAGTGTAACATGCTTTTGGATATTATCTTTATTTAATTCATTCCTTCTACCAAAAAGATTCAAATTAGCTCGTGATTTTTCATTGCCCATTGTCCTCCCTTCAATGTTTATTATAGTGTTAACCTTATGACGTGTCAAATTACTTTTCCAATATGGCAAATCCCAAAAGATATTTCATATTCTCCAACCAAAGTTTTTACTAATGATTCTATTAACTTCTTCAGCTTCAAGTTTTGTAACTTTTAACAACCGAAATTCTTCAATCTTCTGTAATATCTCTTCACCAGCTTTATGATGGGGAGGACGTATTTGTACCATCCTATTCTTAAAGAACTTTTTTTATTGCGTGTAAATGGATGATCTGGAGGAAGAAATTTCCTATGGTTGTCAAATCAAGATATTTTGGCCATGTTAGGAAGATAAAATGCATCAAAATCGTTGCTATGTTAAGGACAAGTCAATTTCCCTGCTATGCTCCATCCAGATAACATAACATACACATGGGAATCACTAATAGTCTTAACAAAATATTTTGCTTAAGAGACACATCATATGTCTCTACACTAGATTCCCAAAGATGATATAATTTAGATACCAATGGTTATAAGAATACATCAATTTTATGCTTTGGATTTGTAGGTCCTAGAACAATCACTGTTAAAAATATATATGCCTCATTCATACACATCCATGGAGGTAAATTATAAGGAGTAATTATGATTGACCATGCTAAATATTGTTCGCTGGATTGACAAAAAGGTTGGAATCTTTCTGTCGACAATCCTAACCTAACATTTCAACTTTCAGCTGCAAACTCAATATGAGTGTTATTGAAATGTTTCCATATGAATGCTTCCAATGGATGGCTCATTATTCCATATTCTTTTTCATATTCATTATGTCATCTTATGTGAGATGCAATAACATCAAAGGCATACTATCTTTGAAGTCTCAGAGTTAGTAGGAAATAATACATTTGCTTCCAAAGTACTAATTTCTATTTTATAGAACACTTTCTAGGTTTGAACCTAGATTGGCCACAAAATTTGCACTCTTGCAATTCCACGTCATCTCTCCAAAGCAACACACATCCAAAATTGTAACAATCAATTTTTTCAATTGATAAACCAAGACCCCTAATAAGTTGCTTCATATTGAAGAAATTATCAACCATTATATGATCAGGAGGCAATGATTCATTATACAAAGCAAAAATTTTATCCAAACTTCGATCAGAAATATGTCTTTTAGAATGTATGTTCAATATTTAAGCAATTGAAGATAATTGAGTCATGATCTCACAATTTGGCCATAATTCTTAGTCAACTGATTTTAGTAAGTCAAAAAAACTTTTTTGCATGTGGGTTTAGTTCTTCTATAAGATTTTCTATGTTTTCCTGAAACATGAAAACAACTGTATCATAAACCATTTAGGTGTAAGGATTTTCAGTTGCATCCACATTATTTATTGACAAGTTTATTTTTGAGGTGTTATAAATTATTGGCTCCTTATGTCGAGTCCACTCAAAATAATTTGGAACAAACCCTTTTCTTTACAATTAGAGATTCACTTCATCAATAGGAAGAAAATGAATATGTTTGCACTTTTTACATAGACATCTGATCTTTGGACCATCCATATATGTAGGTTAAGAACATGCATAGTGAATAAAAGCTTCAACTCCCTCAACAAACTCAAGATTAATGAAACCATTAGGTGTTAATCGTCTATATATCCAAGATCTATCAATATTAATAATTTCTACAAAATTGTTATTTAAAAATTGATTTCATAGTTAGTATCCTTCATTTGCCCTAAGTTTACAGAACATTTAATCTTTACTTTACAGAACATCCCTAAGTTTTTACAGGTCTCTGACCATTTTCCTTCTAATCTAAAACCAACATATCCTACCAAATGAGTTCACAAATACAAAATTCAACATATGTTAATATCAATCAAATAAAACAATAGGCCAACCAAATACTATGGTATGTGTCATTGTTTACACTTATAAAATGAGAAATCAAGTTCTTGCTGTGACTCCTAAGCTTATGGAATTTTTCACCATTAAGCCTTGCTACATCATCAATTTTTAGCCTATATACCATCCTAGCGATTTATTATGCCCCAAATCATCCATAATTATTCAAACTCACTCGATATTCAGTAAATACTTATATAATTCATACATCTAGCCATCAAACATTCTAACAATATTCCAAACAACAATATACAAAACCAAGATAACTATGTTTGCATTAATCACCTACAATTTGGTTTCCGAAGTTTGATTTTAAATAAGCACTATGGTATGTAGCATTTTTACACCATATAAATCAAGAAAGCAAGTTCTCACTGTGACTCCTAGGCTCGTGGAATTTTTCACCGATAAGCCTCATGGGAGCTGCATCATAGGTTTCCAGCTTATATACCATCCTAGGGTTTTATTATGCAAAGAATTATCATGTCAATTATATGAATTTCTTATGTTAATACTAAGTTTGAATTAATCACCTACAAGTTTAAGTCTTTATGTTTCAATTTAAACAATGCCCAAACATAAATACTTAAACTACTAAACCCTATCCTAAAATCTCATCAATTATTGTTATAGGTAAAATTGAAAAGAACAACGCAGAATCACTCACATTGTAGACATTACTTAGTTAAATGAATTACTTTGATAGATAGACAATCGCAAACTACAAAGAAGATGAATGAGGTTGGAAAATGATCGACGCTCTTCAAAATAGAACACAGCTTATAAGAAATATAATAAACAAAATAATAAAAGTTAAGGACCATACCTTTGGAAAAGCTAATCTAATCACTACCATATGAGATGTAAATGAATGAATTATATGAAAATAAACTAACTTCAATAAGAAGAGGTGGTTTTTAAAGTCTCTAAGGAGGAGGAAAATTATATATACGACCTATATAAGTGAGAGTGATGAGGATAATATAAATATAATCATAAAGAAATTTAAGAACTTATGAAAGCTTAAGAAAGAAAAATAAGTAAACCTAAACCTAGAAGACATGATTCCTATGGTAAAAATATGCAAACCTTTCATGTAAGGACACACCAAAAGAGCATGTAACACTTTTTCATTCATATCGGCTTCTTTTTCATCAAATTTGTCATCATTCAAAACACTTCCTAAAGTTCTTGTTGCTTGAATGAAATCAAAATCTATCTTCATTACCCTAAAGAACTCATAACAAACATGCTAAAAGTGATTTTTTTAAAAATTCGTATAGAAAAGAAAAGAAAGTATTGTTAAAGTGGAAAAACTAGAAACCATGAAAAGCTTCTCCCTTTTTTAAGGACCACTTGTTTTCAAGTTAAAATTTTCATGGATAAACAATATAAACACCTAGTGTGGATGGCCTTATAAAGCCATCTAGTTCCTCATTATGCCTTTTAGAAGTTACAATCTTTTGAGTTATGGCTATCATAATATTGGTTTTTACCTACAGGCACTTTTTTGTGGTAAATAATGATGCTACTTAGTCTATAATATGATGCTATAGTTCCTCAGTCCATGTTTCCTATCTCTTATCTAGGAGAATTCTTAAGGTAAGAGAATAAGTAAGAGTTAAATAATTTATATCAAAACTTATAAGCAATATTGGTTTTCCTATTTATGTATTATTATTAAGTTAATTTAAAGAAAGTGACTAACATTTTGACTAATTTGATTGTTGTTGAACAACGTAAAGAATATAAGATTTACTTATGTTATTATGGAATTTGTATAGGGATTGGAAACCTAAAATAAAGATTACGGTTGGTCCATGAGTTTAAGTTGTTCAGATATTTAATATATAACATATTATTATTGACATATATGATTGGTAGTATAAGCAATTGACAAAAATTTGGATATATAGTTATGACCAAGTGATGTTAAAACAATTAAACTCTTTGCCATCAGTTTCTGCCTCTTATAACAAAATTATGTATATGGACATACATGAAAACATTCCATGCTCATTTATAATCTAAAGATTATGGTGGGGGTTAGTCTTAGATAAGTTGTATACTTTTGAAAACTTATACCTTTTTATGAATTTGAATATAACTATGTATTTGTAAGGCTGCTGCCTAAATTTAGATAAAATTTATATTGTTTATATAAGATCTTCAAATTTTCCTAAAAAGTTGAGTTTCTCAAAACTTCTATTTCTTGCCAAAGGAATTGAAACATAGAACCTATGAGAAAAATTTTCTCTTTGTTATGGTCCATTATCAACTGGTCAATTTTAAATTAGCTATATGCATTGTACTTAAGGTATTCATTTATTTTATCAATCATCAAAAATTAAGCAATAAAGATCGGGGACTTAAAAAATAGTTGGAAACTTTGCAGGATTCTATAAAATTGATTAATACTTTTTAAAAATTTAAATTGATGAATAATTAATGCAATAAGGAACTTAAGGTTTTTCAACATTTGGTTTCATTCAATCTTATCATTTTGTATTTCATTCAAAAATTTTAGTTTCATGCACTTTGTCTGATTTGGTAAATTTTTTAATTTCATATTTTAAAATTCTCAAAAAAAATTAATTTCATTATTTTTTATAAAATAAGCTGATTTAGGTATTGTTTTTTGAAATGACATGTGCAATTGAATTGTTGCATGCTTAAAGTTACCTAATTTTTACTTAATTATGATTTGTAACATCCATGATTTTTCAATCAAAGTTGTATCTCTTATGTATTAATTGTTTTCCCTTTAATAAAATTAGTTATTAGATCTTACTATTTTTAAATATGAATTAACTTAATTTAAGAGATCACTTTTTAATTTCTCTCTATAAGATTAACTAGGCTATGAATAATATTGGTGGTTATGAACTGATTATTTTGTGTAACCGAAATCATTATAATGATTCAACAAGTAGCTTGCCTACCCTAATTGAAAAGATAAAACAAAATAATATTAGGTTACATGACAAGATATGAAAAAAAAAGATAATATCATTTTCTTTTAACCGCCTTACGAAATAGGGCACTATAACTCTGCATTTGCCACACAACCCATCTATTTTCTTGATTCCTTTAAAATTACATGACATATGTCCATTTTTTTCCAATAACGCATGAAAATAATTGGGTCCTTTGTCAATGAATGGAGAATGTGATGGAAATAATCTCATATTTGATGAACTCACATTTTCTCTAAATGATGTTGGTCTAGTAACTTTAGTTTCCCACACGAAATGATATTTTCCTAGTAATTTCTATGATGTAGCTCTTATATGATGACTAAATATATAGAGAGTTCAAAAAATATAGTTTTAAGCTCCAATACAAGTCATCCTCATGATATTTTCTTTACATATAATAAACGCAACTTAGGAGGAGAGGAAACAATCCATCTACTTAGTTAAAGACATATTAGGTATAAAAATATTTTAAACTCTTTTCCATAATGTCCGTTATTCACCAATATAGACACATTCAAACAAAAATTGAGCTAACCACAAAACGCATAATATCCACATTCTATAAAAATAAAACCGACGTTCATATATATAAGCATTTATTAACAAAATCTTTTACAGAAAAAATAAACCAGAGAGTAAAGCACCATGGATGACTAACCTCGACTTAATTGAAGAAGATGGATGATGGACGAGAGCAAAGGACAATGGACGATGATTTCTAGAGAGAAGACTGATGCCAACAGTGATAAAGAACAAAAGAAAAATAAAAAACAAAGCAGGGAAGGGAAGGGAGGTTTTTTGCATAAATTTAAGTTGAAACCAAAATGTTGTCTTTTTCATTTCATTGAAAAATGAAAATACCGACGGAAACAATTTCCATCGATAAATTATTGATAGAAATTGCTTTCATCGGTAATTTATCGATGCTTATTTTTCTTGTCAACCATGGCCACCTATTTTTACGACAGATTTTACTATTCTGCTGCTATATTCTATCGGCAAAATCTCAAGGATAATTTCCCTATATCAAAAAACTAGTTTTTGGATAATTTTACCGATAAAAAATCAATTTTCATCGCTAATTTGCCATAGATTTTTTCCATCAGTAATTTGTAATTTTCTTATAGTGTGATCTTCTTCTACAATTTAAAGTGTTAAACTTCAATCGATAATGCTTTCTTGTAACATAATGCTCACAAAAATGCAAAGATACCTTTGTGAGCCCTGGAAGCAGCTTTTGTTCAGCAAGAGTCTTCATTCCCTATTTATACATATGTCCAAGTTTTTGGTGCCATATCATTACATTTGAAGATCTTGAAATAACTAATGCTTCTGCCTCTTGGAAAGTCTTTCCCTTCAGCATATACAAATTTGTAGCTACCTTTTCTCCCTTTATAAGTACAAGTGCACGTTGAATTATTTTCATGATCTTGTTTTCAATTTCAACCTTACAACTAATATCATCCAGTTATCCTAAAGACAAGAAGTTCTTCTTTAGACCCTCCACATGTTGTACTCCTTAGATAGTACATATTATACCATCATACAACTTCAACTTGATGGTTCGTACATGAATGATCTTTAAGGTACGATCATTGCAATTGTACACAAATCCTTCTGAGGCTGGTTTATAATGATAGAACCATTCCCTCTGAGAGTTCATATGAAAAGTATCTCCCAAGTTAAAAAGCCATATACCAACAAATATTTTTCTACTTTTATTTGCTATTATTGCCCCACAATATAGGACTTTATAATTATCTAAAGTGCTTGTCACATTCTTCCTACTTATTAACTTTCCCTACCACGATTGTAGTTCCCATCTTGGCCACGTTTCGTTGATCTCCCTCTCATCACTATCAATTCTCTTGTTGTTATATACTCGCTTACATGTTTTTCTTTTTATTGAAATAGTTTTCTTCTTTAAGAAAAGCGGTTGTAAAATTAACAAAGACTACATGGTCTGTACGAACATTATTCGTTAAATTGATGATGAGTTGATCATACAAATCTGATAGACTTTGAAGTTATGATCCAATGATGTGAGCAGGGAAAATAAAAGTATTTAAGGTGTTGATGTGCTCTGTTACTGAAGTCGATTATGACTTCTAAATAATGAACAATTTTCTCTTAAGGAAGATCTTGTTATGGAGTGACTCGGCCTCGTATAACTTAGCGAGATGATCCTAGATCTCCTTTGTCATCTTCTTCTCCTCTCTCTCCTCTCTATTTGACAAGACCATATCTACTAATGTTAGATGAAGATTTGCGATAGCATTCCCATCTATCTCATTCCACTTATTATCATCTATGAATGTCGTTAGCCTTCTGCTGATGGCCACTAAATAGTTATCTTTTCTCAAGATAGCCTTCACCTTCAATTTTCAAAATGAGAAGTTATTCCCATTGAAATTCTCAATTTGAAAATTTGCCTCTATTGCTTCTATCACGAGCAGAACTTTACTCCCACTATTTCACATGAATAGTGTAATGTTCTGTTTCCACACTAAGGGTTAGAATCGTAGATTTCTGTAATTGAGAAATGGCAATGAGATATTAGAAAAATGCATTTCATGCTCATGCATAATGTTAGCACATACGCACGCGAATTTAAATTTTTACAGACATTAGAATGATTTTACATGCACTCATTGACATTCTGGGTATAATTGATCTATAAATGTGGTTATAATTGGAATTGTTAAATATTTGTATTAAAAACTGATTTAGAGAGTGTAATTAGCGATTTAAAATTTTTGTTAAATTTGAGGAAAGTTTTTTGAAAATGTTAGATATTACTAGACAAGGAAAAATGTCAATTGGCGAGTAAATTCATGAATGGAAGTAAAAATAAAAATAAATGTTAATGAAGGATTTTTTTTATAGATGACTGTGGGAATTTTTAAGAGATGGTAGTGAAAATTTTGGAGACATATAGAGAAAAATTGAAGATGACTAGACTAGTTTTATTGGTAAATCTAGTTAAGGCTTTGAGAGATAGATAAGTGACATGTGTCACTTATTAAATTAAATTTTAGTATATTTTTGTGGTGAGAAGACAAGTCTCGTCACTTTTAAAGTTGAAAGACTAAGTTACTGTTGCTCATAACTTAGTTCTTATCTCCTTCATAGCTTTCTTATTCGACTTGAGTGGTTTTAAAGGATGATGGTTTTAAGTGAACATGCTTTGAATTTCTGATGATATCTTGATCTATAGTTATCCAAATGGGATGATTATTAATTTAGAGTAAACTAGAGACATTGGGATACAATGTTTCTGAAGAAATTGAATTTCAGTTCTATTTGTAGAAATTTAAAATTTTGGATTGAAATTATGTACAGGGCACTGTTACAGTTTGGAGAATAGTCCGTATTAGTTGGAGTATAACCTATGTAATACTGAACCAAATTGAATGATCTTAGTGTCATTAGAAACTTAAGACAATGGGGAAAAAATTTTTAGAAGAAAGTATGCTCGAATTACTTCATTCTCTTGGTCAGAACGAATATGGAAAGTTAACCAAAAAATGTGTCTTAGGAAAAATCTGATTTGACCAAATGAGTTATGAATTTTGATTTTAATAGTTTTAATGAGGTGAAAACCTAAGTACAAATTATATTTCAGCAATTTTTGATATATGATAGATGATGTGACTTGAATCCAGGAAAAATATCGAGGAATGTCAATGAATATGCATTGTACATATTTCATATACATATATGTGCATTAATAGACACTTTTACAATTGTGCAATTAATAATGTGTGTAAATGTGTATTTTATGATGTTGATACACAGGATAGAACATCCGCATCCAGACGCTTCCAGATCATGAAAGTTAATGTTAATTTGGAGCATACTACGAGTCGACCTAGATGCTCTTATTTACTGATTGTTCTGTTTGTATTATGTATCAAATGAGTTTAGGATGTGAATGTGATTGTTTTGATTTTGGACATTAAATGTCCTAGGAGTTTGAAATATGTGGGAACATTGAAGTTCTCCTTGTATGTGAATTTGATGAAATATATGATACATAACTTTATTGTTAAATGCCAGACCTAGTTCGGAAGAAAAATGTGAATATGCATATGAACGAAAAAGTGATTCTCAACTTAAAAATTGAATGTCGGACCAAAGTTTGATGACATGTGAAAGTGACTGATTGATCATATATGATTGATGCATTCCATTAGATGAATGCATGAATAGATAAAGGCTATTGTGACTTGAGTAGCCACCGAAAAATAGCTTAAAGCTCAGAATGTGAAAAAGAGCTTAAAGCTAAAAATGTGATTAAGAGCCTAAGGCTCACTATGTAAAATGGGTCCGATATCCCCAACGGATACAGGACAGTTATCAATGAGCCCAGTATCCACAATAGATATGGGAAAGTTATAGGCACTCTGTCACAACAATAATAAAAGAAAGTGAGTTTCATGAGCACTAGATATGTATATGATAGTTATATTTTAAATAGTTGACTAATTTTTAAATGTGATATGTGTTGAATGTGGAATATGAAATGAATGATCAAGTGATATGTGATGATATATGATTATCAATGAAATGATGTGAATTATATGATTATATGAATTGTATGTGTTATGTGATCGAGTGAGCCATCGAGAATGGTTGCTCATTGAGTTTGCAAAACTCACCCAAAATATGCAATATTTTTTAGGCTCAGAAGAGTTACCCCATTAGGTAAACGGGAGTATAGTCACTGCATTCAAGTAAGAGATAGAGGTCGGATCAGTTCACGTCTGCATTTGTATTTTCTTATTTTTGTATTGAATTGAGTCTTCCGCAATCATTGTAACTTGTATTATTGAATACTTCTATTTTGTAATAACTTTTGAAATTGAAATTAATCAAAGTGCATTAATAATTATGATTTCGAGTTTTATGAAACAAAAGTATGGGCCCAAATTTGATTATTGATTTCTGCGTACGCGCGTGAAAAAAATTTGATACTGAGTTTCAAGTGTTTGACTGGTTGATTGTTCTAGCATAGCGGGGTACGTATTCAGATATCACTCAGGATGTCGGGTACTTGTCTTACGAGAGTGGGGTGTTATAATTTGGTATCAGAACCCAAATTTATTATCTTACATGGGCGTTTTTAAAAATATGTGTCAAGTTACATGCATTTTAGACAAGTCATAGCAGGCAGTAGCAACTAATCCCTAATCTGAGTTGCATGTGTATAAGTTACACGCATGAGCATTTGTTAAGAGTTTGATTTGATAGAAATAGTGGGAAGAATGATGATCTGTTAGAATGTGAGAAAAAAATTTTGTGGATATCTAGAAATGATAGATAGTATATATTTAGATATGACATATAAAGATTCAAAGCATTAATATTGGTGATGTATTATAGAATATGACATCAATATTGTACTATGGTGGTATATCCTCAAATGTGAAATAGATGTGAATACATTGTCATGGATTGTTTGAGGAAAATAGAGATATAAGTAGAAATGACGAGATTTAAAGTGTACAAGCCAAGTTGAAAAAAATAATATAAGTAGAAATGACGAGATTTAAAGTGTACAAGCCAAGTTGAAAAAAAAAATTCTATGACCTTGAGAAGTTAAACCTAGATTTGAAATGAATGTCAGATAAATGTGATAAAAGTTATGATTTAGCATAAGAATACGTCTATAATATTGAGATCAGAATTTCATGATGATTATGCATCTATAATTCTGAATGGATTAAAGATATAAGAGATAGAAATGTGGAAGGAATAGAAGGGGAATGAAATAGACATAAATGACTTTGCATGAAATGAATGATATATATAGTAAGGAGAAATTTAGGAATGCATATAAGATAGGATTATATGTATACAAGAGATTAAAAAAAAGATGATGAATAAAATAGGAAGAGTGAATGCAATCAATATGGTAGTTGAATTATTATGAAAATAGGTTTCTGTCATGATCATAGCAGGGATACCCCGATTTTAGGAAGAAGTAAAGAGAGAATTTTTTCTATGATCAATTGAGATCAAAGCATTACTATTGTAAGATAATAGGTGAGTTTTCGAAAATAAATCTCTGGATAGAATGGGAGGACCTTGATGGTAGACACCTAAGCATATGTGATAGTAATCATGTCTAGTACTTTATTGAGTTTTGATGACTAGAACATTATGACCGTGTAATAAATGGTAGAAATTGATCTTATTGAGTTTCTTAGAGTGGCTAATAAGTAATGATGGAAACAATTGATTAATAAAGATTGCATGAATAGTATAGATGTTAGTAATAAGAAATCTTCTTTCAAAGAAGAATTTCATTGAATTAGGTTAAGCAGATCAAATAGTTTATATTAAGAACGATCAATGAAGGAACAAATCAGAAATGAATAAGTAGTGATTCAAAAGTGAGTATTGGAGTCCTAGTCCTAACGGAGACACAAGCATAAAATGTAGAATGTGCTACTGAGAGTGTATGCATTATGTTTGATGTAAAGTATCCAACTATGAGATTGAATTCTTGAATTTGAGGTGACATTATTACTAATGTGAGGAGAACATAAGTCCACATTATATTCTTTGCAAATATGTACAGGAGATATAAATTAGATCTGACAAATTTGTTTCCCAACATAGGAAGTTAAGATTGTAAATAAATTGAAATGAGTGGAGAAACTAGTATGAATGAATAGACATTAGAATAAGCCAATGTGAAATCAGAGGAAATCGAATGAATGGAGAAAATCATTTGAGAAAAGAAGTCAATTGGGAAACCAAAAATAATAAGAGATAATATTACCTCATTGAGGAATTAGTTACTTAAGGCATTACGAGAACTAATTATGGGCACATATGGTTTCAGCTATATCTGTTTGAGTTAATAAATGCCTTGACAGTATTATGGTATTGAAGATTAAAGCGATCCAAGCAAAATGGGATTAATTAGTGACTATAATCAAAAAGGATATATTGAATGCATTCGAAAAGTTATGAAGAATATTCTGAATACTTGAGGTAAATCTTACATTAGATGAAGGTAGAAATAATTAGATGCTAAGTTTAATAAGAGTGAATCTTAGCTTGATGGAATAAAATGTTAGGTTGTATAGTATTTGAACATGGCATATTGAGAGACCCTAAAGAAAATTGAGGTAATAATGAAATGAGAAACTCTATGGCATATGTATAAGAGATTTGGAGTTCTCTGGAACTAGCTGTATATTAGATACCACTAGAGATTGTTAATGAGTTTTTATTGATCTTAGCCCTTTGACAAAAATGTCTGAGGACAAATGTGTAAATCATATAAGTGATTAATGTAAAAAGAATTTTCATGAAGTATAAGACCGATGTTAATTATATCATGTGGATTTGGAGATTTGGAAGTATACAATGATATCTCACACTAGGGATTTGAATGCAATTTAATGCAACATAATAAAGTGGTTTATTATCCATTGAGACAATTCAAGTCTTATGAGTTGATTATTTGATACAAGATTTTGAATGTGCTACAATAGTGATTGCTTGAGAGCTTGGAGACATAATATGCACAGTGAAACATTTTGGACATATATAAATGTGCAAATCATTAACGTTTGGAGCACTTATTAAGTTTGAAAGAATTGAATATAAGACAGAGAAAATGGATAGAATTACTGAAAGATTATGATGGTACAAATTAGTATTATCCGATAAAGATAGTGTTGTATCTGATGCTTGAACATGAAATTCAACAACGAAATGGCACCAATTCAGAAATTGAGGTTACCAAACCTAATGCAAAAAAAATTGAGTTAAATTTTGGGGCAAAATGAAGTAGTATTGGCTACATTGAAATTTAAGATGAATTTCACGTAAAAAGATTGACAAAGCCCGAAGTGAGGATCCAAAATTGTGAATCTTATTGAGGAATTGAAAATGAATATGAATTTCGATTTTGAATTTGAAAATGATACTTATGATTGAAATAAGAAGTATGTGTACCCAATAATGATGATTGACCAAAGACATTATTAGAGAAAGCACTAAGAATAACCAAGGCTACACATTCTAGTAGGAATACGCCAAAATAGTATTTAACGGCTAAGAATGTTGAATCAACTGACTGAATGATTGAATTAACAACAGTCTTACATGTTGGAGATATGCTTAGAACTTATATTTTGGAGTTCATAGGAACATGAGGTCAATGTATAGTTTTAATTAACTTTAAGCATAACAATTATTATTATAGTGATATCATTGGAATACTGTATGAGGCGTTATACAACAAAAAGGGGTTGTTCACCCTTACGTTGAAATGAAGAGTGCCTAGAAATGGTTGAAGGCTAGAATTGATTCGAGATACTGTTGATAAGTGAAATGATGCTATAGTAAGAGTTAAGTGTATTAACATTAAATAGATGTGAAATATTAAAGGAAAGATGAATTGTTTCCGAAATTATCACCTTAGCAAGGTGAGCTCAGGTTAAGAAAAAGGATCAACTAAGCCCGAAATAAATTTGGTCCATATGAAATTATTATGGGAATAGGACCATTAACTTACTAGTTAACATTTCCAATAAAAGATGTTTTAGATTCACACAGTGTAGATGAATATGTTTAAGCAATATCATTGTGATTTGATATTTGTGTTATCGATATTTAAAGTGAAATTATGAGTAATCTGAGATAATTGAGAAAGCAGTTATGATAGTTTGATATCAGAATAAGTACTGAAAGATCGACTAATTCCATTGACTATAGTCAAGTGGAAGAAATTATTTAAGTGATGAAGTTAAATAGGAAAGGGAAGAGTATATAAATAAACAATACCCCTGCCTTTCTGACCAATCTGATAAGAATTTCGAGGACGAAATTTATTAAAGGGGACAAATGTAACATCCCGTTTTCATACTAAGGGTTAGAACTGTAGATTTCCTTAATTGAGAAATAGCAATGAGATATTAGAAAAATGCATTTCATTCTCATGCATAATGTTAGCATATATGCACGTGAATTTGAATTTTTGCACACATTAAAATGGTTGTACATGCATTCATTGAAATTCCAGGTATAATTGATCCATAAATGTGATTATAATTGGAATTGTGAATTATTTGTATTGAAAATTGATTCGGAGAGTGTAATTAGTGATTTTAAATTTTTGGTGAATTTTAGGAAAATTGAAAATGTTGGGTATTACTGGATAAGGAAAAATGTCAATTGGCGAGTAAATTGATGAATGGAAATAGAAATATAAATAAATGTTAATGAAGGATTTTTTTTTATAGATGACTGTGGGAATTTTTAAGAGATGGTAGTGAAAATTTTAGAGACATCTGGAGAAAATTTGAAGATGACTAGACTAGTTTTATTGATAAAACTAATTAAAGCTTTGAGAGATAGATAAGTGACATATGTCACTTATTAAATTAAGTTTTAGTATACTTTTGTGTTGAGAAGACAAGTCTAGTCACTTTTAAAGTTGAAAGACTAAGTTATTGTTGTTCATAACTTAGTTCTTATCTCCTTCATAGCTTTCTTCTTCAAACTTTCTCTTCTTTGATTTTTGATTCACAAAACCTGCACCAAACTTTCACCTTACTTTCATCTACCTTTCTACCCCTACTTATTATCTATTTCTTTTTCCTCAAGAAAAACCTAACCTAAGCCACCTTCAAGATGATGTACGTGGTTGTATGAAGAATTAGGGTTTCTTGAGATTGTGGAAGAATTTGAAGTTTTATCAAGTAAGTAGGTGGAAATCCTTATCAGTTGTTGATATATGAGATAAATTTGGTGATTTAGTTGTTATTGAATGATTATGTAAAAATGGACATTTTCATGTTTACTGTGGACGTAGGATGAGTTTGATGATATATTTGTTTGAGTGTTTTAGGGATCAAGATTTTATAAGATAGTGTTTAAATGATTTTTAGAGTTGAAAGATCACTGAAAATGTGTATAACAAGAGTGTAGAAATTCATGAAAGAAATTATTCATAGATATTCTGTTTCACTGCGTACTTTTTTCACTGTGCATTCAAACCATCATAGTCACGATCGTGACAAAACATGATCGTTAAATTCTTCATTTCTCACTGGCATGAGACACAAAAATCAAGCCCGTGGTTGGTTGCTTCATCTCTCACGGGTGTGAGAGACAAAAGTCACACCTGTGACTTTTGCACCAGTTGATCAATCCTGCTTTAATTTGGTTAGTCAACGAAATGAGTTTTTGAGATTACGAATAAGTTCAAGGTGATGACAGGATATGAGAAAAAAATTATAGAAGAAGAAAATGCAGAAAAAGAAGGTGTAGAAAAACACATGCAGAAAACATGCAAAGTTACGTGAAGAGATACATGCATGAGTTTCTATTTTTGATGTTTGTGTTTAATAGTTGGTTTTGATCTATTTATGAATGTTTTAAGTTAAATGAGAGGTTAAGTAGAATTAGAAAATGCAGAAGATTGCGGTTAAAAAAAATGAGAATGCAGCAAAATGGACATATACGTGAGTGAGAATCAGATGTTTTGATCCTTATGAAGAATCTTGGATTTTTTATTTATGTTATTATGATGAACGAAAAGAGAAGTAGCACAGATGATTTATGTGTTAATTGAGAAAGGCAGGAGAGTGAATAGAAGAGTGAGATCTGGAAAAAATTAGAAGAAGAAGAAGAAGAAACGAAGCAATCAGCACAATCGCGACTAAGAAAGAAGCCGTGAAGTCGCAATGGCGACATATGAATGCGAGCGCAGTTTATGGAAGAAGTCACGATCGTGCTTTTTAAGTGAATATGCTTCTATTTTCTAATGACATCCTGATCTATAGTTATCCAAATGGGATGATTTTTGATTTGGAGTAAAATAGAGACATTGGACTACAATTTGTCTAAAGAAATCGAATTTTAATATTGTCTCTAGGAATTTAAATTTCTAGATTGAAGTTCGTTACAGGGCTTTGTTACAGTTTGAAGAATAGTCCGCATTATAACTTATGGAATATTGAACCAAATTGAATGAGCTTTGTTACATTAGAATCTTACGACAATGGGGAACAATTTCCTAAAAGAAAGTATCCTTGAATTACTTCATTTTCTTGGTCAAAAAGAACATGGCAAATTGACCCAAAAATATGTCTTAGGAAAGATCTGATTTGACCAAATGAGTTATGAATTTTGATTTTAATAGTTTTAATGAGGTGAAAACCTAAGTATAAATTATATTTCAGCGAGTTTTGATATATAATAGATTATGTGACTTGAATCTAGGAAAAATATCGGGGAATGTTATTGAATATGCATTGTACATATTTCATATACATATATGTGCATTAATAGACACTTTTACAATTATGCAATTAATAATGTGTGTAAATGTGTATTGTATTATGTTGATACACAAGATAGAACATCTGAATCCAGACGCTTCCGAATCATGAAAGATAATGCCAATTTGGAGCATACTGTGAGTTGACCTAGATGGTCTTACATACTGATTGTTCAGTTTTTATTATGTATTGAATGAGTATGCGATGTGAATTTGATTATTCTGATTTTAGACATTGAATGTCCAAGGAGTTTGAAATATATGGGACTATTGAAGTGCTCCTCGTATGTGAATTTGATGAAATATATGATATGTAACTTGATTGTTAAATGTTGGACCTAGTTTCGAAGAAAAATGTGAATATGCTTATGAATGAAAAAGTGATTATCAACTTAAATATTTAATGCCAGACTAAGGTCTGATGACATGTGAAAGTGATTGATTAATCACATGTGATTGATACATTCCATTACATAAATGCATGAAAAGATAAAGGTTGTTATGACCTGAGTAGCCACCGAAAAAGAGTTTAAAGCTCAGAATGTGAAAAAAGCTTAAAGCTCAGGTAGTGATTAAAAGCCGAAGGCTCACTGTGTAAAATGAGCTCGGTATCTCCAACGGATACAGGACAGTTATCAATGAGCCCGGTATCCACAACGGATATAGGATGGTTATAGGCACTCGATCACAACAATAATAAAAGAAAGTGAGTCTCATAAGCACTGCTTATGCATATGATAGTTATATTTTAAATAGTTGACTGATTTATAAATGTGTTATATGTTGAATGTGGAATGTGAAATGAATGATCAAGTGATATGCGATGATATATGATTATCAATGAAATGATGTGAATTATATGATTATATGAATTGTACATGTTATGTGATTGAGTGAGCCATCGAGAATGGTTGTTCATCGAGTTTGCAAAACTCACCAAAACTTTGTATTATTTTTTAGGCTCAAAAGAGTTACCTGTTAGGCAAACAGGAGTATAGCCACTACATTCAAGTAAGATATAGAGGTCGGGATCAGTTCGTGTTTGCATTGGTATTTTCTTATTTTTGTATCAAATTGAATCTTCCTCAATCATTGTAAATTGTATTATTGAATACTTCTATTTTGTAATAACTTTTAAAATTGAAATTGATCAAAGTGTATTAATAATTGTGATTTCGAGTTTTATGAAACAAAAGTATGGGCCCGAATTTAATTATTGATTTTCGTATACGCACGTTAAAAAAGATTGAAAAAATTGATGCTGAGTTTCAAGTGTCTAACTGATTAATTGTTCTAGTATGCTGTTGGAAAGGACTGGTGACACCTTACCTGTCCTATTTTGACAAGTCCCTTTCTCCTTGTGCTTGCTTTACAAGTCCACCTTGTGCTCTAATGACTCCAAGTAACCCGAATTTGCCCTTTCTCTATATTGTGAGCAGCTACCAGAGTTATTCACTCTAATTCACACCCCAAATCCTAAGCCTTGTGAATGGTGGCTCAAAGAGATATGAACATAAGGGAGACTTCCATGTTCTTGGGAGAGCAAGTGTATGGGAAAGATAAGCCCTTTTTCTCATCCTCTCTTTTGTAACTTATGCAGAGACAATGGAAAAGGGGGTTAGTTACTCCAACAAGTAACCACTTACTTGTAAGTGTTGCCTTTCTTGTAAGACATATCTTACTTGTCCACATTGGTTTACTTATGCCAATATGGACACACTACTTTGCTACATCTCCCACTTATACGCATTGACAACAACATATGTTCCATTAGAGAAAGAGCAGCACATGCCTATCTGCAGCAACAAATGCTTTGTTTATGGCAACTCATATTATATTTCTAAACCTTAAATATTCATTCTCACTAATATATAGGAAGTGGAGCGTGCGACCATATGAGAAAGGTACCAGCAAGGATCATTACATTAACTTACCATCAAACTAATGTAACATCACTCAAGATCTCGTTATACCCCAAATCCTTTCTAATGACACTACATTTTGCATCACTGATCCCTCTTTTCACAAAGAGCTATGCAAAAATCCTACATTGTATTTGTACTCACGGTTACCATATAAACAACTCATGCTTATTGACAACTAATATTTTTTGTAACCGCCTTGGCAATGATTCACAAATAGCTTATGTGATATCAAAATGATTTTTCCTTGGACACTCATGTCAATCAATGAAGTCTTGGCTACTTTCCTAGTCATATCCCGCTAGACCGCTCATTCCTGACCCTTGGATAATATGCTAAAGTAGCAACACCAATTCTTAACTTCATGACATAGGTTAAAGTTCCAAAGGGTATAGAGGTGGACTAGATGTCCATAGGGCTCACACAGTGATGAATAAGGGACATATTCATCACTCCCATATTCGGTCATCTAAAGCACATGCAGTATGAAGTGCATACTATAGTGGAGCTCCCACTAAGGGTTTGTCAAGCTCTAAATAACACCATACCGAACATGGTCCAGTCACTTTAGAAAGTAATTGACCTAAGCCACCATAGACTCAAATTTGGCTTCATACGGGCTACATGGATACATTTTCCATGTTCGACTAAACAAGTCTCATCTTAGCACTCAGCTAAGGAGGCAAACAAAATCCCTAATCATGCCTCAGTAATTAAAGAGATTGCCTATCATTTTGTACCTTGCAATACTTTATCTTATCCCACATGTTATCATAGCATTGGGGCAATGTTCTCATATGAGATAGCAACATCATGCCTAGTGACAACTTTTTAGATATGTGCCATTTTCAATTAACCTTAATCTGCTATGCATATTCACATAAGATTAAAATGAAAAACATATTTCATTAGTGCATAAGTAAATGTACAAATAAATCAAATCCTCAACAAACCTAAACCCCTAATGTTCTTTTGAAAAGCATCTCTAATAATGGGTTTAGTAAAAGGATCAGCTATCATATCTCTCATAGAGACATGCTTTGGGACCACTTATCCTTGTGTAATGATATCATAGATGAAATGGTAGCAAGTATCTATGTGTTTTGTCTTTCCATGATACTTCGGGTCTTTTGTATAGGTAATGGCAGCTGTTTTATCACAATAGATAACTGTGGCCTCACGAAGATGCCCAGTATTGTTGAGACTCCTAAAAAATCTCCTCAATCATATCATCTCTTGCACTGTTGAGGTATATGTATCTTACTCAGACTCCATCATAGATAATGAGATGTACTGTTGTTTCTTGCAACACCAAGAAATTGCTCCTCCTCTAAAAATGAAAGTATATACCAAGATGGACTTTCGCTCGTCTCTATCAATAGATCGATCGGCATCACTGTATCTAACTAATTTGAGCTTCCCATTTTGATAACACAAAGCTATGTTAGTGGTTCCTCTTAGATATCTAAGTACCCTTTTGACTGATGCCCAATGGGCCGGTCTAAGATTACTATAATATCTACCAACCATCCCAACTGCAAAGCATATATTAGGTCTAGTACATAATATATCATAAATTAGACTGCCAACAATGCTTGCACATGGCACCTTAGCCATTTGTTGTTTTTCTTCCTTTGTTTTAAGACATTGATCTATACTTAAGTATAGGCCCTTCTCTATCAGAGTGTCAGTAGGTTTGAAGTTATGCATATGGAAACATTCCAAAATCCTTTTAATATAGGTTTCTTGAGACAAACTTAGAAATCTCTTGGAATAATCCCTCGAGATCTTAACCTTGAGAACATAATCTGCTTTACCCACATTCCTTCATCTCAAAAGTAAAGGACAACCACTTTTGAGTGGCAATGATCATCTCCATATCATTCCCAACTATCAAAATATCATCTACATATAAAGAGAGTATAAGAAACACATTCTCTTGACTCTTTATATATAAAAAATTGTCCTCTTCAATCATCACAAAGCCTACCGATGTAATGGCTTGATGAAATCTAAGATACCATTGCCTAGATGACTGTTTTAGGCCATAAATGGAACGCCCTAAGCGATAAACTTTGTGCTCTTGTCCCTTTGCCAGAAACCCAATGGGTTAATCCATATAGATCTCTTCATTTATTTCTCCATTGAGAAATGCCGTTTTAACATCCATTTGGAACAAATCCAAATCTAAATGTGCAATAATAACTAGGATAAGGAAAATAGACATAAATCTCACCATAGGAGAAAATGTCTCATCATAGTCCAAACCCTCCCTTTGGGTGTAACCTTTCGCCACTAATCGAGCCTTATACTTATCAATTGATCCATCTCCCTTGCACTTAACCTTCAAGACCCACTTGTTTCCAATGGGTTTGTGGCCAATAGGTAGATCAACTAAGTCCCACACATGGTTTTTAGCCATGGATTCCATCTCGCCTTCCATTGCTGTAAGCAACTTACTTGAAATTGGTGAGTTCATTGCTTCTTCAAAAGAAGAAGGCTCATCAGCATCAATATAAATGCCCAAAAAGGAACCACTTTTTATTTTAAAATGTCTATACATAATGTTTCTACGTTGGCTCCTACGCAATTCTAGAGATTGAGTCTCAGGTTCTATGCTCCCACTGACCTCAATAGTCATTGGAATGGATTGTGAATCCAAATCAATTTGGGGCACTTTGTCTTAATGTTCCTCTAACTCATAGAGCCCACGACTTAGTTTAATCTCACCAATACTAGGGAAATCATCTTCTAAAAAATCCATATCTCGGGATGCAACCTCAGTGAGCCCTCCATGATGTTCACCATACAACACATAGCCCTTAGAATGCTCACAATATCTAATAAACACACATTTATTAGCTCTAGGGCCTAACTTCCCAAACTTATGGGAAGAATGGTGAACATAACTAGCTAATCCCCATAGCCTTATGCCTTCCAAATTAGGCTTGTCTCTATTTTATAACTCATATGGAGTAGTCGGGACAGGTTAGTGGGCACTCGTTTAAGGATGTATGCCGCAGTTATAAGGGCATCCCCCCAAAACTTAACCGGGAGGTTGGCTTGAGCCATCATCGACCTAACCATGTCCAACAGAGTTCGATTCCTTCTCTCTGCAACCCCATTTTGTTGCGGAGTTCCAGGAATCGTTAATTATCGCTGTATTCTTTATTCTCATAAAATTCTCTAAATTTATCAGAGAGATACTCTCTACCTCTATCGGTACGAAGAGCCTTAATACTGCTCTCTTTATGATTCTCAACCTCAGCTACAAAACGTTTGAAACAATTCAAAACTTCTGAGCAGTGAGACAACAGAAATACTAAGCCTTATCGTGAGAAATCATCTATGAACATGATAAAGTAAGTCACGCCATTACGCGCTCTTACATTCATAGGCTCACAAATATCAAACTGGATCAATTCTAGAGGATGCGAAACCCTCTAGCCTTACCAAAATGCTTTCTACTAGTTTTCCCAGTGAGACAAGGCTCACAAATAGGAAGACTCACTTTGACGAGAGAGCCCAATAGCCCTCGTCTTTCCAATCTGGACATTCTATCTTGTCCAATATGTCCTAATCGAGCATGCCATTTCACAGACTCAAATACAATATCAACAAAAGAAGAAGAAGCAACATGAGCAAAATATTTATGAGATTCAGATGCATCTTCTAAGTCCATCATAAATAAACCATTACAAAAGTGCCTATGACCATAAAGGGTATCATCAAGATAAATGGACACACCATTCTTACTAATAATAAAAGAAAAATCCAAGTCTACTAGTTCCAATACTGAAAGTAGACTACATCGACTAGTGGGTATATGAAGCACATCATATAAGAGCAGTTTGCGTCTATTACGCAAAGTAAGTTGGTAGGTTCCCACAACAAGGACTCTCGCCTCTGCTCCATTCCCCATTATTACAAAATGTTTACTCGTCGATAATCGATGGTAATCTACAAATCCTGCACGGCTGTAGGTCATATGATTTGTCGCTCTCATATCTATAATCCAATCATTGAGAGAATGAGCAAAAAATGCACATGTGTAAACAAAAGCACGTATAAAAGAAGGTAAGCAAGGACAAACCTCACGGGACTCAATACACTCCTGAGCAAAGTGTCCCTTCTTCTTACAGTTGAAGCACTTGAGTTTGGACTTATCCTTTTTACCCTCATGTTTTCCTTTACGATGTTTAGTGACTTACCCTTCATGTGGTCCTTGGTTCTTAGCTTTTCCCTTCTTGCATTTAGGGCCATCACCCTTGCACCCATTTTATGCAACTAATGTAACGGCAGTGTGGTTTGCATTTCTACGCTCCGCCTTAAGCTCCAAATGGTGGGAAATGTCATCAAAGGTCTTAATGGCCTCATTATGAATAAGGACCAACTTCACTCATCCCTACGAGGACTCAGGAAGTGACCTAATGACAGCTAGAACCTGTTGCTCATCTGTGAGATCATAAAATGCAGCCTTCATTTCTCTAATCATAGAGGACATCAACCTAAGATGTTCAATCATGTTATGCTTAGGGTCCATCATGTATTGATTGAACCTAAGCATTAAGGCACGAAGCCTTATGGTTTTTGTCTCTCCATATTTTAGGCGCAATTGTTCCCAAATCTCTATGGCAGTGGGGTAGTTCTCAAACTCCCCAATAAGGTCTTTGTGTATGCAAGCTAACAATGTAAAGCGTGCACTTTTATCCTTCTTTTGCCAAAGGGCATAAGCCTCATGGTCACGGTGATGCTGGGCCGAATTCCCAGCCTTGGGTGGGCTCATTTTGGTGATTAGATGGTCGAGCAACTCATGCCTATTGAGAAGGTACTGAACGTTCCAATGCTAGATGTCATAGTTTTTACCATCAAGTTTCTCTCTCTTGGTTACCTCAATTATCGATAGGGATGGCAATTATGGCCCGGCCGGCCTGGCCCACTCACTTTTCTTGAAACCACATCGTTTTGTTTAAAACAATGTTGTTTTTATTTTTTTAAAAAAATTTAATGGATGCTAATTATCAAACTCTTGGTCACCATTTCACTACATCATTGCATAGGTGTAATTAAGGCACATATCTATTGTGCTAATCTCAATTAGTTAGCTCAACTCCCACTTATATTATTGATTCAAAAATTTTGCAAACTTGCTAGTAATCATCACTAACAACATAAGTAGTATTAAGAACCTAATTGTATTTAGACCAATGATTAATATTAATTAAATTATAGGTAACACATCCATTAAATATAGCATCAACTAATCATGCATGCATTAGTGAGTCTCACATTAAGACTCCATTGACATTTTGGTGCCTTATGTCCAATATAAAATTATATACTTAGAATTAGTGTGAAAATTCATCCCCTTACAAAGCCTCAATATTAAAGATACAGAACATTAATAATTACAATGCAAATCCTATTACATCATTCTAATAAAAATATTAAACGGGGATGTCACACCTTCTTCCTTGTATATAAAATTATTTTGGAAAACATACATCACACAACAAAGGAAGTAATTCAAAATATCAATGCATCATTATTTAATTTATGTCCATTAGCATTAATTAACAATTAGTCACATAGAAAATAATTAACCAATTTATTCCTAACACAAATAATAATCATTTAACACATAAAAGAAATAAATAATAAAATACAACTAATAACATATATGAAATGCATCATAAATTCATGAATATAATGCACAATTATCAAGCATGAAAAACCCAAGTTAATAGCAAACAATAAAAATAAAAAAGTTATTACACTTACATAATTAAGAAAAGTCTCAAATTAGGTTAACAAATAACTCAAAAGTTTGGAAAATTTTAATAAACGGCCCTCTGGAGTGATCCTACGCGCCCTTAGGGCACTTGTGAGATGTAGTTGTTTGGCTTCAAAAATCCAAATTTTCTAGAAATTTCAGTCTTTCATGGCCAATATGCTCACTTTGAACTATTGTTACTCACTTATTTTAACTCTGATTTGAGCATATGATATATCGTTGGACAGATAATGTGACAAGGAGCATATCCATATATATACAAAACAATGTTTTAACAGCTCAAAAAATGGGCCTAAACTTTCGGGAAACACATGCCACGGATGAACACATTCATATTAAACCCAGATTTTCCATAATTTCATGGCCACGATGCACACTTTGGGCTATTGTTTCTCACTCATTTTAACTCTGATTTGAGCATATGATATACTGTTAGAAAGATAATGTGACAAAGAACACATCCACATACATATCTTATGTAGAACAGTTTTTTAACAAGTTGAGAAAAGGGTCTAAACTTTTAGAAAACTCATTCTTAATCTCAGATTTTTCTAGAAATTCATCATGCAATATCTCACTCATTTCAAATCCGTTTCTCACCAAATTTTATACACAAGTTTCTGACATTATGTCGGGCCCTGTTTTAGGAGTCCAACTTTCAGGCTTGCTTATAATCATAATCACAAGACTTGATCTATTTCCAATAGAGAACACCTTAATCATTATCGGTTCATCTTCTCAGCTCAGCTCTTCGAATAGTTGACTAATCCA
>JAOQML010000008.1:31248319-31264008 GCA_027568935.1 Erythroxylum urbanii
TGCATATTTAGTTTACTATTATTTATATATTTGTTAATATTTCAGAAATTTTTTAACTTTTTTAAATTTTTTGAATGATTCAAGGTTCAATACACTTTATTCCTTTGTGTTTCCTCGTATTGATCTTTTAAGCTTTATGTTTATTTATCTTTAGTGCATCATGTTATCAAGTATTTAGTTTTTGAAACTTGATTTTTGTGCTCCATCCACTAGTTCCTTATTTTTAGTCTTTCATAATGATTAAAAAATGTGAAGCTTTAGAGATTAATATTTTAGATTTTTCATATTATCTATGTTCAGGTTTTTATTCACTATTTTAAGGTAATTTTTATTTTTTATTACATTTTATATTAGGTTTTACTCATATGCATATTTTTTTTGATAAATCACATATGCATATTTTCATTATGATATTTTTGTTAAATTTGATCATTTTTTGTTTGTGTATGGCATATTACAAATTTTTATAGGTTTAGTATTATGATTTATGGTACGATTCAGAAAGCTAGATCAATTGCCTTTTAATTTATTTAATTGTTTTAGTTTGGTTCTTAGGTCTTTAGAATTTTAATAAAGCATAATAAAATTTTTTCTTCAATTAGGTTTCTAAGATAATGGTAGGTCAGGCCTAATTTACTCTCTTATTATCTTTAAAACTTAATGCAAATTAAATCAAGTTCAGATTCACATAGAGGTCTAAATGAACTTTGAACTTTAAGACTTTTTTATATTTTTAGAATCTATAACTATTAGTTTTGATTTCTATTTTTTTTGGGTTAAGATTTTAGGATAAATGCTTTTCAAACCAAAAACTCATATGTGGGTCTTAGTTTAGCTTAAACCTAGTCCCATTGTGATTAGTTCAAGTCTTCATTTAAATGTTTATATATGAACGTTGGTTTGAGTATTGTGTATTTTAGTTTGTGTCTTATTTGGGTTTATGTGTTATAAATGACATATATGTTCATCAAAATCCCTAATGTACGCTAAAATGTTATAAAAGTAGAAAACAAAAAATTTCTAGTGAATGTACGTGGTATTATTTGTATTACAGGCCCTATTTTGTGTTAAAGAGCATTGCCCATCCTTCTTCTCTGTAATCTGTGGTGTTTGTCCATCCAGGTAAGTCATCCAACTAATGTCTACCATATATGTTCCTTTAATAGTACTAGTATTAGGGTTTGGATTTTGTGTGAATGTAAAGGAGGTCTTGATTTTGTGTTGTTGCTTAGAATATTCTTATAATCATTGACGAGTTTTTATGTTCTTCTTTAATAGTCTACATATATATGTTTGGGATTTGTTTGAATCATTAATGAGTAGATGTATGAATTACATAAGTATTTACTGTATGTGGAATAAGTTTGAGATCTTATGGATGATCCAATGCATAATAAACCCCTAGGACGATATATAGGCTAGAAACCCATGATATAACTCCTATGAGGTTAATTGGTGAAAAATTTCATGAGCTTAGGAGTCACAGTGAGAACTTGCTTTCTTGGTTCATATGGTGTAACAACGCCACGTACCATAGTGCTTGTTTAAAATCAAACTTTAGAAATGAACTTGTAGGTGATTAATTCAAGCATAAATACTTGAAATTCATTGTGATTAATTCAAACTTAGTATTAACATTAGAAATTCATAGGTTTAATAGATATGAAAATTCTTTGTATAATAAACCCCTAGGGTGGTATATAAGTTGGAAACCCGTTATGCAGCTCCTATGAGGCTTATTGGTGAAAAATACCACAAGCCTAGGAGTCACAACGAGAACTTACTTTCTTCATTCACAAGTGTAAACAATGCCATGTACCCTTATGTTGCTAGGTTTAAAATCAAACATTAGAAATCAACTTGTAGATGATTAATTTAAACATGAATACTTGAACTTCAAGCGATTGCTTAATGTGGTTTTCGAGTTAATACATGTATGTACTTTTTTTTACTTCTTAATGTCACTTGCAGGATATTGGTTTGCATATTGTTTTAATTTACTGATATATATTTAAATATATTGTCTATCAATTAAGTTGTCCAACTTCAGTTCATATTTGGAATATTGTTAGAATAATTGGTGGTTAAATGTATGAATTATAGTTCATTTCTAAGGTTATTATGAGTTAGAATGTGGTGATTGTCCAATAACTCAAGTGGAATTGGTTGTGATTAAGTTTTCTAATTGTGAACACATATGGTGGGATAGGTTGGTTTCAATTTAGAACGGAAATGGTCAGAGGCCTGTAAAAAATTAGGGGATGTTCTATAAAGTAAAGATTAAATTTTCTGTAAACTTAGGTGAAATGAAGGATACTAACTATGAAATCACATTTTTGAATAATATTTTTGCAAAAATGAGTAATGTTAATAGATTTTGGATGTATAGACAATTAACACCCAATAGTTTTATTAATCATGAGTTTTTTAAGGGAGTTGAAGCTTTTATTCCCTCTGCATGTTCCCAAAGATCAAATGTCCATGTAAAAAGTGTAAACATATATTTTTTTCTTCCTAATAAAGTGAATCTCCATTTATTATGAAAAGGGTTTGTTCTAAATTATTTTGAGTGGACACGACATAGGAAGACATTAATTTGTAACACCTCAAAGGGTAACAAAGTAAACTCGTTAATAAATATGGATAAGTTTGAAGGGGGGACTTGATTTAGAACAAGTAATGTGGCTGCAATTGAAAATCCTTACATCCAAATGCTTTATGATGCAATTGTTATACCTTTTAGGAAAATATAGAAAATCTTGAAGAAGAACTAAACCAACATGCAAAACAGGTTTCTGACTTACTACAATCAGCTAATCAAGAATTATGGCCAAATTATGAGACCATGTATCTTCAGTTGCTCATATATTTAACATAAGGTTTAAAATACATATTTCTGATCAAAGTTTTTACAAAATTCTTGCTTGGTATAATGAATCATTGCCTCCTAATCACATAATGGTTGATAATTTTACAATATGAAGAAACTCATTAGGGGTCTTGGTTTGCCAGTTGAAAAAATTGATTATTACAAATTGGGTTGTATGTTATTTTGGGGAGATAATGTGGAATTACGAAGTGCAAATTTTGTGTTCAATCTAGGTTCAAACCTAGAAAGTGTATTATGAACTAGAAATTAGTACCTTGGAAGCAAATGTATTATTTCCTACTTACTCTAAGACTTCAAAGATTATACACGTCTAATGTTATTACATCTCATATGAGATGGCATAATGAACATGAATAGGAAGATGGAATAATGAGCCATCCGTTGGATGCACTCGTATGGAAACATTTCAATAACATCCATTATGAGTTTGCAGTTGAAAGTTAAAATGTTAGGTTAGGATTGTCGACGGATGAATTCCAACCTGTTGGTCAATCTGGCTAATAATATTCATCTTGGACAATCATAATTACTCCTTAAAATTTGCCTATATGGATATGTATGAATGAGACATATATGTTCTTCACAGTGATTGTGTTAGGGCCTACAAATCCAAAGGACAAAATTGATGTATTCTTATAACCATTGGTATCTGAATTGCATCATCTTTGGGAATATGGTGTGGAGACACATGATGTATCTCTTAAACAAAATTCTTGTTGAGAGCAACTTTGATGTGGACTATTAGTGATTTCTAGGTTTATGTTATGTTGCTTGGGTGGAGTATAACAGAAAATTGGCTTGTCCTTATTATGGTAATAATTCTAATGAGTTTTATCTTGCAAACAAGGCCAAAACATCTTGATTTGATAACCACAGAAATTTTCTCCCTCTAGATCATTTATTTAGTTGCAATAAAAACAATTTCATTTAAGAATAGGATGGTACAAACACCTCCTTCCCCTTACAAAGTGGGTCAAGAGATATTATAGGAGACTGATGAATTAGGTGCTGAAAGTTATAGACTTGAAGCTGATGAAGTTAATACAAGCATTAGTAAAAACTTTGGTTGGAGAAAATGCACCATCCTTTCGGATTTGATATATTGGGAAACTAATTTGATACGCCTTAATCTAGATGTGATGCATATTGAAAAAATATTTTTGATAATTAGTTCAATACCATAATGAAAATTGAAGGGAGAACAAAGGATAATGCAAAATCACGAGCTAATTTGAAATTTTTTTAGAAGGAATAAGTTAGATAAAGATCTTGGCATAGGTAAATATCCATAAGCATGTTACACCTTGGACAAAAAAGAAAAGAAAATTTTGTGTGAATGGTTGAAAAGTCTAAAGTTCCTCAATGGTTATATTTCAAACTTGGCAACGTGTGTGGACATCAGAAAGTATAAATTATTTGGGATGAAAAATCATGATTGTCATATGTTTATACAAAAGCTAATTCCAATTTCATTTAGGAAGTTGCTACCAAATAAGGTTTGGGAAGCTATAACATAATTAATTTTGTTTTTTAAAAACTTAACATCATTTGAAATAAAGTTGGCTGAAATGGATAAACTAGAAAGGAAAATTCTAGTAATCTTATGCAAATTAGATGGTATTTTCCCTCCAAGCTTCTTTGATTGTATGGAGCATCTACCCAGCATTTAGCACACGGGGCTAAACTTGCTGATCTAGTTCAATAACGTCGGATGTATCTGTTTAAGAGGTAACTATAGTAAATATTTAAATTGGAGTTATAGCATGTTTTAATCACAAAATTGTAATAACCTTATTTGCTAGTGCAGGTATTTGGATCACTTGAAGCAAAATGTCAAAAACAAAACTAGAGTAAAAGGTTCGATATGTAATGCCTATTTAGTGGAGGAAGCAATTGCATTTTGTTCACATTTTTTTAGAGCCACATATGAAGAGAAAGAAAAGTTCCTCGTAACGATAGGAGAGTAATAGGTGATGTTAATGGTAACTTATCCATTTTCACATATCCTAGATGAACATACAGATGGCTAATAAGAAGAATGTTAACAGAGGAAGAAATACAGGTTGCCTTTAGTTACATTTTATTGAACTGTGAAGAGTTTCAACCTTTTGTGTAGTAAGTTGAAGTTGATTTTGAAATTAATTATTTAAGTTTTCAAAGTTAGTGTTGTTCAAAACTACAATACGTAATAAAGCTTTTGGATTATACAAGGAATGGTTATGTGAGCTAATACCTACAAAAACAGAGGATGATATCAATAAAGAAGTTGAAAGACATTTTCTTCGATGTTTCGAGAAATATGTAAGTTTTCACTTACAATTATTGAAAAGGTTGAATTATCATATCAAAGTGTTCAAATAACATTATACTATTTAATATGATGATTTATTTTTGTGTAGGCCTTAGAAAATTCAATAGAGAATAAGTTCATATGTGATCTTGCGAAAGGACCTTTGTAAACTATTAAATCATATTCATTATATTTCATTAATGGATACAAATTTCATACAGAATATCATGGTCATAGCATACAGGGAGAATTGATGGATTACTATGGTAAAATTATTAAGATACTTGAAATTGAGTACACTGCATTGCCAATAAAGCGAAGTGTAATATCTAAGTGTGACTGGTTTGATGCAACTTCTAATGTTGGTACAAAAGTGTCCAACTGATACAATATAGTTGAAATCAACCAGCAAAGAAGATTTAGACAATTTGAACCTTTCACAAGGTGTATTATGTCCCTTTTCCTAGCTTACGACGAGATAAGTCAGATTAATTGGTCGTTTGAAAAGTAAATCCCAGAGGTGTTTTCAAATCACATGGAAAAGGAGAAAACAAGAGAATTGAAAGTGAAGCATTTCTGGAAGAACTTTATGAAATAAATGCATGTGTAACATATTATAAGAATGAACCTTTGAACGATCCAAATAATGAATATATTGAAATTTCAACTAGAGAGGATGAGGACAGCGAGAGATCTAAAGAGGAGCCTAAGTTTGATTCTAATTCTTCTAAAAAGGAAGATGATGATGATTTTGATTTACGATTAAGTGATTATGATAGTGATCAATTTATGTTTATAACAAAATATTATATGAATAAATCTATTATTGCATCAACAATATATTGTTATATATTTAATTTATATTGTTATATTACTGGAATATTCAACAAATACATATTTCAAGTTAAAAAATGTCACAAAAGAGAAAACAGGAAATGATGCAGCCAAGGGTCAGGGTACCACCATTAGAATGAGCCAGTGCAGATCCAGGTGAAACATCATCTTTTGCAGATGCTCCAGAATCTGTATATCCACCTACTGCATATCTAGATAAGGCATCACCTTCCTGACTTGCAATCCCTATACAATCACCTTCTGTACCTGATGCTACACCATCCAGTAGCGCTGCTACACCATCCACCACCCCTTTTTCATCCACCACCCCTCTATTGACAGAGATATTAGGGGTAATTGTTACAAATGAAGGAGGCAGGCTCTAGCCTGAAGCTAAAGGAGTTGATAGAAGAAATTACATCATAATTGTCAACAATCTGTGAGTGAAAATACATACATAATAACACCATAAGTTTATACTGAAGTTATAGGTTTTAATTTGAAAATGATCTAAAATTGTTTATATATTAGGTTGATTCTGTTGGAAACGTGCTTAAGAAAAATGACATTTAAGTTCAAGGAGAAAAATATCTCTCAAGCAACAAAGGATTTTTATTATCAATAGTTTAAGGTATCTAATTAATTTTATAATTAAATAGATAAATATTGTAGGTTATAAGTACTTATAGTATGTTTTTCTTTTTTCAGAAAGAATTTTTTAGGATTCAAAATTTGGCATGGTAATTTATAAAGTATGGGAGAGGCGAGCTTGTACACGTTATAGAGACTATCTTGGTGCAATACATAAGACTGGTGTACAGCTTCCTTATATATATGAAAAAATATGGAGTAATTGGCAGTAGTATTGGACATCACCTGAGGCATTGTCCATTTCAGGGAGCAATTATGCAAACAGACGTGGTGGATCAAAAGGAGAGAGTCTTCTCGTATACACTGGAGGATTTATTACCCACTAAGAGCATATAGAGAAACTTGCAAGTATCTACATTTTACACTTATATTCTAATTTCTTACTTTAATGTATGAAATTTGATTTCAATTTAATTTGATGTGTGAATTTTGGAATGAAAATATATCTGTATTATGGAAAATGATAATGTTATAAATGTCTAGTTCCATATATGACTGTGTTTTTGAGTTACTTTCTTTTTTCAATAGGGGGTAAATATCATAAAATAGAGGAAACTCCGCCGAAATTTTGTAAATCATAGTTCACTTATAACACGTTATTCTGATGCAGAAAAAGTCTACGTATATGAATCCTACACTACGTCATCTATTTTTGCACACCCACACTAAGAAGCAGGATGGTGTGGCCTTCATCAATACCCGATGTAGAGAACTTAATGTATAGGAAATTTATGTTTTAATATTAATACTTAATAATTATCACTTATTAATAGAAAGATCACCACCTGATAGGACCGAACAAAAGAAAACATTCAATGACAGTCTCAAGACTTTGAAACTATTAATGAGAGTCAGACATATCTTGATGTAGTGGGTAGTAGGGACTGCCATGGAAGGATCTTCGGCTTATGTTCATTTGCAAACACATGCGATAGCCTGTTGCTAACTACCAAATAATAAATTCCTAACTATTAAATAATAAATTCATAACTACCAAACTATGTATTAAAGGGCGAGCTAGGGTCGACCCACAGAGAGCTTGGATGCAAATGCTATTTCAAATGTTGCAAACAAAAGAAAACAAAAAACCCTAAAATGATGAAAACGAAATAGCTAAGATGCAATGAACGTAAACAAAAAGACAAACATAAAGCAAATTTAGAAAAGTCTAATAACAATAGTAAAGAAGTGGGTTGGAGATACCTTTGGGATTCTAGGATATTCATTGATCCTTGAATCTAAATAAAAGGTACTCTCACCATGGTGTTAGCTTAGGGACTCGATTAAGCTCTCAAACCCTTAATTTCTTTAAAAAAGAAAAAACTAATAAGTTCTAGAAATTCCCCGATCTCCACTATAACCTAGAATATGCTCTCTAAGTTCAATAGTGAAGATGTATTAGGTAATAAGAAACAATTAACTTAGGCAATGTACTCATAAGCTCGGAAGGTGTAACCTAAAGGTATGTGATCCTAGATTAGTTGATTAAGTATCTTGACAAATTTAACTAACCTATTGTTATTTCTGGGAATCACTATGGATTATTGCATATCACATGCTCAACCTTAGCCTTTGGATTATAAATTACATAAAGGGTGATCAAACCTATAATCAACTCCTAATTCATGACATTTATCCTAAATCCCAAACCAACCTGGACCTACAAGCACCAATTCAGAACAAGTTTAATTCCATTTGCACAAATTTCATCCCTTCATCCTTATAATATCTCCAAACCCTAAGCAGTCTAGCCACACATGTTTATATTAAGCAAAATAGACATTAAATAAACAAAATTCACACTTGATTAAATAAAACCAATGCTGGAAATTATAAACGAAGTAATAAAAACCAAAATTCAACACTAACTTAATAGAAATCAAAACTCTTTATGCTAACAAATAACTAATCATAACCCAAATTACAAAAATCTGAACTAATTGTACCAAAATAAAAATTCCAGCACACATAACTTGCACAAAAACCTAAATTAATTGATCATAAACCTAAAAACATGCATAAGTCCTAACTATTTAGCACAAATTAATCAAAAGCATTAGAAATAAGCAAAAACCCAAAACATAAACTAGCAAAAACCCATAACATAAACCATTAACATTAAAATACCCAATAAATTTAGATATGAAAAATCATATAAATAAACTCAAACAATAAAGATTAAAGATAGAAAATTGAAGGAATAGACTTCCATTGTAGAAAGTTTCCTTACAAAATTCATGAATTTCAACTATAAAATCCACTAAACATTCATTCTAAATAGAAAGCTTTAAACCAATGGAATGAATATTAAGAGATTCAGACATATGAAAATAAAGCAGTGAAACCAAAAGAAAATAGCTAAGCTTATGGAAAGTAACGAATGGACAAATGACTATAGCTAAAAACTAATGAAAAAGCCAAGGCAAATGGAGTAAAAAAAAACATTGTAGCCATCTCTATAGTGGGGAGCCTCTCCTGGAAAGCTAGCTACAAGTTGCCACCTTGCCAAGAAAGTAATGAAGCCATAATACTCATTTCTCTCCTCTTGCTCCTGCGTGCCCTCTCTTTTGCGCTATTATTCTCTCATTTTATGAATTAGTTTTTGGTCCACTTTACTGTTCATCTCTTTAAAACCCTCTAGCTGAACATCCCTTTACGTTTGTGTTTTATTTATTCCTTCCCAGCTACTGCATTGCTCCTTGGCATGGACTACTCCTTGGAGTAGATTGTTGTGCTGCATTTAACCTTCTTCCTTTTCCTCATGTACTGTATTTTGATCCATGCCTCTAGTTGCTATTTTGTCATTTCTATTCAATTTGAATGAGTGCATGCAACATACACATGTTGCTTACATATTGGCCTAACTATGATGTCTTCTTCTGCTAGCATTTTGTTCTCACCATACTGTCATTTTACTGCTCCTTGCCTCCCAGTTAGTACATTGTAGTTTTGACCTTTGCTTATGCCCTATCCCACCTTAGTGTTATATGATTTTATGAATTATTTTTTAGTCCACCTACAATGTTCATGTACTTATTCACTCCTGGCTCTCCGTGCTATCATTTTTTGGCTATATGTTTGCATATTTCATTCCAACCGTTCTGTTTTGGCATGCTTGAAATATATGTTGGTTGTATGAAATGCCCAACGTCTGCTGCCATTTAACTCTACGTGATGCTGCTGAAACAATTAATCTAAATGCTTCCCATTAAATTTGCATTACTTTGTTTTTAATTTCCAAAATTGATGTAAATTGGACTTTTTGCTCCCTTTGAGTTTATCTTTTCTAATTTTGCTCTAAACATTGTCAAACTTCTTCCTTATAAAATATATTTGTGTTCAATCCTTTAATCTCTTTGCAAAGACAAAATGAATACAAATTGAGTATTTAAACAAAAAGATAGGATTGAAAAGACATTGAATGCATAAGAAAATATAGGATAATTCAATCTTATTAACATGCTATTTGCAATGATCCACATCCAGTACAGCTGCATCTAATAAGTGGTCCGTATCTAATGAGAGAGTTGTTAAACTTAAGAGCATAGTAGAGAGGCTGGCAACTTAGTTGCAACAGTCGATGGAATACATAGTTTAGCTTTGTAATGACGTGGATGAGTTGAAGGGGAGGGGTAGCACCTCATTGCAACAATCAGAGTATCTACATTCACCAACTGTATAGCTTAGTTGTAGCTACTCTCAAGTCATTTTGTATGAATTAGATACTTATTGTTGTAGATAATAATTTTTTTATTATCAATTAAGGTAATTTTTATATTATATTATCAATCAACTTATTGTTTAGATAAATTAAATGTAGAAAAATTAAAACATTAACAACAAATAACTGTAGAATTAATTATCAATCAAAATTAGATGTACAAATTCAATGTAGGAAAAATTTAAAAACAATATCAGTGCATTTACTAACAGAGTAACAATATTCTTCGGTAAATTTATTAGTAAAATTGTAGACGGAATAAACACATTATGTAGGCAAATTTACCAACGGCACACAACTTACCTTTGCTAAATTTTCTGACAGATTTTCAAAAGCTGGTCTGTTGTTAAATGTAGCAATGAGCATCCTAAATCATTTTTCGTCAATAATTTTTTTCATCGAATTCACTTGCTGATAGAAAACCTTCACATTCTGTTGATAATTTCCATCGCTAAAACCTATTTTTCTTATAGTGTATACTTATTCATGGTGCCAATAATTAAACAAATTCTTAAATGCTTATAACCAAATTGGAAGCCTCAAATGTCTGGAAAGGATGCATATCATAGGGCTACGGATTTTAGAGTGCCTTTTTTGATTTATTCAGAAGAAAAAGATATTTGATTCTAAACCCTTCACTCTATAATTGTGACTACAACTAGATATTTTTGATTTTGAAATCCTAGAAAATATGGGGTTGAAAGATAAGATTAAGACTTTGAGTATGAAAATTTGATAGGAAAATTTATTAATTTTGGTTATATTGTGTATAAGGAATTAACCATCGAATTTTATACTATTCTACAATTTGAGCCGCAAAATTTGGATAATTTTTCATTTCGATTAAGGGACTACCCTTATAATTTAGATTTTGATATTATGGAAGAAATTGTTGGATTTCCTAGATCGAACATAATTGAAAGACATGATCACTTTCATGCTAAACAGTATTGGAAGCAATTAATAGGGTCGTATAACTTTTTTGTGAGAAATGCTCATAATAATGTTATTATTAGTTTTGAGCATTTGTCACTGAATAAATTTATGTGCCATACTGTGTTTGGAAAAATTGAAAATAATAAATGTTCTACTAAAGACTTATTCATACTTTGGTGCATGGAAAATAATATCAAACTCTGTACTTCAACCTATATTTTTCATACAATAACTATTTCTCTTAAAAAGAAAAGCAGCTATCTTGGTATGAGTTATCTTGTTACTACATTTGCTATATATCATGGTGTATCTGTTAAGGGAATAACTATTGTTTTTCCTAAGTTTCTTAATCACACTCATTTAAGGCGAGTTTAGATCTTGATCGTCTATAACGTGTAAGTTTGGAATATTAGTTCCAAAACTCATGTGAAATACATGATTGGATAAGCTAGCTCTAGTTCCATACTAGCATAACATCAAACTAAGGTCTCATAAGGTTAATAAACAGATGATGTCGAAGAGGAAGACTAGGATAAAGTCTTCAATTTAGTATTAGAAAACAATAAGCTCATGGCGGAGTGCATAAACACTATAGAGACATAAATGAAGGAGATGGCACGATAATAAGGAAAACAGCGATGCAAAGTAAAGAAGATTCCAAAGTACTTCGCTACTCAAGGTGTTTAGATTACTTTACCCACACCATTTTTTTATGAGTGTTGTTTGGTTTCTCACATTGAAGAAAATGTGTTTTCTAAGTATGGGTACATTTATGCATTGATATCTCATATATGTGTGAATTTCGCATATCATATTATGCTAATTTTTATTAGGTTGACATTAAGTGAACATTTTGTTGCATATGTGTGAATTGTGTGATTTTGTCAATGTCAAGAATTTGATGGAATTAATTTAGTTTTGAACATGGTCATTTAATTTGTAAAGGCATACTGACTTATGAATTTTATGTTTTGAGTATTGGATGAGTATGCATTTTAATTAGGATATGACAACTATTCTTCACTTTAGGAAATTTTTTTGTATATGTTTATAATTATAAGTCAATTGAATTTGCTAACATTATTAGTATCCTTTCGTGAGAATGATTGACTAAAAAGAAATAAGGTAGGCTAAGAAATTGTTTTAAATAAAATTCTTATTCTTCTAGCCCTTTTTAAAAAATATTAGGTTAAAATAAACTTGGTAGCCAGTTGAGAGTATGATATAGTTGAGTAATTGGGGGCATTCATGAAAAAATGTTTGTCTTTATGTAAAAAGGCTAGAATGACACTCCAACCAAGCTCAATAAAAAATGTGACCTAGTTGAGTAACCGGGAGACATTCATGACAAAATGTTTGCCTTCACGTCAAAAGACTAGGTTAACCTTAAAGAAAATAAAAAAATGGTTTTTCAATAAATAAAACCTAACGATCTTTTAAAATAGCAAAAATTTTTCTAAAGGGATATTTAATGATAGTTTCCCTTTTGATTGATCACTTTTTATAAATGCATGTTTACAAGTGCCATAGGTTTGTTAATAGGGTGTTAATATTTTGATTGATATGTATATTCAATTCAATGTACTTAAACATGAAAGGAATAGGTTAGTATGTTAGCACAATTTAAATGATTGATGTTTGCAGTTAGATTGATTCTATAAGATTCAATTCCATTATTTAATTATTGATTGTGACATGAATGTGTGATTATATGATTTTGTGTTTGTTTGTCTTTACGCTTTTTGTTTTTGCTTAAGGACAAGCAAATTTTAAGTGTGGGGATGTTGATAGGTATAGATCATACTATGTTTTTCTAGGGGTATTAATGTATTTTCAAGTATTTCTTCAATCATTAACGTGTGCATAGGCACAGAATTGTGTTATTGTTAGTTTTGATTATGTTCTAAATGTTTGTGTGGATTAGAGCATGAATTCAATCTTAATTTTACGTTTCATAAGGTTTTTGATGTATTTTTAAGTGTTAGAAATTAGGAAATTGAAGAAAAAAGAAGATGGAGGAATCTTGAAGGTGTCACGATCATGCACAAAGAGCACGATCATGACGGATGTGCATGAGGCTCGACATGGCTCTGTAAGGATGGTGTTCCACGCATGGAGCGTAATTGTGACTCCAATGTCACTATTGTGACAGAAGGTTTACAGGCTTGAGTTTTTTTCATATTTTTTAAGGTTCGAGGCTATTTTTGGAGCTAAACAAAATGGGAACCCTATTCACAACCCCAAGACCCTAAAATACTATATAAGAATGTGAAATACAACAAAACATGCAGCAACCATTATTCAAAATGGATCAAAAGTGGAGAGATCAAAGAAGAGCATCAAGAAATTCCAGTAATCCAGATAAAGGCTTCAACAGAGTTTTTATTCTTTTCCTTTATTTCTTTCAGCATTCTTGATGTGTAATTGGAATTTTTTGATGTTTAATATGTCTATGGATTTCTAAATTTAGATTAGGAATTATTTTGGAATTATTTTGTAAATTATTATCATTGTTGAATTCAATACATTTCTGAATGTTTGTGATAATTGTCGTGTAAAAACTTGACAAAAAATGTAGAGAGTGAGTCAAAGTAATTAGTGTTAGGTTATACAACGAGAGTTGGCAATTTAATAGACCTATAATTAGCAAATTAATGATCAATTAAAGAGAGATATTGAATTTGAAATTAATTATGTAATTGATTGCTTTAGATCTAATTGAATAAGCTAGGAATAGTTCTATAAATCGAGAGATTGTAAATCTATAATTATCAAATTCAAATAGGGTTAATTGATTAGATCGTGAGAGAGCGTAATTAAAACATTAGGATATCTGGGATAAAAAATAATTGAATTAACAAGATTAAGGGAATGGAAATAGGGAAAGAATAGTGCCTAAGTATTAAACTTTGATCAAAACCTAATTTAATTGGCAACTCACTTATTATTTGATTATTTATTTAATTTATTTATTTGTTTCATTTTTTATTATTTAAATTTAATTTAAATCAATTTCATATTACCATAGACAAAGTAGATTCAAATTGTTTAGGTGTTTATAAATCAGTGTAGGAACGATAACTTTAGTGCTACAAGATAAGATTTGTGTACGCGTGAGAGTTTTATTATATATAGAACTTACTAAATATACGCTCTAGTAGAATTTATATCTTTTGGTTTATGTAAAATTTTTGCTTCTTTAGGTTATTGCTTTCTTCATTTCATTGGGTTATGGTGGGTCAGGGAATTTAGTTATATGAATCATAGATGGAGCCTATTTAGTTTAGCAAAAGGGCCAAATTAAACCTTAATGTTTTAACCCTTATTTTTCATCACGTGCAAAAATATAATATTTTACAAATGTTTAAAAACTCGACTTAAAGTAACCCTCCATTTAAAAAAAACATAAGTGACGTTATTTGATTATTTTTGTCTCATGTCATATGTGCATCCTATGTAGCAAAGACAAAAAAATTTAAAAAAATTCTGGGTCAAATGTCATATGTTTCTCTCTTGCTATGCTTCCTTTATTTGGGTATATGCTTATTTAGTTTATCATTTAATTGTTTACCTATATACTTATGGTTTTTGTTCCTTATTTCATATGATTGAGTTTATAAATTTGTGAATGATTTTAATTCTTGGATTAATTTCTATATTGAAGTTAAGATATTGATCCATTGTTAAAAACATCATTTATTCTTTTCTTCCAGTTTAAAAATTATACATATGATCATTAACATGGAAGTAATTAATAATTCTCCTTTTATTTGTATTGTATTTGGACTTTTGGCAATCTTTGTTCTTTTAAATCTTAGTTGTTTCTTTAACCTTAAACATGATTTTTTTCTTATTACAACTATCAATCAAGCAGTGATAGCTCTAAAAATGCTAGAATAATATAAAAATAAGTATGATCTTATTATTAGTGATGTTGACATGCTAGACATGGATAGTTTTAAGCTCCTTGAGCTAAAAATGGAGTTACTTATCATCATTAAGCAAATTTCATCGATAGTAAATTGACTATCAGTCTTGTGATACTTGAGAGAGGCTATGATTGAAGTATGGCTGCGAAGTCACAAAATTCATAGGACCTTGCTTTAGTTGCGAACAAAAAGGTTGTTTTTGGTAAAATTAGTTATTGTCCCCATGTCATCAATAATTTCAACAATAGTTGTCGTGATGAAAATGAGAAGAGGTTTTATCATTTATTGTTAGAGTACACACTGAATTATAGTTTAGTCAATCGAGTCACTAACGGCTACTTGCCAAAATCAGATGCTAAATTGTAGCATCCGGACTTGGGCCGGATCGCTACAGTGCCGGGCCTCGGACCCCGACCGCCCATCACACCAAGGTATTGT
>JAOQML010000008.1:31264108-31276431 GCA_027568935.1 Erythroxylum urbanii
TTTTCTAGGTAACGTGAACTTTTACTATCACTTTATAAAGATTTTTCAAAGACTATTAAACCTTCAACTAACCTACTTTTTAAGGATATGAGCTTCAATTTTAACAAACTTTGTCTTCATGATTTTATAAAGTTAAAGGAAGCACATATTTTTGCTTTGATTATGTAATCCACAAATTGGAAACTTTTATTTAAGGTTATATATAATGCAAGAAACTATGTAATATAAGCAGTGTTAGAGTAAAGAAAGGATAAGAAGTTGCCTATTATTTATTATACAAGTTGTATATTGTTGAAGCCTATGTTCATTATGCTACTAATAAGAAGAAGCTACTAGAAGTGGTGTTTGCCATTGACAAATTCAGGTCATATTTGGTTGAGTCGAAGATCATCATCTACACTGATCATTTTGTCATCACATACCTTTTAAGTAAGATAGAAGCCAACCTAAGATTGATCAAATGGATCCTTATGCTTTAAGGGTTGACTTGGAGATTAGTCTGATGTTCCAGAGTATGCATAATTCATAAGTTTCCTTGCTTATAAAATCCTACCTAGAGATTAGTCTGATGTTCCAAAGTATACATAATTCACAAGTTTCCTTGCTTATAAAATCCTACCATCTGATTTGAGCTATTAATAGAAGAAATTTTCTTCTTAGACATTAAACACTGTTATTAGGATAAGCCGATTTTATTTAGGTAGTGTATCAATAGAATTTTCCTAAGGGTTGTGCTCGAAGATGAAATGCAAAGTATCATCTTTCACTTATATGCTTTGTCTTACGGTGGTCATGACAATTGTTCAAAAGTAGTCACCAAGATTCTCTAAGTGGGTTTTCATTAGTCTACCCTTTTCAAGGATGTTTATAAGGTAGGTAATAACATATGACCAATACCAAAGAACTAAGAATATCTCAAGTTGGAATGAGATGCCTCTTAATAACATCCTAGATTTTGATATATTCCATGTTTGGGGGATCAATTTCATGGGCTAGTTTCCATCATCACATAGTAATAAGTATATTCTAATGATAGTGGATTACGAGTTCAAATATGTAAATCTTGTATGATGACAAGTTATTAGTAACTCTTTAAGAAATTACATTTTTTTAGGTTTAGTGTTCTTAGAGTTGTAATAAGTGATGGGAGCACACATTTTACTAAATTTTAATTTGAAACCCTTTTTAAAAAGTATGGTGTGACTCATAAGATTGCCTTAGGATATCCTCTAAATTAGTGGTTAAGTAGAAGTTTCTATTCAAGAAATCAAGAGTGTCATTGTGTAAATAGTCATTAAATTAAGGAAAGACTAAGTATGAAGTTGAAAGAACCCTTATAGGCCTATCATCCTTTAATTTTTGATAGGCACAAAACCATTCAAGCTGATCTATAGGAAATGTTGTCACCCTCTAATCAAGTTAGAGTGTAAAACATATTAGGAAATTGAGGCTTGTAACTTTGATTTGAAGGTTACAGTTCAATGATGATTACTCTAACTCCATGATTACTTTAACTCCATGAGTTTGATGAGTTGAGGTTAGACTTTTATGAGAATGCTAAGATTTATAACAAAAGGATTGAGTGTTGGCATAACAAAAAGATCCTACATAAGGAGTTTTATGAAGGAGATTGGGTACTTCTCTTTAACCCTCGATTGAAACTTTTTTCGATAAGTTAAGTTAGAGGTGGTTTAGACCATTCTAAGTATAAAAGTCTTTCCCAATAAAGTTGTGGAGTTATGGAATGAGAAGATAGGAGCCTTCACGATGAATGGGAATTGACTAAAGCCCTATATAGTAAAAGATCCAATAAAAAAAAGGCTATATACATTCTTTCAGATCTTTTATAAATCCTAAATAAAGAAAAAGAGGGATTGAGCTTATAACATAAAACAAGCATTTGTTAGGAGGTAACCTAACACTAATTTGCTTCGTATGTTCTAGACTTTAGTATTTTTAGTTGTTTTAGCTACCATCTATTCATTTCACTTAGTATTGTTTTCATTTTATTGAATCTTGGTTGACATGCTAAGTGTTTGGAGTTGGCATATTTTTATAAGTTTTTAGGCCAATATGGGCATAAACATGCCATCTGCATAGTCTCATATAAAAGCTATAACAACACATGCCACCACATTTCTCCTAAGTTAGACATATGTTCACCTGTGACAAAGGACCAAAAAGTGTCACTTTTCAATATACCCCCTATATGATAAGTTGTCTAACCTATGTCCAATACATGCCCTAAGATAAGTACAATATAACCCTATGTAAAAACTTGTGTTTATGATAAAAATAAATCTTAAAACCTGTGTTTATGATTAAAAAATATATATCACTTTCCTATACGAGACCTATATGGCCCAATATAAGACTTGTGTTCTTATCCTTTTTGTTTCTCTCTCTTACATTTTATTTAAACAACAGGGACTTGTGTCACATATGTGTATACCATGTGCTATGTCTTACACCGTATCATATAATTCTTATATTACCCTATTGTAAATGTACACCCCTGTGTAACACCACAGGTACCTGTGTCTTTAAGATACACAACCCCTATACAACATCGTGTAAAGTCATGTTATACATTATAAAAGGCATGTCCATCCATGTTTTCTTATTTTAATCACCTTAAACTTTAGTTTTATCAAATATTTTCGTTTCATTTTTAGTTATTAGAGTGTTTTGCAATTTCCTAGCCCTTGCTAACCATTGAGTGTAACATAGTGCTTGTTTCACTTTTCTGTACCACATTCTTTAGCATTATGTACGTATTTTTTTCTATTGCCCTCCTAATTTATTATTTTAATACATTATGGATTCTTTAAAGTTATGAATTGTATTTTATACTCATTATTGATTAAATATCCACTATGCATGATTTTTAGGATATAGAAAAATGACAGGTGAATTATGAACTATAAGTATTATAAATAGTTGAGGATTTTTATTGTAGAATATCTTTCTGCTTTAGTACATTTAATTTATAGAATTAGCTAATTTAGTTTATAGACTAGGCTAAGCGGTACAAGAAGTTGAAACTTTCATATTATAGGATGATAGTGACATTCATACTATGTATGGATAATGTAACACGAAAATGGGAATTATAGGCTATATTGATACATAACTTAATGGTTCATTACTTCATTTCATATTTTAATGCTTTATACTATGCACCTAAAAATATGTAATGCTAAGAATTGTTTTTTAGTTCTTATTCATATTTTTCTTTAGATATCACATTATAGTGAGGACTTGGGGTCCATTGATGCCACCTAAGAGACTTATACAGCCACAACTGCCTAAGAAGCCTAAAGTGGATTCTACTGTCTTTACATTATACATTACCAGTTCAAGGTCATATGATTCGAGGAGGTAGTAGAGGTCAACACATGCACCACTAGTAGTAGCACCACCTTTAGTAGAGCCATAAGTGCCATTCTAGCTATAAAAGTAGTTCGATCACCTGCTATTACATTTCAAGGTAGAGGCATAATGGAAGAGATATCAGACCTTCTAAATGTGGTGATTTAAGGAACCTAGATTCATAGACTAGGATGTGCTAAGGGAGGTGGTTCTTACTAATATTATGTATAAGATCATATCATTTGATTGGTGGTAAGATGTGTTTAATATCCGCAATCTAGTTTACAAGCACCTAATATTATAGTATATGTGTATGATAGAGGTGGATGATATAAAGACATCATACAAGGATACATCTCTCCTCAAGTTTATGTTATGAGGTAAGGATTGTAGCCTTAGCTATAAATAATTCATGGTCCACATCGGTTTCTATATGATGGAATGTGTAAAGACCTTAACACTTAGAAAAATATCCTTGGACTATACCTAACTAGATATAAATTCATGGAGCTATTTATAGTCAATGGCTACCATGCGCCTTTATTGCCCCATAAAATCTAAGGCGTTAGGATTCATATTTCTAGTGATGTGGTTTGTGCATAAGTTTTTGGTGTATTCACTATGTGTGAGGAGGGAGAGCACTAAAGTGGTAAGCAGTAGAGACATCTTCTTGATATATTAAATATGCTAGAGGAAGAGGATGCACTTTAGCCTATCGTTCATTCTATTGATCTATGACTACCTCAATTGAGAAAACGCCAAGATCATTGGCAGTAGTTTAGTCATTATACAACCAGTTCAGGGGTTGGAAGTACTAATGGATGAAATGGACTTGACAATATCAACTACTTGTATGTCTATTATAATGGAGATATTACAGGTGATACAGATGGTAGAGCTTAGTGTAGACAACTGAGGGTAGTATTTCACACTTTTTTATGAACCTCCATGAGTTACAAAAGAGGAACTCACCCAAGGGGACTATACTATAGGTTAAGTGAGCATCGACCCTACCCTACCACTAACATCTACATTAACATCTAACCAAATTAACTTATATGGAGAATTTTATGCTAGTTAGGGTGACACTATGGTGAGGATTATATAAACTTTTTCATTATGATTATTATTGTTGTATATTTTTTTCATTATGATTATTATTGTTGTATGTTTGAAACATTAAGGACAACATTTATTTTAAGTATGGGTGAAGGACTATAAGATTATGAATATATGTACACTTAAGTTTATTATTTTTGTCGTGACTTTCTTAATAGAAAATAACTCTTAAAAATGTTTTTTTTTCATTGAAAGCATACTATTAGAGAAATTTATTATAAATTTCATTATTTTTGTGATTTGGAATGTCTATATAACTAGTTATGAGTATTGATGAATGAGTGAGTTTAATTTGCTTTATGAATTTAGAGAATGAATACTTGATGACCATTAACATATTTCTTATGTAAATTGCATACGCATCAAACAATAATTATGACTTTTTAAAGCATTTTCCTTATCCCAAAGAAAAAATAATTTTTTAAAATAAATGAGAACTGAATAAATTAACTCCATTAGCTTTTTACTAATAAAAGTTTGAAGTTAAAGAGTGGTGATAGTAATCATTTAAGATGGTGGCCTAGTTACATAATCGGGGTTATCCATGATAAGGTGTTTACTCCCATACAAAAGGACTAGGTGACTTTTCAAATAAGCTTTTAAGTCTTTTACTATTTTTTAATTTATGTCTACAGGGTGTGAATATCCCTGAAAGCGGAATAATTTTATCTTATATATGCTCATTTTATGTATGAAATTCAATTTTACGATTTGGTTGAAGTTTAAAAGATTATGAAGTGAATTGAATCAGATTTTAAATTGATGTAAGTGGTTAGTTGCATAGTGTTTTGGCGATCCTTATGGTTGAATGAGTAATAGGGAATCTTCGAGGGTTATGTTTAACTTATTTAACACTTTTCTAGTAATTGTTTTATATTTAAGTTTAAACGATAGAATTAATTTGCTTAAGGACAAGCAATTACTTAAGTATGGGGGAGTTCAATGTATGCAGTCATACATTACTTTTAACATTAATTCCATAGCATACTGCTTGTATTTTTAGAAGATTTTAGAGGAATTGGTACTGAATATGAGAACTATTTCTATTTTGGGTCTTATCTCTGCCTATTCAAGGAAAAGGAGAAAAATTATAGTAGAGTTACACTAACTTGGAGCAAATTGGAAGATTTGGAGAAAGACCATTAAATATGGTACCTATACACTACCTTATTGGGGTTATGTTACAAAGTGGTTGCTTTTGTTTCTCGTTCATAGACCTACACACCCTATGTTACCCCTTATAGCATAAAATATCATCTTACACATCCTTATGTATGTTTCCATCTTGGTTTTAAAGATTTTAGAGAATTACAAGCACAATATAGCTTACTACATATAAGTATATTATGGTCGCATAGCTTATTAAAAAGCTAAGGTTTCAAACTTAAAGAAAGGAATTTAGAAAAGAAAGAGAGCTTTTTGGATAAGAAATAATGGAAAAGAAGTAGGAAGTCAATTGTAAGTTACACATTTTTAGTTGATCAATATTACATCATTTTTGGAAATTAGAAAAGATTTTAATAAGGATTTATAAAATGCTCAAGATTCAAGAAAAATTATCTTGTTTTCTTATTGTTATTTGATAGAAACTTATTTGTCTATATTTACATACCTATATTTAATGTATTTTTCTTGTTATTTGATAGTTTTTATGGTATTTTTGGTATTTAATTTGCTTCAGGTGTGTTTTTAGGTAATATTTGCCTTCATAGACTAACAAGAGATGTATTTAGGTGAAATTGTGGCATGGAATGGAAAATTTGGGGCCATTTGCATATATAATGATTTTGTAAGTCACTATAAAAGTGTAGAGCTTTAAAGACATAATTCCTGCCTGTGTGGAGTTACACAACTTTATATGTTAACATATATAACCATGTATGTTGCTTATTTAAGTCTCTATAACCTAGTAAAGTTACAAATTAAGGTGTTTTTAGAGATACACAGTCACTTACACGACCATTTATGTAACCGTGTATATCCCATAAACCCTAGTTTGTTGATATATAAGGATAATGAGAAGGCTACATCAAAAGATGCAAATTATAATCGTTTAAATTCAAAAAGAGGTAAAGATAGTCTTCAAAGAAACCTAAAAAGGAAAAGGAAAAGAAAAAGAAAAAGTGAAGAAATATTCTGCACTTCATAAAGACCAAGATTAAATAATGGACGCATCAAGTCAATTTCAGCTTTCCAGAACTTCTAGATCAAGGCTTTCAAGTTTATTCATTAGTTTGTTGCATCAAGTCAATTCCAGCTTTCTAGAACTTCTAGATCAAGGCTTTCAAGCTTATTCATTAGTTTCTTATTCTTTTCATTGTCTTGAATATCAATTCTGAATAGTTGTGTTTCGAACATTAATATAGGTTTCTAAATCTATATTAGGGTTTATTCTTGAATTGTTTTTTTAATTTTTATCCTATTGAATTCAATACAATATTGCTTTGTCGTATTATTGAGCGTATACTTAATAAGAAATCAAGAGATTGAATCAAAGTTATCTATGTTAAGTTGTGCAGTAAGAGTTAGTACCTTAATAGACTTGCATATATCAGGTTAATAAATAAATGAAGAAATATCTTAATTGTGAATTAATTATCCTTAGGATTGCTTCAAATCCAATTAAGTAGTTATAAATAATTTTGTCAATCGAGAGATTGCAAATCAAATTTTATAAATTTCAATTAGGATTACATGTTTAAATCTCGAGATGGGGTAATCAAAACCTTATGATATCTAGGATTAAGTATAATTGAATTAACAAGAAAAAGGGAAGAAAAAAGGATACAATAACCCCTTAGGTTTCCATTATTGATTAACTTTGCTCTTATTGATATCTTTACCAATTCAGTTGTTCAGTTTTATTAGTTTTTTTTAATTTTATTTGGTTTATTTTCATTTTAATTAATTTAATCTTTTATTACCTTAAAGTGCATTCAAATTGCTAGGTGGATAATCCAATCCTCATGAGAATGATATTTTGTATACTAAAATATATGATCCATATACTTGTTTTATTTCATAATTAAAACAAGAAACTAAGTTTTTTGGCATCATTACCAGGGATTGAGTTAGCATCTTGCTCAATTTTAATTCCTTTGATTTAAGGAGTTTAATACCTTTTTCTTTTGTGATTTTATGTGCATGAACACAAGATCCATAAAAAGTTTGAGCAAGGTAAAGAATTTAAAAGTTATAGACACAACAAAGTAAGAAAGAGAGATTCAAAGCAAAATGCTAAGAAGTAATAGAAAGAACAATGGTGGACAAACAAAACCAAGGAGAACAAAAAATGTCCCTTATGGACTTTATGAGGCTAAGGCTCAGTGTGAATCACTAAGGGATTACTAGACCACTAGTGTAGACTCAAACCAATACTATTGAATATGCTACAGACCAACATGTAATTTTATGGACTAGATAATTAGGATCCTAATGCTCATTCGGACAATATTATGGAGATTTGTGATATGTTCAGGTCCAATAGGCTATAGAAAGATGCTGTAAGGTTTTAATCATGCATCTCATACATAATGTGTATCAAATATACACAGCAGAAATAAACGAAACCTCAAAATCTAGATCTACTCACGCATATAGATATAGAAAAACAAAAATATGAAATGTAAGATGTTTACATACCTCTCTGACGATCTCCTTCGTTCTTTAATCTCCTCCACGGTGGGTTATCATAAACCACAACGATCAATGCAGATTGTCTTTAATGAAAGACCACATGAAGATAGAAGGATGAAACCTCACTAGGAGATGGTTAGGGTTCTTTCTTTGCACTAGCAAAGACAAGAACTCTTGAGAGAGTTAGAGAGAAAAAGTGTGTGTAAGAAAAAGAACCTTTCATTTTTCTTTATCTTTGTGTCTTACATAAGATGCATAAAAATCATCTTAATTTTTTGCACCATTTAGCCCCCATCACTAATGGAAAGTTATGGGAAATTAATGGTCATGATAACGTGTATTAATGGAAGTTATGGGAAGTTAATGACCATGAATAACATGCATTAATGAAAGTTATGGGAAGTTAATGACCATAAATAACATGCATTAATGGAAGCCAACAACACTTGTTTCTATTCCATTCCATGCAACGTCTTCTACTATGATCACATCGCGATCCAATCCCAAATCACTCTCTCATATCGTGAATCACCATTCACGACCATTTTACTCATCCTTTGAATCTCCTATGTGTATGACCCATTAGGTTCCCAGTTATGTTGGCTACTTGAATCTCTTCATGATACATAGAGTAATGAGATCCTCAGGAAAAGATCTAATATTGTTTGGACTAGATGTGACGTAGTCAGTCTAGTAGGAGTTGACACTTTGACCATACTCTAAACCAAGTAGGGTATAGATGGTGAAAAGACGAATTATATGGCAACATTGCATATGGAAGGGATCGTAGTTAAACCACTGACTTTTCGGTCAATTAGTGTTATGACATGTTGCTAGATACCGCTTTCATCCTTTCGCCATCTATACCCCACTAGGTTTAGAATACGGTCAAAGTGTCAACTCCCACTAGACTGACTATTTCACATCTAGTCCAAGCGATATTAGATCTTTTCCTGAGGATCTCATTATTCTATGTATCATTGAAGACTCTCTTCATGACACATATCTGCTCTTGCCAGAGACTCCCAAGTAATGACCCCGACATGAGGCCATCGGTATCATCTCCTTCTATCAGGAGTGGAGAATCCTTTATTAGCTACTCAATTACCTCTGAGTACCTCAAGCTATACCCAATCACCACCCTATAAATAACCCCCGAAAGGCACTGATGAATGGAGTCAAAGCACATGATCAATATCTGAGTTATCTTTGAGCACCCCAAGTCAAAGGATACTTGCACCATTGCTACGATGAGACTATTATTGACACTGGAATAGAATATCCATATGATTGTCTCATAGTAGGTCAATCCAATGTACTTACTACCCTTACTAAGCATCCACATGTGATGTATTTTAATTTAATTTGATGTTTGAATTTTAGAATGAAAATATATGTGTATTATAGATAATGATAATGTTATAAATGTCCAGTGCCATATATGACTGTGTTGTTGAGATACTTTCTTTGTTCATCAGGGGGTAAATATCATAAAAATAGAGGAGAATCTGTCAAAATTTTTTAAAATTGTAGTTCACTTATAGCATTTTGTTCTGATGCAAGAAATGTCTATTGGTAAGAAGCCTACACCTCATGGGCTCTTTTTACGCACCCACATTAAGAAACATGATGATGTGACTTTCGTCAACACTCGATGTAGAGAACTTAATGTATGTAAAATTTATGCTTTGATATTAATTCTTAATAATTATCATTTATTAACATAAACATTGCCTCTTAATAGGACTAAATACAAGAAAGCATTCAATGATAGTCTTAGCACTCTAAAATTGCTAATGAGAGTTAGGCATATCTTAATATAGTGGGTGCTAGGGACCATCGTGAAAGGATCTTTGGCTTAGGTTTATTTGCAAACACATGCTATTCACAATCCTCCACATCCAGTATAACTACATCTAGTAGGCGGTCGACATCTAATGAGAGAGTCGTTCAGCTTTAGAGCACAGTGCAAATGCTAGTATATCAGTTACAGTAATCAATGGACTGCATAGCCCAGCTCCGTAATAAGATGGATGACTTAAAGGAGAGGGGCAACACCTCATCGCAACAGTCAAACCCTCTGCCTTCACCAACTGCATAGGTTAGTTTTTCTATTCTCAAGTCATTTTGTATGAATTACATATTTATTGTTGTAGATAATAATTTTTTATTATCAATTAAGATAATTTTTACTTTATATTATCATTCAACTTATTGTTTAGATAAATTGAATGTAGAAAAAAATCAATATAATATCAGCAGAAATTAAATATCAATCATAAGATTACTAATCAAAATTAAATTTTCAACTTAAACGTATGAAAAATAAAAAAACAATGTCAGTGCATTTATCCGTCAGTAAATTTAGTATTAAATTTACCAACGAAATGAGAACATTCTGTCGATAAATAATTTACTGACGGAAAAACTTACCGTCGCTAAATTTTTCGACAAAACTTCAACAACTTGACCGTCACTAATACTAAATTTACCGACAGAATAAGAACATTTTGTCGGTAAATAATTTACCAATGGAAAAACTTACCATCGCTAAATTTTTGACAGAACTTAAACAACTTGACCATCACTAAATTTACCAATGCACATATAATATTCATCTCTAAATTTACCGATTGAATATAACTTACCATCGCTAAATGTTCTGATGGATTTTTAATACCTTGTCAATATTCCATTGGTAAAGTTACCGAAAGACTTAAAAATAAGTTACCGACTGGATATTTCTATTCTGATGCTAAAGATTATCGACAACTGTTTCTCCGACGACTTATGCGATCAGTAATTTTCGCCAACAAATTCGCTTAGCGAAAGAAAACCTTCACATTTTATCGGTAATTTCTGTCACTAAACACCCATTTTCTTATAGTGCTAGATTAATTAGATGGATTTAATTATTGTATGAATTACAATATACCATCTTAGTGAAGAAAATATAGTGACATTTTACCTGATGAAATACCATATCTTATAGAGGTATATAGTTTCATCCGTTGGTTGTCTTATTGTGCTAACTATTTAGCAACTAGAATTATACATGAGTGTATTTTAAATAATTATTACAAAATATTCTTATATGAAACATCACAAATGGGAAGATATGTTCTTATTAGGATTTATGCAAATCAAGTGATTAGACAATGCATACATGAAAAGTGATGGAATTAATACTACACTATTATCATTCTTTGGGACGTAGGTGGTCATTTTAGAGTCAGCTAAACTACAAAAAAGATTTTAAAAGGATATTTTAATTTTTCAAGAATATATGTAAGTACAATTTTGTAATGAGTCTCAGAAGAAAAATAATATCTCTAAAACATGAAATTTTTGTCACGAATATTTTAATATTTAAATTATTTAATGTGTAAGAAATTGATAAAACTTAAACAATTAAAATAAGCAGGAAAAGATAACAATTGCAGAAGACAAAGGAAAACTGCTTAGAAAACAATCAATATCAAGAATTAGTGTCTAGTTAATGGATCCCCTTAAAATCATTAGATAATGAAACTTTTTATCATGCAATTATTTTATGGACTATTTGACTGTGAAAATTCTTATCTTATGCTAATAGCTCTCTCGAGACTACTAACAACTAATCCATAGGTTTATTATCCAAAATTATTCTAGATAAAGTTTCTAGGATTGCTTTATTAATTTGTGAATTCTGCTATTAGGTTTGACCCTAATCTAAATGATTTATGTAGACCTATCTTTAGATTTGCAATCAAATCCTTTCAATTATGGTAGATTTATTCATACGTAAGATTTCTCAATCTTTATTGTATAAAATCAAATTATGTACTAATATTTCAAATCTATTAAAATATATATAAATACATAATTGAATCACATTAGATCAATTAAAACAATTGCATTAAATAAAAGAATCAAATCATATTATCATCCCAACTAGAGTTTATCACACCTAGATACTAAAAAGTGTTTAGTTATACATAATAGAAAACAAAATCAATGTTAAACTGGAAGAAAAAATGAATAGAAAATAAAAAGTTCATAATTCTAAATCTTCCTTCTTTTCAGTCAAACGTTTTCTTGTGATAAATAAATAATTTAATAAAATATTTAATTATTATTATTTAAAATTAATTGATATATTATTAATTATAAATAAAAATAAATTTATATTACGTCCAAAATATTTATTTTTTACA
>JAOQML010000008.1:31287107-31298828 GCA_027568935.1 Erythroxylum urbanii
ATTTTTATTTTTCAATGTTTTTTACAAACTAACTACTGTCAATGATAATGGTAATTACTCATTCATCTTAACCAATCGTCGTAATTATAATGATAATATCCATTCTCATTTTTCGCTATATTCATTTTCGTTCTTATTATCATTCTTCTATGTAAATCAACCGTACCCTAAAATAATTTCATTTTAAGATCGTCTTAAAAATTTTAAAACTAAAATGACATCATTTTTAAAATAACAATGTTTTGTAGAAGCGAGTTGAACCATTCGAACCTATTTTTTGGACAGTTTCTCAAACTTGAGTTCGAACCAAAGTTCAATCAATTCAAACTTGTCTTATTGACTTTGAGTTGAATTAAATTGTGGACTTTTTGTGTTATCTTTTATTAAGATGGATTTTTTGGAAGGGTTGATACAATCGAAAATGCTCTATAAATCCTTCATTTTTTGGATTCAATATATAATCCTTTCGTAAGCTAAATACAAGATAACTTATTGCAATTTAATTATTTTAGGATTTATATCACAAGTTTATAATATTTTTCCTATACTAATTTAATTGCATTTGAATTAAGATAAATTGATTTATTTCTGATTATTGAGGCCAAAAGACCAAAAATGAAAAACAAAGAACAACAAACATTGGTGTTGTTTGTAATATTTCTTTTATAATATCTTCTTTTATGTAATTTGATAGGGTGTAAACATGGGCGTGTTCTTCTGAATGAGTATCATTTGTATATTTAAGAGAACAGTGAACAAGTTCCTGCAAAACAATATCAGGAAAAAAAATGAGAATTATCTAATGAAGTTGATACTTTTTTCTTACCTTATATCCCTTTTTTGTTTTTAACTAACTTAGAATGTATGGTGGGTGAAATTTTATAATTAATCTTACATGTGTACAAACCTTAGACCTTAGGTATAAGAGCAAAGCAGATGGGACATTAGGGAAGGTTTAAGGCGTGGGTCTCTCACTCACGACTAAAAAGTTGTCAAAAAGCCCAAATCATAGGCCTTCGAGTTATAAGGAACTGGCAATCAGTTATGAGAATCATTTAGTTACAAATTTCATCTATACACCTTGTTGATGGAGCTTTACAAGCCTGAGGTATGTATGGGTAAACGATTAGTCATTTAAGAGGATAGCCTTTTACATTTCTATCAAGTATCTGTGCTAATATTTTGATGTTCGACTGGTGGGAAGACAGTTAAGAGTTTTGGGGAATAGTAAGGGTCTCTAAATCGACGCCGTTGAAAACATATATAAATGCCCTTTTTACTTCTTACTGTGAAACGTTTAATCTTTTTTAGAAATCCAACAAAAAACCTCTACAAATTCTCCAATTAATTTGTCCCAATTTTATTCTTGGAGATTCAATTGTTTTAACTCATGTTTTCTTAAGATTCTAACTTCTTTTCAAGTTAACATGTCTTACTTTAGTAATAGGTAGAAATCTAAATGGTTGAGAATAGCTAACAATAAAGAGTTGACACAATAAGGAGGAGTGGCCTAATTAGTTTCAACTCTTCACTTAAGGCTCTCATTTGTAGGAGATCTTGAGTTAGAGTCACTACAAAGGAGAAGAGAGGGGGAATTTTTTCTGTTGATGATCCTCTAGTCCCCTAGGTATGCTCCTTGATCAGATCACTTACGGACGTCTCTATTCTAGCGGCAATATGAGAGTTGGAACTACTAGGAAACCTGGGGTTGATGGGAATATGATGCTGAGCAGGGTCAATGATCAATCAATAGTTGACCAATCAGTATGTGACAACTCTTTGTACGCATAAGTGTGCAAGCTAAGTAAGAACCTGAGAGACTTTGGGGTTTCAGATTTACCTCCTCTAGGGCTCTTAGGGTGAGGTCTTAGTAACTTAGGATTAGTCCGACGAAGTTGGGATACCAAATGTAAATCAAAATAAAAAATAAAGAGTTGACACAGTGGGTTAAGAGTTAACACTATCGTGTCATTATTCCCCATATTAACGTGGCGACATGGTTTGAAGTAGTGGAAGATAAAAGTATAATTAGCTTAGGTAATTTTGAAGGTATAAGGGTAGATTTTCTCAATCCTTACATGAGTATTATAGCTTACTCCCTTTGAGATACTTACTCTATCAGGCCTAGTCAGGTGAATGTTTACTATGATACCTTTAAAACAAAATCAAACTCTTATTAAACACATTTTTTCTTAAGGTACCAGAGGAAATAACTTCTGAGATAGGTCTCCATCTCCATCAATATAAGACTAAGATTCTCATTATAAGAATAAGGATTCATTTGAAAATATCTATATAGATACTATTTTTACATCTGGCTCTCATGGTGTCTTGTTATTTCGATGAATCATCTTTTTAGATAAAAGAAGATTATGTAAAGAATTAGACAACGTTTTCTAATTATGCGTATTAGGTCAATTAATTATCATTGTTTGCAATCTATATAATAGCTTGAATGTCGAGCAGAATTTCTTTGAATATATTCTTAAGTTCATTGGAGATATATTTATCATTATTATTAATAAATAAATACAAATTTATTAGCCTTAAAAAATCAAACTATGCTTTATGTAGAATTGCTAGAGTATGATATGCTCTTGTTTCTTATCTCCTCCTTTTTAAGTAGCCTATCATTTAAGGGGTTCGAGCTAGTACAGATTTACATTTATGTACCAAACTCACCCTTAGGAAACCATCCAGGCTGGTATAGTTTAAACATTAAGGCTGGAGTGGTTCTGAACAAATCGCTAATAGGAATGCATGGGTGGAAGAATGAATTCATGTTCCTAACTTCAGAGGATGGAAGTGAGTGGAGCTTTATTCAATACAAGGGAAGGTGGATATGGGCTTTAAATAGACAGATGACATTTTTTTTTTGGCCTTCCATGTATGGATCTTATTGTATTGTAATAATCCCCTTCTTCTACAAGAGTTGCTGTAAAAGGATTGTCATGCCTAAGGAATTGAAAGCATTAGAGAAGAATTCCATTAGGCTTTTGTATTGGAAGCTTAAGCTTAATATTACAAAGGTGAATATTTTCGCTTTCTTTCTTCTTTTTTCTTTTGATATGTGTAGGCCATATAGGGCTAACAATTTGTTATACAAGTCCTTACGATCGCCCAAGTTTTAAATAACAAGTCTAACATAAAAAGGGGGAAGATTGTTTGGATATACAATGATATAAACAAGTTCCATAAAAAGATCACGAAGGATTTGAAGTAGGAATTGGAGGTCTTGCCACAAAGAGTTAAAGATGGGAAAGTTTGCATTTTGACTATAAACTACAAATAGTTAGAGTTTGAATGTTATAATCAAAAAGAATATTAAACTAATAAAAAGTAAAAGGTGGATGTGTGTTGTGATTTCCTAAAGAACAAGTTTCTTAAGACTTATAATTATGAAAACATTTTCACTTCTTTTATTGAATGATTTAACAAATGAAAAGAACTTATCAAGTTTAAGCATCTAGAATTGGTAATCGATGACTAGAACACCAGTGATCTTCCTACTCCTGAGTTCACCCTCAGGTCTAATCTTGAGTTTATGTCTAATAAATTTATTAATATCTTGAATCATTTAAGTGAGGAACCTAATGATGAAAGGTACGAAGAGGAATGATTTTATGCTTTTAAGGTGGACACCGAGAAGCTCGTTTGTAGTGATCATTCGTTTAAATATAGTTAGCCAATATATTAGGAGTATGAATTCTTGAAATTACATGGGTGCCAATGTCTTAGTTTATAAATCTCCTTTTAATTAGCTAGAGGTGCATTGTTTTTTATTTGTACTTTTTAGCCTTAAAGGCTCAAATATTTTGTTCACTAGTGACCATTCTAAGTGGTTTAGATTATTTATTACAATGATAAATCAATTTAAGTGTGGAGATTTTTCCTTTCACTGAAATGTGTTTATTTGTACTTATTAGCCTTAAAGGCTCAAATATTAATGCACACTTACTTCTTTTGATCTATTTTTTTTAGTACTTCTTACTTTCTAAGAGATAAATAATTCTCATTCACTAGTGACCATTCGAAGTTGTTTAGATTGTTTATTAAAGTGATAAATCATTCTAAGTGTAGAGATTTTTCATTTCACTAAAATGAGACATTTTATATGTTATTAACCTTACGACCTTTTACAAATGGTCTAGACCATTTAAGGTTGAGTTTTTCCTTTCACTTTAGCTTTGTTAGATACATTCGTCCTTTGTGACCAAGTCTCCTTCCTTTAAATCCCATTAGTCTCTAGTTGGTAGTTGATAACCCTTAAATTTCCATATTTAGTGTTGAGCAAGTTTTACTTCTATAAAACTCTCAAAATTCTGCAAGCATACAGAATCATAAATTGTAATATTAAGGTGTCGATCCCTTAAGGAATTAGTAAAACTAATTGAATCCTAACTTTGTCTAAGACTGCAAAAATGTGAATTAAAATGAAAATATTAAGCAATTGAGTATGGATTGATTGAAATTAAAATTCCAAAATTAAAATATGTAAATCAAAATGGAGTACAACTACTTAACAATTGAGATATCGCAACAACACAAGATCAAACAATTATGAGAATATGGGATTTATCTATTGTCATTTTACTACCTTAATCACTTTTGATGTAATAGGTATCGGTCCTAGATGTTAGAAAGGTTGATTATTCTCTTTCAAGATCTAATCATTAAACCCTAGTTAATAACCCTTAATTGAATCCAAAATTTCAATTTTGCAATTTCTCAATTAACAAATAATAGCCTACGTCTCCAATTAGTTCTTAAGCAACCTAATAGACAAAATGATTCTCACACAAGATCTCTCTTCGTATAATTACCGATTTGATGTTTACGTGATCTATTAGGTTATTAATTCTCATTACCCAACTTAATCATGTTACTATCGATTAAATCTCTGGTTTTGTTATAGAAGTATGCAAAAACCATAAACATCACATCTCCTAATAATTTCATTAACATCAAAAGCAAATAGATCACAAATGATTCAAGAATCAATCCCTAAATGAAGTTAGAACATCCTTAACAATATATTCAACATCCTTATGTCCATAGCATACATTAGATAAAGTAAATAACAAGAGGAATGTAGAAATAACTTGGAATGGATGGTTAGAGTGGTTGAATAGCAGCAGCTCCTGCAACTTCTTCCTCTCTTCTCTTCTTCTTTTTTCTTCCTTGTCTTCTCTCCCAAAGTGGTAAGATGGAGGCTCCTTTAATTAGGTTCATTTAATGATCTTATATAATCCTGAGGCCATTTAGGGTAAAAAAAAAAGGTTTTACCCAAGCCAAAAAGTCTAAAAAGACTTTTCAAAAATGAAAACAGAAGAAGATCCTCGCATTTGCCGCGTGCCTGTTATGATCGTGATAGAGATTTCATAACCTTAAAATTTGGCTTCTGTCACGATTATACCTAGTGTGATCCTCTTCTTTCATGATCATGATAGGAGTGTCACAATTATGACGCTGGGGGAGACCGTCTGTCATGACCGAAATAGGCATTACATGATTATAACCTTGTTCCTTTTGTCTAAGCTTTCTCCAACTTCCTTCAATCTTCTTCATCTACGTTCATACATTAACAAACACATCAAAATACCTCAAGTACATAAAATTGAAGTTCAATATCATGCTCTAACCATAAAATACTCAAAAACATAAACATAAAATTGCATTAGCATAATTCTAAGCCTAAACATGCACAAATTATCTACTTAACACCTAAAAACACACTAAAACACTTACCAAAAAAATTTTAAAACTATAACTAGCATTTAGCTCCACTATAACCAATACTTCCACTTTGAAAGGTGAGTTGAAAGGTGATTCCCTTATCAAGGTATTCCTAATGATATAGTAAATTTGTTCTACCTAGGTTCCTTCAAACCCTAGTCCAAAGACTTTAAAGAATAATCTTATTTTTACCTTTACTAAACCATTGGTTTGTAGGTATTTAGTATACGTAAAGCATTGCTTGATCTTCACCTAATTGTAAAATTATGAGTATCTTCTACTACTAAACAAAGGTCATTGTTTGTGATGATATCTAAATAGACTTTATAATGACCGATTATGTTGACTTTAAAAAACTGCTTTATAATTCTAATTATAATGGTTTTGTAGGCTTTAGCTTCTACCCACTTAGTAGAGTGATCAATTGCCACTAAAAGAAAGTTAATTTGGTGGACTATTATAGGGAAAGGCAAGGCCAAAATTTTTTTTTCCTCTACGGAACAAAAGGAATTGAACTAAAGAGAGATGCATGTAAAACAGAGTATTATTAGAAATTGTCACATTTTCACATACTTTTTGAGTTTCACTCTTTAATGTTCATCAATTATATCCCTACATGAGTAGTTTATAAGCAAACATAAAAGGTCCCTTGATGTTTTTCAAATTCTCATTCATGGCATTACTTTTTTCAATTCCTAAGGAATCAAATGTAAGTCTATGTTCAAGACTTAGCTACTCCAAATATTTTCACTTATACCTCATCATAGTTTCCTTTTTAACTTCAAATGTTCCAACCACTTGGTTCATCACTAACTAAGAGTCCAAACCTATATTTATCTCCCTAATTGCAAGTGGAAGGTCAATCTTACCACGCATGATAATACTTTATACTCTAATTTATTACTTGAGGCCTTAAAGTTGTGTTTTTATTCATATCTAATCTTTACATCGAACATCCCTTTGAGCATAAAGTTTGTCCCACTACTTTTTCCATTACTAAACTAATAAATGCTACCAAATTTTAACTAGTTATGCTTTCTCTACGTACTTTAACTTATCAACGTACACATTATATCAAGAACTCAACGATTACTTTACAAATTAAGGGATGTCTTTGATACATTTGAATATCATACTCATCCAATTGCATATATCATTTGATTAACACACATAATATTAAGATTTATATAAAGTTTGATGTAAAGACAGGTAGTTATACAAAATTTAAGATTTATTACAAAAATCACAAAAGCTAAGAATGCCTTGTCTATCTTTGTATATCTCTCTTTGAACTTATAAAGAATCTTAATAATTTAGCACATTAATTTTTGTTGGCTATGCTATTTCTTTTCTAAGACTAAACTACAACCAATTTGAAATACTAGAGTAAAGAAATTAAGGTTCTCTCAAATACGAGTAGATAGTAGTAAGAGTTGAAATAGATAGTATTTTAACTGCTCAAAAGTTTGCTAACACTCTAGACTAACTAAAATTCTATGCATGCCTATTTGCATAGAAAAAGGGTAAGTAATGATCCAATGACCCAAATAGGAATATAGCTAGGCTTGCCAATCTACTTATTAACCTTGTGACGCATAGAGGTTTCACATACTATATTGCCCTTTTTTTCCAGGTTAACTTATATACTTTATTGAGTCACTATGAAGCCTAAAAGCCTTCATACTTATAGCTTAAACACAAACTTATAAGGATTAAGTTTCATTTCGAATTTACATATAGTTTTAAAGCAATCCCTTGTATCTATGAGATGGTCTCTTATTCTTAGTCTTCACTATCATATCTTTTGTTTATTTTCTTTATACTTTTTTCTAGAAGAAGCTTAAACATTTTATTGACCAATCTTTAATATGTCACCTTTGTATTATTCAATCCAAATGACATTACCTAATAGCAATAGGTACCATTATAGGTTGCAAAAGAGATTTTCTCTATATTTGAACCATATATGGGGGGTTTACAGTATCTAGAGTATGCATCCATAAAGTTCAACAACCCAGACATGTCAAAATATCTACTAAGTAATTAGTTTTAAGTAAATGGTAGTTTCATTTAAGGTAGGTCTTTCTTAGGCCAGTGAAGTCTATGCTAATGTGCCATTTCCTACAAGACTTTTTGATCACTATCATGTTAGTGAGCTATTTTAGATACTACATCTAACATACAAAACCAAATCATAACAAATTAATGCTCAACTTAAGTACTATTACCTTAAGGTTGATTTCCCCATCATTTCAGGCCATAACTAGTGATGTTCATGCACTCTCTTACTAATAACTCTATAAACACCCTCTTAATAATCACCCTTACCTTTATAATTAGAGTATCTCAAATTCACACCTATCACTTCTTCAACAAGCTCTTCCCTATACTCTCTCCTTAACTCTTGTGAGTCAATTTCATATATATTAGAGATTTTTTTTGTCTTCAAGGTATCAAATAAAACAATTTGGTCACCTTTAGGTTCTTATACAACTTAGCTACACCATTTTCAATCAAAAAATTATTAACAATTAATAGGATGATACTAACCTTCCCTAATATAAGCTTGTTATCTAAAGGATAGTTAAATATGTGTAATTTCATAAATCATATGTCCTGACTAATTTAAGTCTCCAACTTCATCAACAGTATGATCTTTCCTAAGATGTCGATCTGTCACATACAAGATCCTACTAATGGTATTGAAACAAGTATGAGTTGTGCTTTGGTTATTCTTAAAGTGAGGCATTATAAAACAAGATGTCAATAAAGTGACCATTTCTTACCATAATCCTTCTTACCTATAGTTGGTCAAAGTTGTTATTATAACCATTAAATCATCATTAAGGTTGACCAACTCAAGATCCTCCTCTGTGAAAGTGATCTACTCTGTCAATTTCATTTTTTCTTTGAATAGTGAACAACATTGATCAAAGTCTCAATCCTATATGCAAACTTCTTCATTTGGGTTATGCTTATCTTCAAATCTCTACCTGCAATAGTGTTGACAACTCTACCCTTTGGTGATGCTTCACCATACTTGTCATTATGCTTCTATGAACAGAATTGATTACCATACCTGCTCCTATTACAAGGCCTAAGACTATTAGTGACAAAATGTCTTAGTTACCCCTTCTTTAATAACAAGTCCATGGCCTTTTTGAGTTCATTATATTAATCCATGTCATACCCTTAATCTTGGTGAAAGTGACAACTTTATTAAGGCATTTGACTTCAAAGCTGCTTATTAGCAATTTTAACAGATTTATGTTGTCCTTACTTCAAACATAGTTAAGGATGTACTTAAGGGACACATTAGCTTTGGAAAGGAAGTACCTTCAAATCCTTAGGTTCTCTTTTCCCCCTTTACACATTTCTTTCCTCAGGTTCTCTCTTACTAGATAGTTCCAACGTATTTCCTTCTTTTCATCTTTCCATAATCCCTTGGGAAGATTGTTCAGTCATTTTTGGAGAGTGATCAACATCCTCCACGGTGATGAAGCATTGTGCCAACTCTTGCATCTCCTTTAAAGTGTACACCTTGTCCATAGTAAGAGATCTCTACAAAGGTTGGAGGCAATATAAGAATTTCTCAAAAGTTGTAGTTATTATGATAAAGTTCAAAATTTACATCTAAGTCATTTCCTTACTAAATCCCCAAATATAATGTCTGAAGCTCTCCCCCTTCACTTGTACCACATTAAAGAAGCTGGAGAAATCTCTATCCTTAATTTGTTATTGACAAAGTGAGCTTCAAATATGGACTTCAGTTGCCTAAAACTTGAGATAGACCCTTTTGAGATGGTCTGATATTAATCCCTTATAACCCTTTCCACAGTGATAGAGAAAGCCTTATACTTTAAAGTATCTAAAGCTCCTTGTAAGTCCATTTCTTGGTACCAAACGACATGATATCGTTGGGAACCGGGAGGATCTGATCTCGACTACAATGGAATAATCACAAAACTTTTTCGTGACTTTTGATTTCCTAAAAACCAAGATCTATTTAATTTTATAAAATGGTTAACACAAATCATAATAAAGCGGAAATTTAATTTGTACCTTATTCCGAAGCTTGATCTTTATTTTGTTGTATCCCTCGAACTGTTCCTGAAACTGATCTGCTTCAACCACCATAACCTCATAAACGTCCGGCCTCTAACGATATTCACATAATGAGTTGAGAGAATTCTGTAACTCTTACATAGAGGGTTACGCACAAAGTTCTAGCTCCATAGAGCTTAAGCTTATTTATAATAAGCTTTTGGATGTTTTAGTAATTTAATTGAAATTAAATTCTAATTTCAATTAAATTTTAATTAGAAATATAAATAATTCTAATTAAATACCAATTATGCCCATATACAATTCAATATCTCGTATTGATCCTTATTTATTAAATATCTCATATTTAATCATAAAGTTTCTCAAGCTTTATAATCAAGTCCAACTTGATTAAAGTAACTTTGCTCTCTTCAACCGATTCTATATATGAGACCCATTAGGATCCCAAATATGTTAGCAATGATTATAAATTCTAATTCTAATTCATAATTAGAATTAGATAAATTAAAGTCTTTAATTTATCTTTAATTCTACAATTAAACAATTTATAATCATAGATCAAGATTGGCATCTAGCAACGCATCATGACCACCCAAATATTTAGGAATGTCAAAGTGGTTTTGACTAACCTTTCCGTGCGTGATTTTTCTGTATAATGCAATCCTTTCGTCAACCAATGTTCCAATTAGACATAAAGCATGGAATTAATGTCTACTATGTTTTGAGTCCAATCATATTAGTTCTCCATCATTAGCCATTGATTCAATTAATGATATTTGTAAACTATTTATAAAAAATCATTCCACCTTGGCCAAGAATTTCCCGAATCAATATTAATTGAGAACAACGAAACATTATCCCCAATTACTTTAGGGTGATGAATCCTACTTGATCACTCAACTACCTCCATATAGTTCATGCTACATTCAATGACTACCGATTAAATGACCCATGATTAAATAGATCATAAGTAGTATCAAAACATAGCAATCCCCATACAAGATAACTTTGATGACCTCAAGTCAAAGGATCACTCATACAATAATTACAATGAGAATTCCATAGACATACAAGTAATATTCCAAATGGATTTCTCATGTTTGGTCTATTCAGTGAAGTTGGTCTCTAACAAGCACCCACACGTTTGTTTAAGTATCTCTATACTTTAGCCTATGCGATCGACTACTTCCTTCATAAGGAACAACACAATGTATGCTAGTCTTTTTACGTTCTATTAATATCCAATCTGAATAGAACAATGACTAGGAACATTTAGGAATAATACGTAAATGCAATATAAATCTCATAATTATAATCTCATTATAATTTCATTTGCAATGTACAATTATTTCATGAAATTTATCATAGACACTTATACATGTACAAGATAAAGAATGTCTTTAAATAATTTGTCATTAAACTACAACCAAAGTGATTGGCTGTAGGGCATAAACCAACAATCTCCCACTTGCACTAAGCCAATCGTTTAAGTATCTCATACCATATCATCATATGATGATTATTCTACTACTTGGATAGTGGCTTAATGAGAGAATTCTATAAGATTCTCAATAGTGAGCAATTGCTTAAAACTTAAAACTCTCTTCTTAATTATCATCATAATTAAGAAATTTGCCTAAACACATTTTTGGATCTATGATGAGACATTAGCTCATTAAGCATGCCTAATGGCTGTAATGTTCTATAATACATTACTGTCTTGAACAATGCAAAGAAACTATATTAAGTTCACTAAATAACTTGTTGATCCAATAATCATTTCTACTAAACGAAAAATGTATTATGGCTTAATTAGCAATCAATTGCTACATTGGAACCTTTTCAATCCTAAATGATATTGTTCTAAGTAAATAAACCTTAATTAGGATTTACTTCTAAAGTATATCCTTATCTTCTTGA
>JAOQML010000008.1:31340544-31352527 GCA_027568935.1 Erythroxylum urbanii
TTTGAACTAGGCCACAATGTATATTTGTGCAAAAGAATTACATGACATTTGAGCTAACCATAAGTGTATGCATTTAGACTGAAACTCCCCGTGAGCTGGAACATTTTTCATTGTGTCTTGGACAGGATAAAGCATCCTAACCTCTAAACAGGAATGTATGACTACTGGTTATTGTTTTGCTAAAATTTAAAATTTGTAGCCAATAGTAAGTATTTCGTTATGAATTTTTCAGATCATAATCTATTGACGCAATACCTAAGAAATAAATGTTGCACGAATACTTTAAGATTATTAGATACATTTAATTTAAATACGAATTAATTTTCATGATGAAAATAATTTTAATGAATAAGCTACGTTTGGATTTCACAGCTAATTATTTTTAGCTAAGTTATTTTTAACTGCAAATGCTTTTTGTAGCCAAAAAATTTTGGAAAATGACCTGTGTGTGTTTTCGTAGCAAAAGTTTATTAGCTACAATTTCAAAAACTAGAAGAAATCTAAGCTAAAACTCAAATATGTCTGAAAATAAAAAAGCTGTCTAAACGACATTGTAGCAAATTATTTGACAACCTAATTGAAGAAATTTCCCTAGCTAAATACCCAAATTTGGGCCAAACTTTTTTGGGTTTGATCAATTTAAGGCCAAATATTTTAACCACTTATTTAAGGTCTAAACATTATCGAGTCTGCTCAATGTTAGGCTTTTTTGGACAAAATTTTGGCAATATCATACATGTGTTCTTTCTATATATAAAACGTCTATTTGAAGAGGCCAGGTGGATTTAAAATGCCATGTAAAAAACAAGCGTGACTTACGTGGATTTTTAGGAACAAAAAGAAAATCATTTCCAGAATCCTAAATTTACTTCTAATCCCCCAACTCATCCTCTCTCTTTTAAGAACTTAGCAAAAGGGGTTATCTGCATCATCACCGCCAATCATCATCACTACCGATCAAGGGGTTGTCTTGCCTCCTTCACGCATCATCACTATTGATCACTCTAATTCCTCTCACTTTAACTTCAAGGTTTGTATTTCACCATTCTTACTTTGTCTTAAACATTAGTTGTGGATTTGGGAATTTTTGATGTTTGAAGGGTTTACACTACTCACAATTCTCATTTTTTTACTGAATTCCTTCTCTCTCATTTCATCATTCTTCTTCCCCAAAAGCCATTTTTTCTTCTGCAATTTGTACTACATTTTTTAAGATAACAGCTGGGAATACCTGAGAATGAGCTCAATTAGGAGTTCTTCAAGGTAATGAGGTCGATTAGAGGATTTAGTTTATTATTTTCTTGGTTATAATGAAGGGTTTTACAAGAAATTTTTGAAATTTTCATCTTTGATAGTAGAGGAATGCATTCTAACCTTGATTCGAGGTCATACAAGCTGATTTCTTCAACTTATCTAGTTGAATGCGACTATGATGGACAGGCAAATATTGTTACTCTAACTTGAAAGCACCTAGATGGACTTCTTGGACTGATGAAAATCCAAAAAGAAAGTTTTATGGCTGTCAACTATTTTCGGTAATTTTGTACATTTTGATGTTGTTTTATATAAATATGTTCATATTTTTCATTGACGAATTGTTCTTTTTCGTTTCATGGTAGAGTGGAAATGTATGTGGATTTCATGAATGGCGTGATGAAAGATTTTCTCCAAAAGCAAGACAGATTATTTAAGAGCTGGAAAATAGAGAGAAGATGATATATCGTCAAACTAATCTATCGAAGGATGAAGTGGCAGAGTTAAGCGAAATTGTTATAGATGTTTTGGAAGCTAAAATTATTATACCAAATTTGAAGTTGAAGAATGAGTTACATGCCACGAGGAGGAGTAATGAAACACATTCAACAAATTGTTGGAAATTTGTAGCTTGTTTAAGCTTTTGTTTACTAGTTTCACTTCTGATTATTAGCCTAAATGATGAAGGCAATTCAGGCAATAATTATATGTTTAAAGCTTTACCTAGAAATGGTTTTATGTACTAGAATAGTGTCTAAATGCAATTGAGCTTACCTGATATTGTTCATTCCTTTTTCTGATATGATTTTGATTGAGTAAAAAGTTGGTTAAGTTGGGATTTGGGAGGAGTGTAGACTGCAATTGTTTAATGTTTCAAGATCTGGAACCATATTATGATTGTGACATTAAGGATTTATATGTTGGAGATTATGTGTTCTAAAATTATAGGTTAATTGTCTACTTGGTAACTCTTTATATTAACAATGTACATCTTATGTATCTTTTTTATTTTTAAAGGTTAAAAGTGAATTTTTCTGGATTTATCTTGATACTAGTAGATGAATTTTTGAGGTTAATGTCTTAAATTAGAGTAATGGTTTTCTTCACATAATCTCATTCAATTAAACAAGATGATACCTTTTTTCCTTGCTTCATAGATCTACCATGCTATATAAAAAGATTTGTTAATCTCCTTTTTAGTGTCTAAATGCAATTGAGCTTATAAAGATGTTTTGCAGCATAGGCATACAAACGCAGTTTCATCATCTAGCATTCATAAGCTTCCAAAAAAAGAAAAAAAAAACCTAAAAGAAAAGAAAAAGCAATTCTACTGAAAATACCTATCATTGCATTCATTCATATAATAACATGTAATGCTAACAAGATCCTTACAATAATAACAGCTGCCTAATGACATTCAATAGATATCTAACATATCAACCATTGTTCACTACATAAATATCACAAAATTGATGGATATAAGTATCATCTAATGTTCACTACATAAAACACTAAAAACACAATTGTGTTTACATTTCCCCTTTCCCTTTGAAAATGCAGTTTGACTTTCTTGACTTGAACTCACATGCCCAGTAATAGCCTGCTTGCTCTTTTTTTTATTTCTACCCAGGGTTTATTAGTCTCTAACTTAGCCTTCCCAGTTGTAGATAAAATACAAACATTATTAACTTCAGTTGAATCATTTAATTAATGTTAAATAATATATCCAAAATTAAATAGTTAATTGATTTTTAATAACAATACAAAAATTTAACACTTACATTTAGCATCTGCAACTCTGTCGTTGGATTTGTGTATATTCCTATCCATATCCTTATCATCCATTTCTTGAACTTCCATTTTGCTTAATGTTAAAGAGAAGAGTATGTGACAGGCTATTTTCCTAAAATTTTTTCTTAAAATTTTGGGCTAGATCTGCCAGCAAACATTCTCATTCTGCTTTCATCATTTACAACACCATAGCTAGGCCCTCTTAACCATAAAATGACATTTGAAATTTTCCTTTTAGTGGTCTTTTTAGTGATGACCTTCGAAGATGTAGAAATATTTATTGTTTCTGAAGCACCTCTAGGTGCTGGAAGAACAACTGAGGTTGTTGCATTTGCACTTCCACATACATGAGAAGTAGTTAAGGCATTGACAGTACATATAGCAGTTCTAGCACTAGTAGATATAGACACAGTTGCAAAGAAAGAGGCATTCTCTCCTTTTTTTTTTCTTTTCTTTACCCTTTTAATACTGTTAGATGTAAATGTAAAAGCATTTACTTAGATTATTGTGTTGGTTTCAATTGTTCAAATGTTTTCTCGGGTTGACTATGAATAGGTCGTGTTTTCAGTTTATTTCATCATAGCTATAGTAGGCATATAAATAGCCAAAAAATAAAAGTAAAAAAAATTGATGTGAAACTTTTACTTTTTGTTGGTCAGTCATTATATTCCAACCAATTCTAGAGCCCAAGTGTGGTGAATCTTCTTATAGTCTTTTAATGAACCATTTCCAAGCAACAGTATTCTCATCTTTAACCATACCCCAAGCAACTGGAAATATTTAATTGTTTCCATCTCTTCCCATAACATATAGAAGTTCACCCTTAGTTATGGTCTTAAGCCATTATCCATCTAGGCTAAGATAAAGCCTACACCTATGCCTAAACCCATGTTTAAAAGCTTCTAAACATATGTACATTCTTTCAAAAACAAATGGAGATATTAGAATTAGCTGAGACATTGTCATTTTAACTGTGCTACCTGAGTTGGTTTGCCTAATGACTTTAGCATAAGACCAAAGATTCCCAAACTCGTCTTCAACGTTGATCACATCACTGTCGAATATTTTTTTCTTTGCTCTTCTCATCATTCTCATATATACTTCAACACCAAAAGAATCCTTAACGTAAAATCTGATATCATCATTCTTCAAAAATGGCTCCTTTTTAGGCTTATCCATTAACAAGTCAAATAAGATACTAGTATTCATCTTAGGATTTGTTTAAACCCTATTACAGTTATGAGTGTCCCTAAATTTCCTAGCTTGAAAAAACTGTAGCTTCCTATCAAATGCTCCATATATATACCAAGGGCAATTCTCTATCCTACATTTACTTTGGACAAATTTGGGCTTATTTTTGGTAAACATGACAACCCTCTTTGTTTTAATGGATAACAAACTAACTGCATGCTTAAATTACAAATGATTAAGAAAAATCATCCCTAATTCAATGTATGGCTCAGCAACATTTTCATCATAAACAGGGTATTTTCTTTTCTTCCTAGTTGCATCATCTACCACGTCATCTATATCACTAACAAGTTCCCCATAGTCATCACTATCTTTATCACCTGCATCATCTTCATGGTCTCCATCATTTTCATCATCTTCATCTCCTTCCTCTAAATCCTCTTCAGCTAAACCATCCTTATTAACATCCACAAACTCAGCTCCTTCCTGTTCACCTTTTGGATTCCTAAACTTAACTCTAAAATTATCTCTCTCATCTCTATTATGGTCCTTATCTCCATCATATACATCATCAATACATTCATCTTCGTTATCCTCCATATTTGCTTCATCCCTATTATATCCATCATTAACATTCAAGACATCATCTAAATTTTCCACATTCTCTACATTTTCATCGATATTATCTACATTACCTCCAAACCCTACATTATTAACTTTCTGACCCCTTATCTTCAACTATGTTATCCTGATTAACGTTTTCTACATTTTCATCAACAACTCCATTATGTACATTATCTTCAAACCTTAAATTGTTAACATCCTAAATATTATCTTCAACTATATTATCCTAATTAAGCTCATTAGGTTCATCCTCAATCATTTCAATAAGGGTATCTACACCATGTTCAATATAAATATAAATAGCACTAGTAACCATCATCTCACTAACCATAGCTAACATGTTAGCATCATCTTCTATAACCCTCAAACTATTAAATAGTTGAAAACCAGACCTAAGATACAAAATCTTGTTCTTATTGTTATAACCACTATTCTTACATACATTAACCAATTCAAAGTAGCTGAGTAAGTTAGGATCAATTTTTATTTCATCCACAAAACCACCCTCATACCTAAAATTATCACCCACATTAACCAAAGATCCCATATGCTGAAACTTTATAATTACCTATAATGACCTCATCAAATGCTTGTAGCTCCCTCTCCTACTTCAGTAGGATTATTTTGCATCACTCTAATAGGTAGATTGCCCACTCCTAAACAAAACAACAATAGTATGTCATATGAAGGTAGTAGACTCAAACCGATTCAAAGAAAGTTATGAAGGTAGTAACCTATGGAAGTACACTCAACAAGGAAAGGAAATCACTATAGATGGAGTCATATGGCTCAATCCTCACTTTGGCTCTACTGAAAACTCATTATACATCCCTGCACTACCTCATTATTTAAATGTCGATTTATGACTAAGCTTATCTAACCAACTACTTTTCATCACTCTATATGGTCCACTTTCTACTTAAGTAGCCTAATCTGAGTTCAAGCATGCATTCAATCTAATTCTAACTAATATGATAGAATTTCAAGGAAATATTTATCAGAGTGACTCAAATGTGGTTCCATTGCTAACATAATGCACACACAATATGCCTAAACATGCATCCTATTCAACACAAAGAACTTTGATGTCACCTCCCCACATTTAAAGATCACATTGTCCTCAATGTGACAAACCAACAACCAAATAAAGGAAAATGACATCAAACCATACAAAAAATATAAAAAATAAAACAAACCAAACAAAAGAAATTTAAACAAACGAATGATATAAACCTAAACAGAAGATACTGAAGCAAATCAACATTAAAGAAATTATAACTAAACAAAAGACATAACACACAAACAAATAATATAAAACCAAATACATATGAAATGAAATGCAATCACACAAATGAAACACTAAAATTTAAAAGTTTAAGGGTAAGAAAAGCTTATTCCGAAGATGGTTGTGACGATGATGGTGTAGAAGCTTCAAAATTGTTCCTTCAACAGAAGTTGAGAAACCTCTTCTTCAAACTATGTTGCTCCTTGTGAACCTGCTGCATTTGAGTGCCGATTTCATCGAGTTGGGATGTCATTTGCTGTTGATTTGCAGTTATTTAGTTGAGAATTGATTGATATCTGTCAGCTGCCGCTGGTTCCCTCGGTTCCTCCACTATTGCTTCCTCCTCTAGTTCTGGAGCTGTGTTGGATGTGGAGGGTCGGTCCATGACTGTACTGGAGCCCCTCCTACTCCTCACTACAGTGTGCATCTGAGGATTGCAAAGTTCTGTAGATTAAACCTCCACAATCTCAGCACGTCTCAAATAGGTATGAAACATGTCATGGGGAGCAATATGCAAATTCTCGATATTAACATTATAAAATACACCCAAAGCAGAAGCAATATAAGCCATCCCAAAAGACGTATTCTTTGTAGTAATCACACTCACTAGTGATCGAAAAATTCTATAAGGATTATTGATTTTAAGCTTTATATCCATGCACCATAAAAAGAAAAGTTCTTTAGTTGAGCATTTATTGATTTCTGTTTTATTAAACACAGTCAGACACATAAATTTATGTAACAACAAATGCTCAACACTCTAAATTAGAGAGTTTGGTGCATTACCTGAATTAAACAATTCACGTATAATAGAGTAATTAAGTTTAAAAATATTGCCACCTAACCTAAACCAAAACAAATCCATTTTACAATGATACCTAACTGTTGTGAAAAACTATAAAGATATGGTGGTAGTAATAGGTACGTCACACCGAATAAATCTATTCCACCCTATTTTCGTAGCTCTCATTCCTATATTTTTTAACACTTCAAAATCAAAATACCTAGGAGTAACTATTACTCTACTCCTAAAGTCACGAAAACGTGCACCTTCTTTTTCTGAGTAAATCAAAAATGGAGCTCGATAGGCTACCGCTAAGTTGGGCTTCCCTTAGTCGAAAACTTGAAAGAGGAGCTCGTCGACCAGTTGCCTAACCCTCATCGTCCATGGTGGAGCCATTGTTAGACAAAAATTTACAAAAACGAAAGAGAGAGAGAGAGTGAAATTTGTATTTTAGAGAGAGAAAATAAAATCCCACCTAAATTCTTGTATATTTAAGTGATTGATGAATGAAAAGAATGAATGAATGTAAGATTAATAGAAAGAGATGAAGAAAATACCAAGAATCTAGATGAAAAATGAAGAGTTTTAGAGAGGGAGGAGAGAAAATCGTGTTCTAGAGGGAGAGGGAGTGAAATTTTGAAAAGCAAATGAGACAAGAAAGGGGGGAAATTTTAAACTCCCTTATGGGAATCCCCACAATTCCTAAGAACGTGGAATTCCTCTCCAGAAACTTTCTAGAGAGGATTCCCACGTCCGTGGGAATCTCGAGAATTCCCACGAGCATGGGATTCCTCTCCAAAAACGTCCTAGAGAGGTTTCCCATATCCGTGGGAATCACCAGAATTCCCACGAATGCATAAATTGGTGATTCTCGCAAATTTCAAACCTTCTTCTAAGCTTATATACATTCTCCAAGATCCCAAAACCTACAAACAAATCAAGATAATATCATCAATAAGAAGTTTGAAAAGAAAACAAATTGAAATCCAAACAAACTCAACACAAACATCAATCAAATTCAATTCAAACATGATCATAACTAAGGAATTCAAATGAACTATTAATTGAACAAAAAAACGCATAGGCTAGTTGACTCCCATTGGTTGCCTCCCATGTAGCGCTTCTGTTATAGTCAGTAGCTCGATGCTCCTTCTTACTCATGGCGGTTTAAATGACCGGAATGATAGCGGTGCATAAATTGATCTCAAACTTTATACAGGGGCTACCTTATTCTAGGCTCCACCTTTATCATTAGTTTCCTTTCTTTGCCTTCTCCTATGCGTTCGTTTCTTCCTGAACGCATTTCCAGGTTCCTCAATATTTTCCCATCCCCCTTGAAGTTCAGGTTCCTTGATATCTGTCAGGATGGTGTAAGACAATAATTTTTCATCGATACCTTAAATGTTAACTACTCCTTCCTTACTCTCAATATTAACTTGCCCTATCAACATCAATAATCGTATGAGCAGTAGCCAGAAACGGTCACCCCAAAACTATAGGAGTTTCCTTGTCTTCACTAATATCCAATATGTAAAAATCCATGGGGAAGGTAAATCTATTAATGTGTAGCTGCACATTCTTGATCAGCCCTTTTGGCAAATTCATCATCCTGTCACTCGTTTTTATTAATGTCTTAGCCAGCTCTGGCTCTTTTAGACCTAACTTTTGACTTAATGAATAGGCATCATGTTGATTCCTACTCCCAAATCTACAAATGTCTGATCTATCTTAACTCCATTTATACTACACGAAATGAATATGTCTCATAGGTCTTCTTTCTTCTGTGGTACATGTAGACTTCCTCCTGATGTATGATTGATAACCTCTTCTTTCAACGACCCCTTTAACATGAGCTTTGTCTGGAGTTGATTTATTATGTCTATCATCTCGCTTAACTCCCCTTCCTTAGAATTCTGAGCTATTTCACTTAAAGATGGCTTCCACTGAGAAAATATTTGATGTGGAAGTCCAAGCTAAAGTTCCTTAATCAACTCGCTTACTAGTCCACTTGGAAGGACTTCCAACACTGTTTGTTCTTCCTGCTTTATTTCCTTCTTCCTCCTCATGTTTACTTTCTTCTTTCTCTATCTGAGTAATGGCCATGATTCTTTTCTTCGGATTCACCTCTGTGTTTGGCCTACTTGAACTTCTAGAATATAGATAGATGATGCATGATTCTTTAAAATCTGATCGAATTTTGCTTCCATCCTCTTTTGATTTTCCTAACTTGCATGCATCCTCTTATGATTCTCTTCTTGTGCTGCCAGTTTGGACCATAAAACCTCCATCATCTTATCCAATTTGCTTTCCAATGCTCCGATTCGATCTTACTGGAATCCTAGCGATCCTTGTGGTATTTGTTGGCCACCTGTATTATTGTTACTCCAAGAAAAGTTTAGGTGGTTTTCCCAACCCGAATTATATTTGTTCAAATATGGGTTATTACCTTACTGCGGCTGGCCTAAATAGCTTACTTGTTTGGTCCCGCTGGCTCCCAATAGGAAACATTATGCTAAGCTGTGGTTGTTCTCCCCACACAACTGACATTGTGCTTGCATTACCTTAACTGCTGAGGTAGACGTTCCTTGCATGTTGTTTAGCTACTTCGTCAAAGCTGTGATCTGAAGTTGCAAGGCAATAACTGAGTCAATAGGTATCATACCTTTTTGTTCCTTTTGTCCTTGTCTACTCTTCTCGCTCAAACACATGCAGTTGTTGCTTGCTAACTCTTCCAACAAATCATGGGTTGCTTCTATCATTTTTCTCATCAGTGAACCTTTAGTTGCTGCATCAATTGTGCCCTTTATGCTAGGATTCACTCCATTATACAATGTTTGAAGTAGAAATTCCCTCTGGAGGTTGTGATATGGATAGCTACTCTGAAGTTCCTTAAATCTCTCCTAAGCTTCATAAAGAGATTCTCCATTGTTTTGCTGGAAATTTCTTATCCCCTTGATAATCCTTGTTGCCTTTGTCAAAAGAAAATACTTCGCAACGAATGCTTGGGCGAGTTGCTCCTAAGTCGCGATCTAGCCTGGATGCAAAGAATTGTACCATGTTTTAGCCTGATCCTTCAATGTGAATGAAAATAGTGATAGCTTCACCGCATCGTCAGATATTCGTTGAATCTGAATATGTCACAAATCTTTAAGAATTTTGCAATGTGGGCATTCAAATCCTCGTTGGATAGCCAGTAGGACTACACACTATTTTGAAGAATGTTAAGTAGTGCCGACTTTATCTTAAAATTGTTCACTTAAACTACCGACCTTGCTACTCCTTAACTAAACCCTCGCCTTATGAAATCCTTGAGTGTCATTTCCGGTTCTCCTTGCTCTCCTTCTTTAGCCATATCTTGATTTGAGAAATTTGGATGCTTTGCCCTTCTTATTTCTGTTTCGTGCTTCTTAATGTCAGAAAATTCATTCTCTATAGCTTCTTTCATCCTTTGTGTACTCCAAGTGTTCATGCACCTGCAAATACGCAAGGAAAAGTATCAAGAACTCTTTAATCAAAGTAATATAAATCAAACACGATGCTCAACAATCAATCCGAAGCAACGACATCAAAAACTTTTTGATGGTAAAACCTATCTACTTGCTTTATTGTTGGACCCCATTTTCGAAGTCGAACTTACATGTAGCATATCTTAATACGTGAGGTTATCTCCCAAAGAGAACCACCTTAATCATTATCGTTTTATCGTCTCTTCTCCGATACACCATTGTCACATACTTATTACACGTATTCATCGCCCATACTTGTCTTCAACAACTCTCTTTCTTAGTTCAGCTCCGCTCTTCAACTATCATTTATCCATTTCAATCTAAAGAACTTCAAAACACAGCGTTGGCAAGTCCACACTTTACATATACGTGCTTTAGGGTTATTGGCATAACTTTAGCTATAGACATCCAAATCAGGGTCTCTTTAGCTAGTTTGAAAGAGATTTGCAAGAACTACAACTTTCATGAGATCTCAAAGGCCAATTTTATCATCTGGCAGGTCAAAAATGAGACAGAAGATAACCCATGAATAGTAACCCAGACGATAGTGCTAACCATAACACAGACGATAGCGTGAACAGTATCACAGACGAAGTCTATGAATAGTAACACAGATGATGTTTTCTGATTGTCATAACTTTCTCTAGAGGAATCGGATCAAGGTGTTCCTTATATGGTTTGAAAGAGAAATCCAAAATCTACAACTTCCATGAAGACCTCCGAGTCTAATTCTATTGTCTGAGGGGTCAAAAATGGGATAGAAGATAGGTATAGGTGAACTTAGAAGAAGCAAAACATAGACGGAGTTCATTCGTCTATGAACAGTAAACCAAACGAAGAGTATGAATAGTAACATAGATGAATTCATTCGTCTGTGAACAGTAACACAGGCGAAGAGTAGGAATAGTAACATAGAAGAACTCATTCGTCTGTGAACAGTAACACAGACGAAGAGTAGGAACAGTAACATAGGCTAATCCTCTTCAACTAATATCACTTCTTAACTCCTTCTTATAATCCTTGGCCTATGATTCATCCTCTGTAGTTGACTTTTATCTTCTGGGTTAACCCCTTATCGTCTGTGGTCTATCCTCTGTGTTCTTACGTCCTCACAAATGATCCTTTTACTCTTGATTCATCCTTTCCTCTGTGTTCTTACGTCCTAACAGACGATCCTTTTACTCTTGATTCATCCTTTCCTCTGTGCTCTGACGTCAGTACAGACGATACTTCTCCTTTATATTTTCCCTTGCCTCTGTGTTCTGACGTCAGCATAGACGATACCTCTCTTTTCTATTCCTTCTTGCTTTTGTGTTCTGACGTCAGTACAGACGATACTCTTCCTCTATATTTTTCCTTTCGTCTGTGTTGTGACGTCATCATAGACAATTCCTTTCGTCTGTATTTTTTTATATGTGTTCCTTCCCACTTACGTGCTATTCTAAAACTAACACCAATTGGAAAATTTGTCAAGCAAAGCATGCACATGCATATCTCATTATCCAAACCTTTAATATAACAGAATCATACCACTGAATTTAATTTCAT
>JAOQML010000008.1:31388644-31405217 GCA_027568935.1 Erythroxylum urbanii
GCCAAATAAATGTGTATATCACAATTAACTTATGTCTAACGTGCATTTATCTTAAGTCATATAAATGTCTCATGCATGACTATTCTGGCCTAATAGGTAACAGGATGTTACATTACCACCCTACCATTGTTAAGGTTATTAGAAGTTTTTAGGTCATCCAAGCTTTTATAGTAGATTTAACAATGATTTCTCTAAAATTGCTAGGCCTTTAACCAAGTTGTTAGAGAAAGATATGCCTTTTAACTTTAATCAACAATATTTGGATGCCTTTAACATTCTTAAGAAAAAGTTAATGAATGCCCCGATTATGGTTGCTCCAGGTTGAAATTTACCTTTTGAGCTAATGTGTGACACAAGTGATTTTACAGTAGGTGCAATACTTGGACAACAAAAGAATAAACATCTTTAGCTGATTTACTATACCAGCAAGACTTTGATAGATGCTTAGGAGAATTATACTACGACAGAGAAAGAACTACAAGTACTGATTTTTGTTTTAGATAAATTTAGATCTTATCTAGGTTCATCTAATTTTGTTGTTTATACTAACCACTTTACATTAAGATACTTGTTAAAAAAATCGGATGCTATGCCTAGATTAATTGGAAGGATTTTGTTACTATATGAATTTGATTTAAAGATTAAGGACGAGAAAAGAGCTAAAAACTTGGCAATAAGATTTTCAAATTTCCAAAATGTAAATATTACATACATCCCATGCATTGAATGTTGTACATGATTGATGAGTAGTTTTTTCTCTTGGAAGCTCCTGGTAGTTAGCATTAAGCTTTTGATCTTAGATTCAGGTTGCTTTTACTTGGTCAAACCTTGGTATATTTGTAACTAATTTATTTTAACACAAATATTTTCTTTTTTTAAGAAAAATTTAAAAGTCATTGTCTACATTTGATATTAGACAAGTTAGACTTAATTTAGTTTTGTATGCAATTAACAATATTTTTGGTTGATATAAAATAATCATTTAAAGATTAATACATCTAAAAAAGTGTGAACTGATTTGTCAAATTAAACAAAAATACTAGTTAATCTAATTTGTAATTTAGATAATACTTGTTAAATTGGAAACAACTTTTTAATTCAAACTTTAGTTAAGTTGATTCAAGATTATATGGAAAACCTAGGAAGGGGTTTAAAACATTTTTGTTTTGATTTCTTTTTTTGAAAATGAGAAGCGCATAATAAAAAACACTATCATATCTTTGAGTATATTTGTTAAGTAAACAACTCTACCAAGGACATGCCCTGACATATCCCAAAACGTGTTATTCACCATTTTGTTTCAAAAGTTTGAAGACACAAAAGTTCTTTCTAAGATTTCTGTAGCATCTTGAATCATCTTAATCAAAGTTTGGATAAGAAAGTTATATCTAATTTAAAAGATATTATATAAATCAGATAATAAACAAGTTATATTGAGTTAAGTTTTGTATATAACTAATAATATTTTAGTTTGATTTAAAATAATAATCTAAAATTTTATGTCATGGTGAAATAATTTATTAAATTAAACTAAAATAGTATTAATTATATTCAAAATTAATTTAAGTCTAGTTAATCTAATGTCCAATTTAAACTATACTTCTTAAATTGTAAGTAACTTTGTCATCTAAATTCCAATTAATATGATTCAAGATTTCACAAAATACTTAGTAAGAGTTATAAAACTTTTATATTTTGACTATTTTGTAAACATGTGAAGAGCATGGTAAGAAACACTACCATTTCTTAAAGTTTGTTTATTTAATAAACAACTTTACAAAGGACATGGCCTAAGACATCTGCATCACTTAGACTATTTCTTCATTTCTTTTTTATAAAATTAAAGAAAAAATTTAGATACGACTTAAGCTTTTCATAGCATCTTAAATAATCTTAAATAGAGTTTGGATGGGGAAGTTATTCCTAATTTAAGAAGCATTGTTTAAATTAGATGTCAAACAATTAGATCTAATGTAGTTTTGTATAGAACTAATAAATTTTAGTTTAATATAAAATAATCATTTAAAATTAATAAATTTATGGTTGATTGATTTGTTAAGGTAAAGCAAAATATTATTAATTATAAACAAAATTAAATTAAGCATTGTTAATCAAATACATAATTTATATAATAATTTTTAAATTAGAAATAGCTTTCTCATCTAAGATCTGATTAAGATAGTTCAAGATTATATGAAAGTTTAGGAAAAGCTCTAAAACTTTTGTGTTTTGAGATTTTCTAAAAGTTATGAGGAACACGAATGGGAACACAATCATACCTTGCCATATTTTTATTAAATAAACAACTCTAAGAAGGACACACCATAGGAAACTAGCATGTCCTAAACTATATTATTCAATTTTTAAAAATATTCAAAATAAAATGGTTTAGATTCCTTGTTAAGCTTCCCATAGCATCTTTAATCATCTCAATTGAAGTTTAAATGAGAAAGTTATGTCCAATTTAAAAATAATTGTCTTAATTGCGTATTGAATAAGATATACTTAATTTAGTTTTGCATATAATTAACAATATTTTGGTTTGAAATAAAATAAACATTTAATAATTAAAAAAGTTAAATTATAATGTATAAGAGATCAAAAGCTTTTATGTTTTGAGTTTCTTGAGAAACTATGAAAATAATGATCGTTAATATGAGTGTGACTTGGAATGTGTCATTTAACTAAATAGCTCTAAAAGGAGATGCCTTAAGACAACAACATGTCCCTGACAGTGATCTTCACATTTTTTTTTCAAAATATTCTACAAACAAAAAAGCTTTATGATGCTTCTTAAGCTTTTTGTAGCGTCTTGAATCATTTTAATAAGAGTTTGGATGAAAAAGCTATGCCCAATTTGACAAGTTAGAGTTAATTTAGTTTTTTATATAAATATAACATTTTTATTTGATATAAAATATCAATTTAAAAATTTTAAAATTAAATCTTGATGGACTAATTTATTAAATTAAACCAGAATATCATTAATTATATCCAATTTAGAATAATTTTCTTTTTTATACTTAGATTCTGGTCCACAACCCTCTAATTATGGACGAGATTGAAGATTAGACAAAGCTAATGGGAATTCAAAAGGAACTGGCCCAACAACCTTATGATCCAAACCTTAAATACTAGGAAGTGACTGTACTGAGATCTTATGTTAGTGTATTAGAAATGTTGAACTCCCAATTAAGACAAAAAAACTAGAATGATATGGCTAAAAGGAGACAAAAATTCCAAATTCTGCTATAGAGAAATTCAAACAAGAAGGAATAAAAACAAAATGATCCTACTTAACAATGAAGATGGTATGAAAGTGAAGAGCCAAGAAGATATGAAGGAACTAAGGTTTAAACACTTTCGAGATACATTACGGACTAAAGTACAGGCCTCCGCTCTATCCGAGAATTGAGGAAACATATAACCAATATCTTTCTAAGTGACTTCACAAATGATGTAATCAAAGAGTTAAAACAAGAGGAAGTAAAAATCACCATGTTCAGTCTACATCCTAATAAAGTTATGGATTAGATGACTTCAATGCCTAATTCTTTGTATCCAATTAGGAAACAATTGGTTAATTGATAACTTGTATAATGAGGGAATTCTTCAACACTAAAACAATCCTATTTGATTTTAATCAGATACATATTTGTGTTATCCCCAAAGCGAACAATCTTGATAACTTGAATGATTATCAGCCAATTGCCTATTGTAATGTTTTGTATAAGGTAATAGTGAAAAATACAAGCCAATAAACTCAAAATACTGCTCACTCAGCCTATCAATCTCTACCAAAGTGCTTACGTTAATGACAGGAACATAGGCGATATATCATGATAGCTCAAAAACTCTTCAAGAGCTATAATTCTAAGAAAACAATAAAAGGCTATGCTTTAAAAATTAATTTTATAAAACTTTTGACTTACTCAGTTGGGAGTTCTTGCTTAAATTTATGCAACATATATGCTTTCCATGAAAATTTATCAACTTGATAAAGAAGTGCATCACCACCATATCTTACTCTTATCTTAGTCAATGGAGAACCCACTGGGATGTTCAGAGAAGCTGCGGGACTAAGGCAATGTAATCTACTCTCGTGTTACCTATTTTCCATTATCAAGGAGATCTTCATCAGATTAACTCAGCTCAAAATCTCTAAGAACCTAGATTCAATTTCTATTACAGACACGAAAGCCTAGCTTATTTCACCTATATTTTACTAATGACCTCCTATTATTTTGTGGTGCAACCTCTAAATCTATTAACCTTTTGTTTAATATACTGAATCATTTTAAATATCAATCTAAGGAAAAGTTTCCTTTTCATGTCTGAAATCTTTAAGAACCTAGAATCAAGTTCTATTACAGATGCGAAAACCTAGCTTATTTCACCTATATTTTACTAATGACCTCATATTATTTTGTGTTGCAAACTCTAAATCTATTAACCTTTTGTTGAATATACTGAATCATTTTAAATATCAATCTAAGGAAAAGTTTCCTTTTCATGTCTGAAAAGGCTAGCAGTTAAGTTGAGCTATGAGCATCCCTTAAAGGTATCAAGATCTAGTAACTCCTCTTTAAGTATTTAGGGTTCCATATCTCCACAAAGATGCTACTATAATGGGATTGTTTTTGTCTTATAAACTCAATCATAAAAAAGCTAAGCAATTGGTGCAACAATACTCTTTTATATTAGGGAAGGCTTCATTATTCATTTGAATCTTGGGAAATTTACAAACATACCAAACAACATATTTAACATTGACAAAGGAGATCATAAAGACCCTTTATAGACTACTAAGGAATTTCATATGGACTGTAATTAGTGCCAAAATGTTAATTCCCAAGGTAAATTATAATGAGGTACGTTTACCTAAAGTATATAGTGGATATGGAATTCCTTCGACCAAGCTAATAATTAAACCTTTACTTATCAAAAGGCTATGCAATTACGAAGGTAAGGAAAATTTATGAGTAAAATGGGTACATCATTACTATTTAAAGGGATCTAGTATATGGGAGGCTAAGATAGCCCCTAACTTCATTTAGACCCTTAACTAAATTTTTCATTATAGCGATGAAGCATAAACAATCATCAAACACAATATTGGTTTGACACCTCACCATTATTTGATCATTAGACTAATAAGGGTCCTTTATACAAACTAATGGGGTTTCTAATGCCTAAATCAAAATTTCTAGTTAACATTAAGGTGTAGGCGATGATTAGGAGTAGCTACTAGATCTAGTTAGCACACACTTCTAATGGAGCTAAGGAATTATTAAAGATCTTGCTTAATTAGTTGCTTGAATTGAGTAAATTAGACACAACCTAATGGTTTCTAGAAAAGAAACAAAATTTTATTACTTCATCATGCAATCAGGCTCTGCTTAGATCTTTAACCAAAGTTTTGTGGACAAGTCTAGTATGAGACCCATTCCTCGCTACTTCCAATGCCTTCATCTTATAGCTTTCAATTAAGGAAACTTGGTATAAATACCTTACTAAATTATTTTTTTGAAGTTAAAAAAATTATATTTCAAAAATATTCTAGCTAACTAAACTTCACAAAATTAGACATCATATATTGGGATTTTAATTATAAAGTGCTAACAAGGAAACAAAATGATAATGATAGGAGTTAGCTTAAGCACTACACAATCCTTGCATTGTTATTGATCAAATTGTGGTAGTTACTGGAAATTAGGGTCTCCTTAATCTAGTAAAACAACTTTTAAGCTAAGCAATGTTTATCTAGCTCAAGTTTGTTGTGTACTCAATTGTACCTCTCTTTCTAAATGATGTATACACTATAAGTAAAGGCTAATTTGAACACCACAGAATCATTTTCTAGCCTTTTGTTCCATTCATAGGCCCATTACATGATTTGTTCCCAATTTTGTACATTTTAGAATATGTTTATGATGTGCTGTAGTCTATCCCAGATTATTCGAGTATAGATGTTTTGAAAGTATAAGTGTGGGATTGACTCTACTTCAACTTTATATAATACATAAAGGGGATCTACAACATGGATTCCATCCTTGGTCCAAAGTCTCCTTTGATAGTAAGTCAGTAAGTGAAAGTAGCCATAGGCAATAAAGTCTTAGACCATATATGGTTGTACCAGTGTATGATGTCTGAAATGTTCCATATAGGACTTATTAGAGAAGAAATAAGAGTTTTCCAAGTCCATATAGTGTGATCTTCTATACTTTGAACATGCATGTAATCTATTAGGTTAGCTAAAATGTGAGACATACCTCTTTTTCTATAGCTCTAAAAACCACCATATATTATTTCAGCAACTTTGGTGTTTAGTGGGAGTCTGTCTCTTAAGGAGTTAATTCTTCCTGCAAGTGGAGATAACTGATAGGGCACCAATTGTCAAACCAAAACCAATAGTTGAGCCTATTCCTAATCTATTTTTAATTAAGGTTTAGATAGAACTTATTGATCTTAGCATTTCAATAAGGGGTCATAAATGAGTCTCTTTCTCTTTAAGATTCTAAAAGCAGCTCTATAAGAAGTAGTGTGTATTCATCCATCTAACCTAAATTGCTTCTTTATTGGTTCATAGTATCTAAATTTTCTTTGTAAAAAACATCAGATTTTTATGATTGAAAGATGTTATGCCTCGTCTACCTTCTTTTTTAAGGGAGTAGCTTCATTCCACTTTAATTTATCCTTATAAGAGTATATAAGTTTCTAGGCCACATAAATCTCTTAATTAGTTTTTCTAAATCTTTGATGATTCCTTTAAGTTGAATTAAATAGGAGCACTAATGAGTCAAAAGATTCAGAACTCTTTTCTTGACAATGCTAATTAGATGTTGGCAATCAATAACTCTTTGTTTTTTAATAAAGATAGGTAATCCAAGGTATGTAAAGGGTAGAGCCTATATTTGTATACATAAGAATTATGATTGTGATAATGTGTGGACCTTTGAGACACTAGCAGAGAATATTATCTTTTTCTTTTAAAGTTTATATATAGGCCTAGATCTTTAGAGAAGCTATGTAGTGAGGAGATAATGGTTCTAAGTGAGTTGGGATCATTCCCACATAATATTAGTATATCATTAACATACATTAAACTAAAAAGTTTTATCTTTTTTCATCTGCAGTGGTATTTAAATTTTTACATGTTATTGATGTTCTTTTGAAGGATGTGAATGAGAACTTCCATTGCTAAGGTGAAAAGATAGGGGGATCATTGAGGATGTACTCGTTAAATATCTTAGAGTTGTCATTAAGTATGTACCTATTAAAGTTGATATGTTTGTTTTCCCAGTAGATTTTGTAATACTTGATAGGGTTGAACATGTAGAGGTACCTTTGATTCTAGGTTGACCCTTCCTAGTAGCTGGTAGAGATTACTGATGTTAGTGATGGAAACTAATTCTTAGGGTAAGAGAAGAAGAGGTTACTTTTACCTTATTTTTCTTAAAAGCCTTTTCAAATATTTTAGTGAGTCTATTAAAAATAGCCTCTTTACTAACTACAGGTAAGGTTGCATAGTTCTGGACCTCCTCAAACTCTGCATCTCTACAGGATTCTTATAAGGTTGTTGTTGATATTATTGTACAAGTTTTTTCATGCTTGACACAAAACTAATGTGAACATATGTTCTTAGCATGTTCAATAAGGGAGTATTGTATTTCTTAAAATTTTTGCTACCTAATACGAGATAAACATAAACTTATATTTAGACCTATGTTGACATTGTTTGGTTGTATAAAAGAAGTCAAAAGGGGTCTTAAGAAATATGAGAGCCCAACACAGTCTTGTGTTTAGGCTGTGTTAGAAAATTTTTTTAGAGTTTCATGTTTTGGGGGAGAGAAAATAGAAAAGAATGGAGTATTAGTTTTGGAGTAACCTTGTGAGAAAAAAATAAATCTTTCAAGATTTTTTTAAGATTCAAGGACCATAAGAGTGCTTCCTTTTATCTTTGATGCTTATCATAGGTTTTTATTTCGTTAATTATAAATTAATTGAGATATAGATCTAGGTGAGATGGACCCTAGGACTTGATTTTTCGAATTGATACTTTGATTTAATGAAAGATCTTAACTTTCTTAAGATTTATTCCTGATTCTATTATGTTGAATTATGATTCACTAATGTTCTAATTCAATTTTAGATTTCGTATATGGGGATCAATAGATAATATATATGAATAGATCATAATATGAATAATGAATATTATATAGGTTGTTAGGGACATAACTATATGATTTTTTAGGTTAGGGTGAATCCTATCACTAGATTTTACAAAGCGAGTTAATGCATTTTTGATTTGTTTTAATTAGAAAGAGAATTTGGTCAAATCAGCTAGAGGATAGGTATTCGTATTTCTTGATAGAGAATATGGTTGTAACTTAGGAATTCCTACCAATCTAAAGAACTAGGTGTAACCACTAAGTTAAGATAAATTCCTAATTATATGAAAATAATAGGTGGTTTCTTTAGTATTATTTTTTTGTTTTATTTTATTTATATTAAATCAAGTTTTTGACATCATTACAAGTAATTGTAATATTAGAAAAGTTTTATTAGGCTAATAATTTTATTTATTTATTTAATTTTAGATACATCATTTTTTGATCTTGTGTTCCCCTATTGTATTTCAGGTTTAGATTCTTTAGTTTAAGAACAAAATTAATCCTGAAGTCTTATTAGATCCTGAACTAGAAGTCAAAAGAACTTTACTCTAAAACTTAAGGTGAAATAAAGAAAACTTGAAGATATGAAATTACAATCATCGAACATAATTATAGGAATTGAAGGGCATCATACAATAAGAGTATTTAGACCATCACTTATTGAGGAAGAGTCTAGCATAATTTGATCATGATTTAAGGCAAAACAAGTTGAAATAAAGCTAAAAATGTCCTTAAATGATTTAACAGTTGATGTAATTTGAGGAGTTACCAGGTGAGGACCCCAACACACATATTAGCAATTTTTTAAAATAAAGTTGTGAAACAATCAAGCTAAACAAGTTTTAAAAGATGCCATTTGATTAAGATTATTCCATTTTTTATTAAGAGACTAAGCTAAATCATGGCTAAACTCACTACCTCGAGGATCCATCATTGTATGAAATGGTCTAGTTAAAAAGTTTTGGAGAAATAGTTCCCGCTAGTATAAACAACTAAATTTAGGAAAAAAAAACTTTCTCCTGCTGAAAATTAAATGTGAAACACTATAATACACTTGGGAAAGATAAAAGGAGTTACTGAAAAGATTCTCATACTATCTTAACTTAGGGTTATAAATGCAAATTTTCTATAATAGATTAAGCTATTCGACTCAACAGTTGATAGATATATCCTTAGGTGGAACTATTATATTTAAAATTCCTAAGAAATTATAAGAGCTTATTGAGAACATAACTATGAATAACTATCAATCAGGGAATCCAAGATCGAAAAAAATTAAGGTAGTATCCATAATATTAATATGGTGGCAACATTAGAGGCAGGTTAGAAGCTATCAGTAGGAAAATAAAAAATATAAGTATGTCAGTTTAACTAGTGAATTTCATAAGTTATGATATTTATGATGGGGGACTCCATAATTATAGGTGTTTAGCAATTTACAATCAAAGACACCAATTAGAACAAGTTAATTTTATTGGAAGCCAACCTCAAAATGACCCCTACAATGACATTTACAGGGGAACCATCCAACTTTCTTATAGAGTAATTAAGGATAATAAAGATAAATGCCTACGCTCAAATTTTAACAACAGTAGCAACAATAAAGGAATCTAAAACTCTGGGATCTTATGATGAAATATGCTAATTCAACTGAGGCTCACTTCTAAGATACTGACTCATTACCTCAAAAATAAAAATCATTACTTTGAAATAAATGGGCCTCTATCCACATTATAGAACTTTACATTAGGTAGCTTGTTAAACTTATCTCCAAAAAGCAATTACGTACTTTATCTACCAAAACTTAGTAAATCCTAAAAGAATAAGTGGAAGCAGTAACTTTATGAAATGTAGCGGAGCGATAATTTAATAAAAGGAGGAGGAAATAAATAAGGCTACTATGAAAGAAAGAAAGGAAGAGGAAAAGGAAGAGGAAAGAGAGAAGGACGAGGAACCCAGTAAGAAAGCTGTCAAGGAGTACAAATTGAATATCCTATACCTAAGTAGATGTAAAAATATTAAAAATAAGATTAATTTAGTAACTTTTTAGAACTTTTAGGCAACTTAACATTAACATTTCTTTTATTGAAGCTCTATTGTAGATGCCACAATATGTCAAGTTCTTAAAAGATCTCTTTTTGAATAAGAAGAAAATTATAGAAGCATTAATAGTTACTCTAAGTGTAGAGTGCTGTACTAGCCGACAAAATATGCTACCTTGGAAAATAAAAGATCCAAGAAGATTCACTATTCCTTGTTATATTAGTAACTTATCGATTAATAGGAAATTAGTGAATTTATAAGCAATCACTAATTTGATGCCTTATAACATGTTTAAAGAATTAGGATTGGGTGAACCAAATCCTACTAGGATGAGAAATTAAATATTCAATAGGTCAATTAAGTATCCTAGAGGTATTGTAAAGAATATGTTAGTTAAGATTAATAAATTTATTTTATGTTGACTTTATGGTTTTGGACATGGAGGATGATGTGGAGGTTCCTTTGATTTTAGAGTGACCCTTCCTAGCTACTATTAAGACCATTGCAGATGTATATGACAAAAAACTAATCCTAAGGGTAGAAGATGATAAGGTTGTTTTTAAGATATTGAAAGCTATAAAAACACAATTATGATAAGGATGATACTTATTTCTATTTGGGTACAGTTGATACTGAAATTTATTGTACCATAAAGGAAATCATCTTATAAGATCTATTGGGAACTTATATCAAGTAAGGAGAAGATGAGAGGAGATGTAGCCCTTTCCGAGAGGAGATGTGGAATCCTTAAAGATTAATAAGCCTATTCTAGTGGAGGACTTTGAGGAGATTGGAAGATGTAAGGAGATTAGAGTAAAGCCATCAATTAAGGTACCACTATAGTTAGAGATAAAAAGATTACTAAAGCACTTATAGTTTTCTTTTGTAGTTGAAACTAACAAATTACTTATGATAATTGCAAAAAATTTTAACTATTACCAAAAAGAAGTTGCTCACGGTTTTGATAGAGCATTAAATGGTAATTGTATGGAAAATTTTTTATGTTAATTGAATCAATCCCTCTTTTTGCACCCATAATGTCCACTTTGAAGATGATTTTAAGCTAATAGTACAAGTCAATATTGGCTTAATATGAACATAAAAGATGTTATAAAGGCTAAGGTAATTAAACTACTTCATATGAGTTATTTAACATATTTTTGATAGTTCTTAGTTAAGTCCTATATAGGTAGTGTCAAAGAAAGGACATATGAAGGAAGTACCATATGACAAGAATGAGATGATTATAATGAGAACCATCACTAGTTCAAAGGTTTGTATAAACTATAGGAAGCTAAAAGATGCTACATATGAAGACCATTTTCTACTACCTTTCATTGATTAAATGCTAGAATGGCTATTAGGGCCTATGTACTATTATTTTTTGTACATACTTTTGGGTTATTTCTATAATTCCATAGCCCCTAAGGATCAAGAGAAGATAATATTTACATATCTATTTAATATGTTTGCTTATCATCGGATGCCATTTGGTTTGTGCAATACACTTGCTACCCTTAATAGTGTATAGGTTATATTTAATGAGTTAGCCTGAGACATAAAGAAGGATGTTTTTTCTATTTGTAGTGATCCTTTTGAATCATATGTATAGAACTTAGAGAAAGTACTTAACCAATGTATGGAAACAAGATTTTTGCTTAACTAGAAGAAATGTCATTTTATAGTACAAGATGGGATAGTGTTAGGTCATAAATTCTCTAGTAAAGGTATAAATGTTAATAGAGCTAAAGTAGAAATTAACGAGAAGTTTGCTCCCAACAAAGGCAATTAGAAGCTTTTTTAGATGTGTTAGGTTTTATAAGAGATTTGCCAAAGATTTTGTAAAATAACTTGACATATTACCAAATTGCTTGAGATATATATGCCTTTTGATTTTATTGACGAGTGCTTACCTACTTTTAATATTTTAATGGAAGGTTGAACTCCGTAATCATGGTATCACTAAATTGGATTTTTTCTTTTAAAATAACTTGTGATGCTAGTGATTATATAGTTGGAGCAATGTTTGGATAACATAAGGATAAATATTTTAGAGCCTAAACATTGTTGGATCCAAAAGATAATTATAGAACTATTAGAAAGGAGTTGCTTGCTGTAGTTTTTGCTTTTGATTAATTTATATCGTACCTTATTATGTCAAAAGTCATTATTTATACTGATCACTTAACACTTCATTATACTAATCACTCAGCACTTTTTCATATTTTAAGCAAAAATGATGTTAAACTAAGACTTATTATATGTTTTTTGATATTGTAAGAGTTTGATTTTAATATCAAAGATAAGAAAGGGGTAAAGAACTTAGTAGTAGACTATTTGTCTCGTTTTGAGCAATATAATATGGAAAAACTAGGTGAAGAAGACATAAACAATGCCTTTCTTATTGAGTAGCTATATGTGTTTAATTTTTCTAAATTCAATATGCCATAGTTTGTTGATTATGCTAATTATTTAGCCAGTCGGGTTTCACTAAAGGAAATAACTTATTAGTAAAAAAAGAGATTCTTCTTTGAATTAACGAATTACCTATGGGAGGACCCATACTTGTTTTATGTTTATACAAATCAAATAATTAGGAGGTGTGTCACTCATCCTAAGATAAATAAAATCTTAGAGCACTATTATAGAAGACCAATGGGAGGTCATTAATATGTAAATGGAACATTAAAAAAGGTTTTATAGGTAAGATTTTATTGACCTACATTATTCACGGATGCACAAAGTTATGTAAAATATTACAATAAGCTTAAGCCTTAACTAGCATTCAAGTTTATAAAGTATTTAATGTGTAGGATATAGATTTCATGGGTCTATTTCCTACATTCTTGGGTAATAAATATATCTTAGATTTGGTTAATTATGTCTCAAAGTTGTTAAGGTCTAAGCTTTTCATATTACTGATGCTAAGTAGTTGTTAAGTTCTTAAAAAAGTTATATATATGACTTGCAACACTAAGAGTTATAATAAATAATAGGGGTGCACACTTTTTTAACTTAAAATTTTATAAATTGTTTAAACAATTTAGTGTTACACACAAAGTAGCTATCCATTATCATCCATAAAAAGGAATTGAAATAGATATTTGAAAAGACTATGTAGCACTTAAGGAAGGATTAATATATGAAGCTAGATGATGCTTTATAGGCCCAAAAGACAATTAGAAAATACCCATTGTCACCATATCATTTAGGCTAGTTTATGAAAATCCTATCACTAGCTAGTAAAATTAAAGTGTAAAGCACATAAGATATATAGTTCTTAATTATGATTGGCCAAAATGACATGAAAATTTAAGGATATAAAAAGAGAAGGCAAAAAAGAGGTATGACCAACATTTGAAGCATGCTAAGGACCTTAAATCAAGAGATTAAGTTTTGCTGTATAATTCCTAACTTTGACTATTCCCAGGTAAGCTCAAATTCAAATGGTCAAGACCCTTTATGGTTACCCATGATTTTCTGTATGTGACCATAAAAATTACACATTAAGATTAAGGTACTTTTAAATTTAACATACATTGACTGAAATTATATTTAGTAAGTGTTCTCCATAAGCTTAATAAGGATATTAATGATATCCATTAGCTTGAATAAAATACTTAAGCAAGAAGTTCACCTAAAAGAATCATAAAGAAGTGTTTGTTGAGAGTCAAGCTTACATTTTAGATATTTTTATTTCAATTTTATTTAAGTTAGTTCTAGTATTTCTCTATTTCATTTTGATGTTTATGCTTTTGTTTTAATTTCATGTGGCTATTAAAGAATTCATAGTGACTAGTTATTTTCTCATTTCATTCAGGTTGGATATAATGCCATTCGAATTTTGTCACTTTATAGCAATCATAACATCTTGTTTTCCCTTGTTGACCTATAAGCAATCATACTTGAGAAGATAAAATTAGTAAAAATAAACATGGTATATGAAACAAAAATATGTACTTCATGTGTTTATGGACACCCTTACGCGTCTTTTATTGTTTTGGGGCATACTAAGTTGACATTAAGAAGACAAGAGAAGAAGAAATTAGCACAAAAGGAATATGCCAACGTGATGATACCATATTAATGAACATCCTTATGTGTCTTTTTTCTCTCTGTATTTTCATATTGTAAGACTCGAATAAGTTCTTAAGAAGTAACAGAAACAAAATGTAGTATAGACATAACATGACACTATGTACTCACCGTGGTAATGAAAACCCTCTCACATATCCTACCCTCATATTTATCCTTTTAAAAAAGTAGTAAGGAACATAAAAAACATGGGCATAATATGTTCCGATATAGCCTTTTCTTTTTGCATTAAAATTTTAATTGAAATATATGCTACTAGATACCACTAATGTTCATTACAAAATTTAGTGTTTAGTACCAACACAATCCTATGCCTCTTCTGTATTGGTCCCATGTTTCCTAACATTACATCATTTTATACTCATGTAGGTAACACAATACTTAATGCACCATTTTGAAGACTTTCTGTTCTCTTAAGAGGAGTGAAAAAAGTGATCCTAGAAGGAATTCAACAAATCTTCCAATGCTCCACTATATACTATTAAGGAAGTATATCTTCTCTCATTTCACTTTTACTCTCATTGTTTATTTATTTTTATTGTTCTTTCATGTTGTATACATTGAGGAAAATGTATAAAATTAATTGTGAGGGAGGGTTTAAGGGACTTAGGTTCCCATGCTTATCAATTTGGTTATGGATATCTTAATAGGGAGCAAATTTGGAAAATATTTAACTTTATAAATATGTTAATCAAGATGATTCATTATGTGTTTGATTATTGGTGTGATTCAAAGTTTTTAAACAATTATTTTTAAGTTTTGATAATTGATCTAAATTCAATTCAGTTTATTTATTTAGAGAAAGGATGCTTGATTTTCACTATGATACTATTTGTATAATTTGTACATAAAATTTAGTTAATTATGAAAAATTTAAGCATTTTCATTATCCCAAATGAAAAATAAAAATAAAAAGTATGGATAAGTGAGCATTGAATAAATTCACTCCATTAGCTTTAAATTAAGTAAAAAGGTTGAAGTTAAAAAGTGGTATAGTAGCCAATTAAAACAATGACCTAGTTGAGTAACTCTCACATTAAAAGGTTAGGTGACTTTTTGAACAAGCTCTAAATACTCTTATGATGTTTAAAGTTAGTGTTATATTTTCTTTCAAAAAGGGTCATGAACAAGTTTAAAAATCAGAAAATTTTTCTCATAAATGTTCATTATACGAATCTAGATAAAATTTAAGAATTAAGTTAAAGAGTGAAGGGTTGTAAAGTGAATTAAAATGATTTATAATTTTATAAAAGTATCTAGATACCTAAAAGTTTGATGAACTTTTCAATTGAATAATTAGTAGAGAATCTTGCTTGATTTGAATTGCTCCTATTTGAGTTATGAGCAATGAAATTGATTTTATTGAGAATAAGTAAATATTTAAGTGTGGTGGAGTTTGGAATCTACTAAATAAACTATATTTTAAAGATGATTTTTAAATTCATTATGCTCGTATTTTGATTTTTTAAATTGGATTTGGTACTTAGTATGACTTTTATGTTGCTTTAGATCTTATTTTAGTCCCTTAAAGCAAAATTGATTAATTTAAGAAGATTTGAGTCAAGTTATAATTGTTTTTACAAACTTTTGGCAAAGAACTTAGAATATGGTACCAACACAGTACCATATTGCTCCTCGTGTTTGTTTATGTCATATTTTATTTTTGGGAAAATTTCTACATGCCTAATATGAAATTAACATGAAATCATGTTCTTATTACTAGCTTTTTAATTCATTCTTATATTTTGTACATTGGGATCGAGTGAAACCTATCATCAGAATTCATAAAGTAAGTCAATGCTTATTGGTTAGTTTTGATTAAAAAGAAATTTTATTCAAATCAACTTAGGGATAGGATCCTTATTACTTGAGAGAGAATATGGTTGTAACTTAGGAATTCCTACTAGTCGAAGGAACTAGAATAGTCAAGATAAATTTAAAGTATGGGAAAAGTTGTAGTGGAATTCTTAATTAGATCTTATTTTTTCATTGGTTTTAATCTTATTCATTACTTTAAATTGATGAACTAGATTAGTTTTATTTAGATAGTAGAAAGATGCTCATTGCTAGTAGTTATTGTTAGACCCCAAATTTTTTTAATTATTATCGATTTATTTGTTTAAATTTTTATTTTATTTATTTATTTTAATTACGATTTGTTTGTTTAGTATTATCTTAGAATTAGGTCATTAAATTTAGTAAGCATGAATAGGAATTAGGGTTATTAATTAGAGAATGTTAGAATTAGGTTAGCTTAAGGA
>JAOQML010000008.1:31445751-31457728 GCA_027568935.1 Erythroxylum urbanii
AAAAAGAGAGAGAAGTACACAAAGAAGAAGAGAAAGAGAGAAAGAAGAGACAACAAGTTAGGGTTTCAACTTCCCTAGCCTATAAGAGAGATTTTGGAGTAGATCAAGAAGGGAAACAAGTATAGGAAGAGAAGAGCTTCCCTTTTGAGCTAAGTATTCCTTCATTTGGTAAAGAATGAAGGTCAAGCGTCCACATTCAGGGGTTCCTAGAATTTGAAAGAAAATGCTAATCTGGAGCGTACTGTGAGTAGGCCTAGATTGGTCTCATTCCATAAATTATTTGTTTGACTTTTCGGTATTAATTGAATTCTGAATGATTGTGTGAATGTAATTGTTTATGTTGGTTTCCGAACAGGAGGTCCGATGATTGTGATATTTGATTTGGATATCGAAGTGCTGCTTGTATGTGAATAAGCTGAACTAAGTGCATTGAAGTGATTGCTAAGTGAATTCTGAATGTGAAATTACATGCAAGTAAAACTGTGAATTCTCAACTATATGTTGAATGCCGGACTACGGTCCAATGATAAGTGATTATGACTGAATAAGAGCATGCAATGTAAGTGATGCATTCCATCTCATGAATGCATGAAATATAAAGGCGTTGTGACTCGAGTTGCCAGTAAGAAGCGCTTCCACGTAGAGCCTTGCTCTGTGATTTCCAATTGTGCATGTAGAGCTATGCTCCGTGATATGTGTTATGTACATAGAGCTATGCTCTATAATTCTGTTCTGACTGAGCCCTATGGGCCAGTATTTGTATAAGTGTGTGATAGGCACTCGGTCACAACTATAAGAATGAAAGTGATTCTCATACAGACGGCATATGCATAATATGAATGATTAGGTGTAATGAATACGAAGTGTTAAGTGAACGTGAAGTGTGAAATAATGTGGAATGTGTGATGCATGTGTTATGTGAATTATGGTTTATTTGATTGGGTGAGCCATCGATGATGGTCACTCATTGAGTTCGCAAAACTCACCCAAAATTTGCAACTATTTTTTAGGATTAGAAGAATACCCCGTAAGGCCAACGGGAGTATACCTACGGCATACAAGTGAAGGATAGAGGTCGGGATCAGTTCGTGTCTGCATTAGTGTTTTCTTATTTCTGTATAAAATTGTGTATTATGAACTTTTGTACAAATGATTCTATCATTTATAAAGTCAAACTGACTTAAGTGGTTTTGTATTTGTAAAAAAGGCCCAAATGGCTATTGAAATTTCTAACGATTGTATTGTGTTGAGTAAACATTTGTGCTATTTGAAACTGATGATGAATGAATGTGGGGCCAAATTGAGTATGTATTCCGCGTGTTATGTTATGTATAAAATATATATATTTATACCGACTATTGAATGATTGAGTGCATTAGCACGCCACCCTCGCGGGACACGGACTCGGATATCATCAACAATGTCGGGTTTGGGTTTTGCGGGAGTGGAGTGTTACAAAAACACCTATCAAAACATAGCATAAAATATACCTATCAACATCCCCACACTTAAACTTTTGTTTGTCCTCAAGGAAAAAAAGGACAAGTAAATGAACCAAACATAAATATATAAGAATACATTCATGCCATATGCAGTAATAAGACAATGGCATTAAACTTTATTGAATTAAATTAACCTCAAACATCAACCATTCAAGTTTTTCTAATATACTAACCTATGCATTTCATGGTTAATCATTTTTAATTAAATATACATATTAATCAAAACATTAACATCCTGTTCATTCACCTATATCACTTATATATATATATACATTTATAATTAGCAATCAACCAAAAAATGCAACTATCACTAAGTATCCCTTTATGAAAATTTTTGCTATTTTCAAAGATCAGTAGGTTTTAGTAATCGAAACACCATTTTTTTAATTTTTGTTAACATTGACCTAGTCTTTTAATGCGAAGGCAAACACCTTATCATATATGTTCCCCAGTTGCTGAACTAAGCCACATTTTTTTATTATTTAGCTTAGTTGCAATGTCATTTTAGCCATTTGACTCAAAGACAAACATTTTGTCATGAATGCTCCTAGTTACTCAACTATATCACATTCTCAACTGGCTACCAACACTATTTATAACCCAATATTTTTTTCAAAAAAGCGAGTGGAATAGTTATTTGTTTAACACTTTTTCTTCTCTTTAATTTCTTATCCTACCTCACATCTTTTTATTCAATCATCCTCATGAAAGTTTACTAATGATGCTAACTCATTCAATTGACTTATAATTACAAATGTATGCAAAAAGTTTCCTAAAGTAAACAAAATTAATGTCATATCCTAATTAACATGCATATTCAACTAAAAGTACTTAAAACATATAATTCATAAGTCAATATGCCTTTACCAATTAAATGACTATGTTCAAAGCTAAACTAATTTCATCAAATTATTGCCATTGACACAATTCACACATATGCAACATATGTTCACACATGTCATCCTAATAAAAAACCAAGACAATATGATATGTAAAATTCACACATATGACATGCCAATGCATAATCCTCCCAACACTTAGACAACACAGTATCCTCAATGTGAGAAAAACAAACATCACATAAATAAAAAAGATAATAAATAACACAAAGAAAATGTTAAAATCATGAAACCACTTATGGAGATCGAGGTGGTGACGCTGTTGGTGAAGGTATTTGAACACCTTGAGCAACGAAGTACTTATAAATCTTCTTGATATAACGTCACTATCATTACTATTCATGCACCATCTCCTTAATAAGTTTTTTATTATTGGAGACAAAATTGAAGACCTTCTCCCTACCTACCTCATCATCATCTTCTGTGTCTTCACTTGTTAAGACCTTAGTTTGCTACTGTGGTGGTGTAAAACTCAGACTGGCTTGTCCTGTCCTGTGTTTATCATAAGTTTTGGAAATGACTTCTCGAAGTGTCATGTCATCGATCACAAACTTTAGCTCGCCTTATGTGATTATGATTTAAAAACTCAAGAAAAAATGGTTATTCCTTCAACATTAACACCATAGTAAACAGAAAGCACGATAACAATATATCCTATGCCAAGATAAGTACTTTTCTATTTTAGAGTAGTAGCTACAAATTGAAAAATATGGGTGATTGTGTAAACTTTTACATTATTATCCATACATCACAAAATGAATAATTCTTTGATAGAGCATTTTTTACTTTCTGATTTATCAAAAACAGTTTGGCACATAAACTTATGCAGCAACAAATGCTAAGGAATAAGAAAGACATTATTATTAGTATTTCAAACATCAAAGTTATCTAACCCTCTTAATTGTTTCCAATACCTCTTAGCACAAAAATTTATCATGTTTTTCAATTATGTTTAAATGAGGAAATCCACCAATTTTGGATAAAAATCATAATTCAAATGATATTGTTGACACCATAATTGAAACCAAAATTTAGTCAAATCCCACGTTGTAAATTGTAAGTTAGTATAAAAATCAAAGGTTAATTTTTATACACATTATAATCAAATGTAATAAATTTATCCCATTGAATTTAATGACTTAAATTCTCAACCTAGTCTTTCAGCCCTAGATTGTCTAAAATTTCAAAATCAAAATATTTAGGAGCATGAACAATCCTAGAGCAAAGAGTTTGGAATTGGATGCCTTCATTTTTTGGTAAAAAAAGGCACTCCAAAGTTTGTAGCCCTATCACGTGCACCCCTACCTGAAACTTGTGCTTTTCCCTTCAGTTATAAGTGTTTACCACTATGCTTGATTCTTGGTGCCATAAATAAATGCATACTTGCAAAATAAACTAAGAACACACAAAAATACACCAAAAACACCCAAAAAACCTGAAGAGAGAATATTTCAACCAAATCTTATAAAAAACACTCTAACAATGTGAGATTTGTTTGGAAATTACTAGATATGTGTAGGAAGAATGTGTATCTAATTGAAAGATGCAAGAAATAAGTGAAAACCTAAAGTATAAAAAGAGAGAAGTGAGAAATTTTTGTAATGGTTGCTAATAGTTTCCAGCGAGAAAAAGTGTGTGAAAGATGAGAAAATATGAATATATAATGATAGGGTTGAAGAAGGAGGGATAAAATGGGGTTTAGGAAGTGAAAATCATGAGTTGTCTTGGTCTAGCCATATGTCACAATTGTGACAGGACCAAACTGTAGCTATGCATAATCATGACATGGGAGTTTCGATCATGACATGTTAAAATTTGTCACCCTTGTCCAGTTTCGTCATTTTTTCTTAATGTAACCTTCAAGCTTGCTTTCCTAACTCATAATAACTTTGAAAAAAAAGGATTTCATCCATCCAAACCACTCCAAAAATATTAAAATTAAAACCCTAAGTACTAGAGTTCAAAACAAACCTACTTACTTAAAGTGCTAAGTTAAGGTCTTTAACTTGACATTTTATTATCCGAAACTCAATCGGGATCAATTATGAGTGGCTTACTTCCACTCATGCTATCCAACATAAGTTTAGTAGCCCATAAATAAGCTACATTTTATGAGAAAATAAAAAGTACATAGTCAATGAAATTAAAAAATCCAAGTAATTTTAGTAATGCCCTTTTCGATAATAAGCTGTCAACAAAATCATGAATGATTAAATGCCCTGAATTCGATGGTATCAAATAGTTCATGAATGATGAAATCCCCTGAATCTTCAATGGAATCAAATAGTTCATGAATGATGAAATCTCCTGAATCTTGGATGGAATAAAACAGTTTATGCTAGGTGGACATTATACTACATGTCTTTGTGTTAAGCTATACAAAAGTTGTGATGAATCATGTCAAGTTTGTATTACAAAAGGGTTCTCTCAGGTTCTTTAATAAATATTAGCAAGTACATGATAACACACCATGTATGGCCTATGTTTAGCATACAAAATTTTATATTTTACCTAATATTGAACATAGAAGCATTTCTGGTGGCATGTCTCTCATACCTTGATTTGGACGGATAATATATAGGTTACACCTTACAATGCTAAACCTATGTTTCATAATGGTACTCACTACTTCATCAAAGGATTGAACATAGGTAAAGGAAATGTGAGATTAATATAATCTAAACACTTTGTTATATTTTCATTATGATTATTTTTGTTGCTCCCTTTTTTTAAAATACTTCTTGATGTCCTTCAATATAGAGAAAACACAGATATCAGACATGCGTTTATAAACATAGGGATGGATATCATATCATACATCTATTATATTATTTTTTTAATGCCCTTAGCTTCTCAAGTGTGAATTGCTTAAATATGGAACAAATAAGATCTTATATTGGGTAATGTATTGCATGTTGTCTTGTAAAATTCATATGGAACTAATGATAAGATGAATATCTATGAGAAAATAGTTAAAAAAATAATAAAATTATACTTCAATCCATAAGTCTAAAACTACTAAAACTCAAAACATAAGCCAAAAGTACCAAAAAGAAAAAAAAGGCATACTAAAACTATTACTAAACGTAACAAATTGAATTGAACATACCTAAATTACTAGATTTCCTTTTAACAATCACTTCTTTATAAGTCTTTTAGCTTGAATTTTTACTTCATCCTTTAAACTTGGCAGCTACCTACTTAAAAGCTTGATTTTACTCTCTTTATGTCTATTAACCACGTAACATCCTTCTTCCTTTTTATAGGTTCGTTAGCTTTCAAGGATTCCACCTACCTTATTAAGATAGAGATATCTATCTACCTTATGTCTCTTTGAATGAGACATGTCTCCATGATATCTTGTATGATTTTTTTTTGCATAAATTAAGACAATTTATTATCAATCACATCCAAATATAAACAAGTTTTATGTTTAGCAATGGTATGTTTCATGATTGCAAAAATCTTAAATACCATTTCCTCATCCCTTACCTTTAGGATTAACTTTTTATCATGCGCATCTATTATAGGCTTAGCTATAGCTAAGGAAGGTCTTCCTAAGATCAAGGAAAACTCTATGTTATCCTTCACGTCTGAATTACAAATTCTATATAGAATATGAATTTGTCAATCCTAACCAAAATATCTTTTATTATACTCCTAAAATACTTAATAGACTTATTAACAAATTGAATGCTCATCCTTATTAGGTAAGGTTCACCTAGTCTTGATTTTTTAAACATGTATAAGGTATCAAATTGATTTTAACTCCTAAATTTCCTAATGTCTTTTCAATCGACAAGCTAATAGTAATACAAGGAATAGTGAAACTCACTAGCTGCTTGATCTTCTAAGGTAGCTTATTTTATAGAATGTAAAAGAACACTTCACTCAAATTGACCACCATTAAGTACTTGAGTTTCTTCTTGTTAAAGAGGAGATCTTTTAAGTATATGGTATACCTTGGAATCTGTGAAATAATTTCAACAAAAGGAATGTTAATGAGTAATTTTTTAAGAAGCCTTATAAACTTGCCTTTTTATTTATTTATCTTAAGTTGGCTCAAGTTTGGAATCATCAGTTTATAAGCCTTAATAGCTTTTTTCTACAGCTCTTCATATTTGTCTTTCCTTATGTCCTCATCATTTTGTACAACATCTTCCTCCTCCTTTTTTATCTCTAGTGTTTTAACTTTTAACTCTTTTCCACTTCTCAAAGTTATTGTATTCACCTACTCTCTTGGGTTTGGCTCAGTATTGCAAAGTAGAGTACCTTGTTTTCTTCGTAAACAAGTTTAGTAAGTTGTCCAATCTAAACTTCTAATTTATGGATGGAAGCTTCTTGACTTTTAAAGTGCACCTTGAATGCAATAATAAACTTAACCACAAGATCCTCAAGATTTAACTTCCTTTGTTATTTTTTATTTTTAAAATTTAGGTACAAATATTTGTTTCTTTTATCCTTAGATACTCTATGAGAAGTTTTGATGGTTCCTCTACCTTAGATTTTAAGTATTATTATAGGGGTTATTCTAATATTGGCTTCTCATAAAATCAACTTGTTCAGTCTGTTTTCCCCTATTGTAAATTGGTTAATACTCATGATTGAGGTGTCCCCCATCAGATATGTCATAACTTATTTCCTACACTAGTTGAGCCATCAAACTTATATTGTCTATTTTTTTACTAAAAACTTCCAATTTTATCTTTAATGTTGTCACCATATCAAAATTGTGGATTTTAACTGGTATTTTTTTATTTTAATGTTTTCAATTAATTATTACAATTCCTCAAGAGTTTAAAAATGTCAATCTGACCAAATGATGAATCTATCTACTTTTTGGTTGGGTAGATCAATCTACTATTAAATGTTTTCATATGTAAACCTAAGTCAAGACCATGGTATAGGAACTTTCTTAGCAAATCCTTCGTTCTCTTCCAAGTATTATATAATGTCTCACCCTTTAGCTATTGGAAGGAGAAGATATCATTCTTGAGCTTTGTTATTCATACTAGAGAGAAGTATTTAGCTTAAAATATTTCAGCCTGACCATTTCAAATGGTGATGGATTCTAGAGGCAGCGTATTCGACCATGATTAAGATTGATTCTCAATGTAAAAGGAAGCAATCTCAATATAATGGCATATTCTAAAACTTATTTATAGTTGAACATGCCATAGATTTCTAGAAAATTTGGAAATGTGCATGTTGGGATCTTCATTTGGTAACCTATCAAATTGTAAAAATTGTTAAACTATCTAGATCATGTTGAGCTAATGTCAAAGTTTTTGGTATTGATTCTTAGATACAACACTACTCGATTTAATCCCAATAAGTAAAGGCCTATCATAATCCCTTATAGTGTGATTTCCTCCTTAACTGTCATTGTCTTACTAGTTATGTTCAAACTCTTCGATTTTTTTCCTCTTGCTTATACACAAATGATCCTAAACTTGAAATTAAACCACAACCACATGATTAAGAAAGTACTAAATAAATAAAAAAATAAATAGGTGAGTATATTAATAAAAATAAAGTTTTTCTATTATTTTTTGCCCCCATCAATGGTGCAAAAAACTTAATGTTATATAAATGAAAAATCACAAATCAATACTAACAAATTCATTCAAGGAAAGTGCACCGATCATTTCCTATAATATACCTCAATGAGTACAATGGTGATCATATGAGGACTATAATTACTAGTACTAATCATTTTATTATTTTTAATATAATAAAGAATAAGATAGAGTAGAATAAATAGTTAAATAAACAAAAATACAATTTAGAAACGCCAAACCAAAGTGATAACTAGCATTAAACAATTAGTTGATAAATAAGATTTAGAAAAGAATCCCCCTAAAACATTTCTATACTTGAATTTATCCTAATTCAATAACTAATTTCGATTCCTTAGATTGATAGGTATTCATAATTTATAACTATACTTTCTATCAAGACATACAATCCCTTTTTTTTTAAGTATTTTGACTTAAAGTTCACTCAAATCAAAACCTCTCAAGAACACATTAATTCTTTTTATGAATTCCTATGATAGATTTCACTATAACTTAAAAGGACCATATAGTCTTATATATAGGATTTAATTCAACCCTCATTATTCATATTATAAGTTAATTATATATAAGATCTTTTGTGTTCACTACTTTAATTATATATATGAAATTTGACATTGAATCTCCTACATTGATTACTTCAACTCAAAAAATAAATAAGCATGGATAAAAACAAAATCTTACATTAAATCAAAGAAAAAATTATAGGATTCATCTCACTAGATTTGTATCCTAATTATTTTATAATTAAACAAAGAAAACCTACAACAAAAAGAAGAGAAAACAATAAATAATGTTGAGTTCTCATGGCTCTGATCATTAATGTACTTTATAAATATTTATGTTTTCTCTCTCTAATTTTTTTTTTCTTAATCCCAAATGCTTTTTGTTAGCTTATAATTGCTTTTCCATTCTTTAAAAACCAAAATTTCTTTTTTGGTCATCCCTTCTTTTAAATGTAAAAGAACTTAAAATATTCCCATCACGAGTCAAACACGGGATGGTGTTCACTTTCATATTGCTTAAGCCACCTCTCTAAGACTTTTGCTTTTTAATAGTGAGCACCAACAAGTGTTAGAAACACTGTACCATATTTCTCCCACATTGATGAACATGGGCAAAACACGGTGGGATGTTGATAGATGCCTAGAAAAATAGAATGACCCATTTTTAATATGGTAAGAACATATGTCCATGTTTGTTTTATGTTGTCCATATATGTTGTTCATATAATAAACTCTTTTAGAAATAAAATGCAACATGTTGGAACACTTGGGGAGCAACATAGTATTACAATAGTACCTTTTTCTTAAATCTTTAGCCTAAAATATGCCAACGTTGCTCTAGTTTGACTCAAATCCTCCTAACTTCATTTCTTCTTCATTGATGACCTAAAACAAGACCTAGAATAAAATATACATTATTTTAAATACCAAGTTCTATAAAAACATCAAAACATAAGCATAATGCTATAAAAATCATGCTAAAAACTGTAATTAGCAATTATCAAGATTAAATCGTAATAAGAATTCAAAATTTACTACTAACCTTTCTTGTATCTCGTACTTGTTTATTTTAACATTTTAGAGGCTCTTTATGCATAAGCATATCATGTGTTAAACCTAATGCATAAATCTTTTCAATTATCAAAAGGAATCAACGTTTTGATTTTAAAGAAAACCCACTTGATCTTTAAAATTCTCTTTTAAAAACTTTTAAAATTATTTTTAGAGCAAATTTAAGTGAAAGAAATATGGTATGATCTTTGAAAGAACTTGCAAAGTCTTTGAAAATGTGTTTTCAAAAACACTGGTCAACCAATGTATATATGTCATCAACCAATGTGTTATTTCCAGAGATATTAGGCAACCAATGTCTAGTTATAGTCGATCAATGTGTATCTTTGGAAAACTATATGTAGTGAGTTTGTACGTAACACTGGTCTACCAAACGATATGTAGATTGGTCGACCAATATGTTGGCAATATTTATTTTTTGAACTACTAGAAAATCATTTGGTAGCATCTCCTTCTTATACTATTTATTTTTTGCTTGAATGATTGACTTAAAATTTTTAAATTACCATTGCATTTCATCATTCAATTTAAAATCTTTCTTAATATACGAAACTTTTAAAATGTATTGACATCTGATAAATTTTGTTTATTTGTGATCAGAAGGTCATAGGTTCGAACCACAGAAATAATCTCTTTGTAAAAAAATACAACAAAAAGGCTTCGTACATCGATAACCCTCGTAAAAAGGGGAGCCTTGTGCACTCGGGTATGTTAACCTTGACTTTTATTGACACCCAATTAATTCCCCCTTAAATGCTACTAAAGATCAAAAGAAGAATTTTTAATAAAACGTTATGCATTGTCTTTAACACACTATCATATATACACTAAGTAAATCACACATGAGAGATAAGACATAAGATTTAAATTATATCCAGAAATTGTATACATTCTAACACGAAAATATGTAGTTTACACTATCGTTCATTTATTTAAACATCAAAGTAATACAAGCTTTGGTGCTAGTCCTTTTGTTTTGCAAGTTTATCACCAGGAACATGCATGAAAAGAGGATTCGAAACCAATTAACAATTGAAACTTATCCAATACAGAAGACACGACATTATTATACTATCAATTCTCATTCATAATGACTGCAACTTGAACAGATTAGTTCCTGGAGGTTTTTTAAGAATATGACTTTCATAAGTAAAATCATTAAATACAATTTTAACATTGTAGAAAGAATTTGATTCTTAATGTTTTCAAAAATTAAACATCTTACTTAATTTTTTTAAATTAAAGACCTTAAATTAAATGAGCAAGAATTTTCCTAAAGAAGTTAAAGCTTCAAAAATATCACAATACAACTCAATATAAGAAAATGTAGACTTACATAGACATACCCCAAAATAAAAAAAAATTGAATAGACAAAAAGATGACAACTTAAAAAATTAAAAAGGAAAATAATAGCTTATCATTATCAAGTAATTAATAAAAGTTTATTTGCATAAATTTAAAATATGATAGAAAATCATAATATTAGTATTAAGATACTTTTTTTTCATTGATTTGTCATATAATTAATTTAAAAAACCGTATACCTAAAATGTAGTGAAATGTTAATAGTAACAAGCTTTAACATAAAGTGTATATTTAAGGATATGTAAAAGAGGGCAAAGATACTTTGTACGTAGCTCGCTTAAAAGAATTTTAATTTTTAAGAGATCAATATAGAAATTACTGTTGAAATTGATGGAAAAATATTATTTTATTTCCAATAAAAATGAAGTAAAAATTACTACAAAATTGGAGATAAAGAATATAAGAGTTCAAATCCTTTAAATGTATTTTATTTAGAAAATCAAAATTAAATATGTTTATTGGATTATGCTGTTCAAAGATACATGGTGAATAATTACATAATTATGTAAACTCGTAATTAAGAAGTTGGTTAATTCCTAGTTTACTTATCAAACCCCAATGAGGAGGAAAAAACCGTTTAGTTAATGTTGGAAAATTGGGACAGGATTGAATCCCAATCGGAGTGGAATAATTACAAAATTTTTTGTAATCTTTAATTTCCTGAAAACTAAGATCATTTTAATTATATAAAATGATTAACACGTGAATCATAATAAGCTAAATCTTAATTCATACCTGCTTCTAAAGTTTGATCATGTTCTTGTCGTATCTCTCGAATCGTTTCTGAAATCAATCCATCTCAACCACCGTATCCGCACAAATGTCTAGCCTCTAACGTTATCTATAGAATGGATTGAGAAAACTATCTAACTCTTACATTTAAGCAAGAAATGTTTGTTCTGTTGGAGCTTAAGCCTATTTATAATAGGTTTTAGACGTTTTAGTAATATAATTAAAATTAAATTCTATTTTTAATTAAACTTTAATTAGAATTATAAATAATTCTAATAAATATTAATTATGCCCAAATTAGATCTTAGTTTAATCAAGTTAGATT
>JAOQML010000008.1:31457828-31481614 GCA_027568935.1 Erythroxylum urbanii
ACAAATGGACCAATTATTGTGTGACAAGTGGACCAATCTTGGATTGACATATGGACTGATTAATTGGTGACAAATGGAAATTTAAGGAATGGATTAATGGCAACATCTTGATTAGGCACATGTCTTATATGCCTTAAGACATATGGCTTAGGTAATTTGATGACACCTAGCACAAAATTACAACAAGGATATCCAGCATTCGTCCTCCTTTGTTCTTCACCTTCTCCACCAAAATTTCATAAAGTCTTCTCTCTGAAATTGTAGTCTAACTCTAGCCAAATTTCTACATGAAGGTCACATGTTAATCCTTCACAAAATAACCAAGAAACCAGCTGGAAGTGATCATCTTATTGCTGTCCAAAAACACCTGTTTCCATCTTAAGTTTGTGATGAATCTTGCATGCTTGGAGGCTTAGTGAATCTGGAATTTTGAACTAAGTTGGAAGCCTAAAAGGTAAGTAACAATATGAGCTTTATAACATCTTAAATGGTATGAGAAGGATGTCTGAATTGGAATGAATTGCATGTAAGGTTGATGATGAAGTATGCTAGAATATTTTATATGGAGTGTTTTTACTAAATATACATCTGTATTTTGGACATAACTTGATCTGTGAATATCCAAATTAGATGAATTTTAATTTAGAGTAAACTATAGACTTAAGGCTACATTTTTCATGAAGAAATCAATTTGGAATTTGTCCTTAAGAGTTTTGAAATTTGGCTTGAAGTTAAGAGTTGTGTTCTATCAAGGTATGAAAATAGTTTGTAGGTTTTTGTTTATAACTTGCATGATACTGAACCAAAATGCATGAAATTGTTGTCATTAGACACTTAAGACATTGTAGAACATTTGATTAGGAGAAGATGTTGTCTAAATACCTCATTGTCTAGGTCATAGCAGTCATGCAAATCTGACCCGAAATCTAAATAAGAAAATCTGGAAAACAAATGCAGAACATGTGATATGGAAAAATATGGAATAGGTACTGTTTTGGGGTTTATGAACAATCATGAATTGTTAAACTGTGTATTGATGTTACTGAACTGAAAATGAAGTAAAAATGAAGGGGTCATCAACTTTACATGATAGAATTTTGATAATGACGTGTTTGATTAATGGATTTAGGATGAAAAAGTGGCAATGTGCTGGAATGTTATAAACTGGAGAATTTTCAATGAACATGCTTTGATATTTTGATTATATCTTGACCTGTAGATTTCCAAATGAGTTGATTCTTAATTCAAATTAAATTAGAGACATATAGTTACAACTTTCTTGAAGAAGTTGAATTTTAATTCTGTCTCTAAGAATTTCAAATTTTGGCATAAAAGTGAGTCTTGGCTTAGGCTGTAGCACTCCCAGGGACAGAAATCATGTCTTGCTGTTAGCAAATAAATTGTATTGATTTAGGCTAAATCAGACAAAGGTGTCTTCACAAAAGTTGTAGTTTATTCTCTTAGATTTCAATTGGTATAAAGCTTGTATTTTTTAGATATTGGATTTGAGAGATATGAGTTATACAACTGGACAGCATGATCACGCACTAGCTAAATTTCAAATGTACTTATTCTACAGTATTTTGAGCATAACTCATACAATAATGAACCAAATTGAATGATCTTAAAGTCATTAGAAACTTAAGGCACAAGGGAACAATTTTCTAGAAGAAAGTGTTACAGAAATACACCATTTTCTTAATGATAATAATCATGCAAAGTGGGCCCGAAAGTATTTCTAGACAAATCTTGACTGATCAATTGAGTATTGATATATGAATGACTAATGTGACTAGAATAATGATAAGGAACCTGGAATTGTCATGAACAAGCATTGTATATATTTTATATACATAGACTTCCATATGAATACTTATACCATTGTGCAAAATTGTGATATGTGTAATTGTGTTTTGCATGATATAGAGGAGCATTTAGAGCGTCGTCATCTAGACATTGTCGGGACTTCAAAACAATAGCTTTTTGAAGTGATTTGTGAGTAACCTAAGATAGTCTCACCTTGACTTGTTTTGTTTATTACTAAATTGAATTTGATATTGATGCATGTGTACTGAGTTGTGTACTAAATTCTGGACATGAAATGTCCAAGGAGTTTTAATGCATGATTAAAATATTGGAAGTGCTACTTGTATATGAATGAGATTGACTACATGGTTCTCAACTTGAATGTTCATTCCAGACCTAGTCCGACGATTATTGTGAACAAGAACATGAATGCAAATTTAATTAATCAAATGTGATATTGAAGTGTTCCTTGAACGTGAATTTAGTAATTTATGTGTTACTCAAAAAAAAATGTTAATGCCAGACGAAGGCCTAATGATATATGTATATAGGACTAAAAATGTGATTGAGTGGGAATGAGATTGAAAATGGGAATGATTGAAAATATAATTGATGGAATATGAATGAGATGCATTTCGGACAAGAATGCATGATCAGATAATGATAGTTGTGACATAAGTAGCCACCGAAAATGAGCTTAAAGCTCCAAAATGTGGTATAGAGCCAAAAACTCGATATATGTAATGAGCCTTGTATTCGCAACAGGTAAGGGACAGTATCAATGAGCTCGGTATCCACAATAGATACAGGACAGTTTAGGCACTCAGTCACAACAACATAATAATTGAAAGTGGGTCACATGAACATTGCATGTACACTTATTAAGTGTAATTGACTGATTGAATTGTAATGTGAATATGTACTTAACTTTGATTAGGATATGTGCATTCTATGATATGTGGTGTAAATTGTTAAATGAAAAACTGTGAATTATTTGCTTATATGATTTGATATGTGGTATGAATTAGGTGAACCATCGAGGATGGTTATATCATTGAGTTCACAAAACTCACCAAAATTGCAACGTTGATATTTCAGGTCCGAGAGAGGACATTAGAGACAGACTGACTCTACGAGAAGACTAAGTTTGTACTTTTGTCAAGAAATGGCTCAAAGGTCGATCAGCTGAGACTGGAGGATTAGTTAGTAGTTTATGTGTAATTCCTCTGTCAAACAGTGTGTTATATATAGGGATTTGACATTGTATATATATTCGGAAGGTTTTGTAAAGCTACAATGTAAGTTTTTTTTATGAAATGAAATGAAGAATGCAGTTAGTTTTAAAATTTGATGACTTTTTAGTATAATAGTTGATGCCATGATTAATTTGGATATGTGTTTGCTCTAACATGCCATTATTATAGATTATATATTGGAATGTCCACAGGGTGTTTCAGTATGTAATTTGTGGTAGTGGGGTGTTACACACAAGCTATAAAATTGAAGTTGAACGAGAAGGGTCGAAACAAGTCACTCATAATTGATCCAGACTGAGCTTCAAAAGATGTAAGGTCAAGATAATGACCCTAAATTAGCACGTTTAGTAATTAGATTTAAATTGTTGTATAGTTAGGTTTGTTTTAAATTCTAAAATAAGTTTTGAATGATTTGGATTGCTATTTCTTTTGCTCTCTTGAATCATTTATAAGTTAGATAAATACTCTCGATGTTAAGCGGATTTGATCTCAACACTATTGCCATCACCACCTCTATCACCATAAACGGTTTTCATGTTCTACCTTTTCTTTTCATTTTTTTACTATTTTTTGCTTATATATTTCATATATTATGTTTTATTTCCCCTGGTGTGTCCGTGTACCTTTTTCACATTGAGGACAATGTATTATTCTAGTGTAGGGAGGGTTGTATGTTTTTACCTTAAGTGTGAATTTTGCATATTGTATGATAGTTTGTTTAGGTTGCATGATGTGAATTGTGTGAATGCATCAATGGCTAAGACTTAATAGGATAGAATTAGCCTTAAACATAGTCTTTTAGGTTGCAAAGATTTATTAGCTTATGAAATTAGTGACCTAAGTTACTTAGGGCTAAATATGTTGGTTAATTAGGATACGATGTTAGTCGATTCACCCTAGGATTTTGCCATACTCATTTATAATTTTAGGTTAATCAAATTAGTGGCATTATTAGTACATTTTCATGAGAATGATTAGCTAAAGCAATAAGGTGGGCAAATTTTGTGTTAAAAAAAAGGTTGTATAATTTTAACTAAAATAACTATTCCGCTGGCCTTCTGGTTATGAACAGAACTAGTAGCTAGTTAGAAATGTGATGTAACTGAGTAACCGGATCGACATGCATCATAAATGTGTGCCTTCGTGTAAAAAGGCTGTAATGACCTTTTAACCAAGCAGATTAATAACAACATGACTTAGTTAAGTAATCGGATCGACATTCATTATAAATGTTTGCCTCCCCGTAAAAAGACTATGTTCATGTCCTTCAAGAAAAAAATAAAAAAAGAATGTTTTCAAATAAAAATCTACCAAACTTGTAGTAGTTTGATTTTTCATGAAAACATACTGAGGAATAGCTACACTTTTGTTTTGACTAAATGATTATCAATGTGTATGTGTGCAAGTGATAGAGGTGAATAGATTCAACATTAAAATTTTTATTACGTTATATATTTAGTCTAAGGTGCTTAGACGCAGATTTCGCTTGTTAATAAGTTAGAACGACTTGAAAGATTGTGTTTATAGTTGAATTTGTTTCGCTAAGTTGAAGCGATTGTCTTATTGTTACGTATGCATGTTTTATGTTGTCTTGATTTGTTTGATCATTTTTGTTTGTTTGAGGACAAGCAAATGTTTAAGTGTGAGGATGTGATAAGTGTAAATTGCATCGTGTTTTAGGGCATTTTTTGATATGTTTTTATCCATTAATCCAATCATTTAGTATGTGTTTAAGTTAGAATTGTGTAGTTTGTTAATTATTTGTATTTTAAGTGTTTTATGGGTTAGTACAAGTTTTTAAGCTTAAATATTATAATTTTGAATTACCTTGATGTGTTTACTAGTGTTTCAGGGTCAATATTGAATAACTGAGAAGTTTTGAGTGACATTTGAGCCAAAACAACGACCCACGATCATGGTAGAAGGTTTAGATGTAGGCCACGATTATGGCCTACATCGGGAAGACGCGCAGACACTCAAGAATGTCAAGTTTCAAGAGATTTTTTAGACCTTTCAGACCTTGAAAATCCCCTAGAGTTACCCAAAACACAAGAAGATATTTAAAAAACAAAAAAGAGGCAGAAAGGGAGCTTTACATTTAGCCACTCTTGGAAACCCTAAAGGGAGAGAAAAAGAAAAGAGAGAGAGAAGAAGAGGAGGAAGAAGGAGGAAGAGGAAGTGGATCCCGATGTCGTTGCTCCTTAGATCAAGTGGTATCCCAACGTCACTGCCTTCCCGATTTTTCCAACCTAAGTTCTATTTTCTCTTCATTTCCTTTTTCATTTAAATGTATAAAGTTGAGATGGATTGTATGGAAATGGATTTCGGGTTGTTGATAATATTATGAACTCTTCTTATGGATTTTACTTTGAGTTAATGTTGATTTAGTTATTTTTGTATTTATTGTTTTGGGTGATGTGATTAATTAATGTAATTACATGTTTTGGTAACAAACTGAGAGGATGAGCTGGATAAAAATAATTAGATCGGATTAATGAGAGTTAGGCGATCTAATTGGCTACTTAATCAATCTAATCGGTAATTTCATAAAGAGAGATCCTATGCGAGACCCAATTGTTTACTAGAGAGTTTTAGAACTAATTAGAATTATGGGTAATTTGTGAATTGAGAGATTGCAAGTTCCATAATTCGATTAGGGTTTACAATTTAGGGTTTAATGGTTATAACTCTAGAGAGAGTAATCAATCCTACAACCATCTAGAACCGACCCTCCATAAACACATAAATGGCTAGATTAACATTAGTGATAGGCAAAATCCCCTCTCTCATAACTTGATTAACTCTCTTGATGGATTTCCATTATGACCTATGTGACTGCTCAGTTTAATTATGTTTTGTTGAAGTTTCCGCTTTACAATTCCTGAATTAAATTCTTGTATTTACTTTCTGTGTTCACTTGTGCAGTTTTTATTTCTTTTTATGCTTTTCTTTGAGCCTTAGACGACTTAGGATTAGGCTAGTACTCTCCTCGTGGTATCGATACCTCTTATACCACAGTCGCGACTCGTGCACTTTTGGTATTTGAGGGCTTATAAATTTTAAAACTTGAACTACAAGATCACTTACATTGCCACTTACACGTGCGTGTCTATGACCACATAAGTCTGCAAAAGCATATACATGCCTATTTGTGTTTGTGACATGATCACAATGGCTTATATTGTCATATACACACCTGTACATATGACCGTGTAGGTCATTGATTAATTGATTATGATTATGAATAACATATATATCCAATTATGATTATGTTATTCAACTATGATTATGAGTAACATATATATTTATATGTTGACTATTTCAGACGGATGAGCATATTCCTTTAGTAGAGAGTTATAATCTAGTATCGGAGTTAGAAGTGGAAACTCCTGATCCTATGCCAAGTGAAGATAGAAGTCTAACTCGAAGTCAATTGAAAAGTAAAATTTGGAATCACTTGAATAAAACTAGAATGATGGATGGAGTCCAAAAAGCTGAATGTAAATATTTTCAGAAGATGTTGGCTGAGAGTTCAAAAGTTAGAACCTCATTTAAAGAGACATATGGATTTGTGTAGTAGAAAAAAGATAGTATTAGGAGGTCAATCATTTTTTACCCTTAACCTTATGAGAGGGAAGAATGAAATCACTACAACACTTATAACAGTTACATATCAAGGTTTTTGATAGCTTTTATGGTAATTGGTGATGAATATGCTCTATATACAGTTGATACTAAAAGATTAAGGATGTTTTGCAACTCACTACAACCAACTTGCAAGGTTCCAAGTTGGAATATGTTGGAGGAGAACATTATGAAGATATATAAGGATAAGAAGAAAGAAATTTGAAGAACATATGATGTATAGTTAAAAGGCTACAAGACATTGAAAGATTTACTTTCATGATAAATTCAAACAGTTTGTTTTGGAGATGATTGTAAATTTATCATGTCTACAAGAAGGTTAGTAGGAGTATAATTGTTCTCTTCAATGGGAGTTTGTAGAGACATATTGCTTACAGAGAACAATTATTCTAATTTTCAATTGTTGAAAACATAATTGTATAAGAACAACTCTTGTTAGATATGAAAAGGTAACAGCTTAATTTTGGAAATTATATCTATAAAGATAGATTGGAATTTTTTCACCTATTTTAAGTCCAAGTATTTAGATAATGTACTAAAAATGTTTAGTATTTCAGATATCAGATACTTGTAAAGTACTAAAGATATCAATTATTTTATATATAAGTTGATATTTAAGTTCAAGGAGATAAGGATATTTTCTTTAGAAGTAAATCCTAATTAAGGTTTATTTTACTTAAAATAATATCATTTTAGAATGGAAAGGTTCCAATGTAGTAATAGTTGCTAATTAAGCCACAATACATTTTTCATTAAGTGGAAATGATTAATTCGATCAATAACTTATTAAGTGAACATGATATAGTTCCTTAAATTGTTTAAAGCATTAATGTACTATGGAACATTAGATCCATTAACCATATAAAAGGAGTTAAGGGGTCATCAAAGACCCAAAGATGTATTTAGGAAAAATTTTCTTAATTATATAATTAAGATGAAAATTGTAAGAGTTAAACAAGTTCTCACTATAGAGATTCTTGTAGAATTCTCTAATTAAGCTATTATCCTAACAATAACATAATCATCATATAGTGATATGGTATGAGATATTTAAATGATTGAATTTAGTGAGAGCGAGAGATTGTTAGTTTATGCCCTTATAGGCAATCGGTTGGTTGCAATTTGATGTATGAAATTATTATTTAAATAATAAAAGGCATTTTTATTTTTATTTATTAAGTTAATTACATTTGGTGTTTGAATACTAAAGGTAAAATCTCTGGAATAATTAACGTGTAATTAAAATTATGAGAGAATCATAGTTATGAGATTCAGTTTACATTTATGTATTATTCCTAAATATTCTTAGTTGTAATTTTATCAAGACGAGCTACTATTGAAATAGTAAAACTAGCACACATTATGTTTCTCTTTTATGAAGAAAGTAATTGATCTTATAAATTGAATTATAGAGATACTTAAACTAATATATGAGTGCTTATTAGAGAATAAATCACTGAATTGATTCGACAATGAGAATCTCAAATGAAATATTACTTATATGTCTGTGAATTTCCTCATAATGATGGTTGTATAATTGATTCTTATACTTGAGATTACTAATGTATCACATATGGGACTTATTGTGTTTTGATGCTACTTATGAACTGTCCTAGGATAATTCGGTCGGTAGTACTTTGATGTAGTGTGAACCATATTGAGATAGTTGGGTAAGTCAATGAAGGATTCGTCACTTTAAAGTAATCAGGCAAAATGTTCTACTGTTCTTGATTAATAATGATGTATGGAATTCTCTGGCTACAGTGAATTGACATTTGAAAGGTATTTTCAAATATCAATTATAAATAAATTACTAATTTGTAAAAGCGCACATAATTAGGTACAAAGGAGTAGACACCATATTTATACTCTGTCCAATTAAAACATTGAATGACGAAAAAGATTAAATTATATATCATAAGTATAGATGGACAAGTTAAGTCAAACCACTTTGATATTCATGATATTTGAGTGGTCATGATATATTGTTAGACGTCAATCTTAATTTATGATTATAAATTATTTAACTAAAGAATTGAATTAAGTATGATTTCTTATTTTATAATTTACGTTTTATTATTTAAATTATTTAACTATCTAGATATGATTAAAAATTATAAAATTTTATTTTTTCGATTCATCGTAATTCCATATCGGGTAGTTTCTAACAATTAATAGTTCTTGCAACCCTCTCTTCAAAAAAAAAGAGTTCTTGCAACCCATAAGATCTCCCTTGTGCTCCAGCCCAATGGTTAAGTACAGGGTAGAAGGGTCTTTTCTCGTAGAAGAAGTCAATCAGGGTCGCTTTCCGCTTGTAAGCGCCTGCTTCCAAGATCTTAGTTGGTGGAGTAACAATTGCTTTCATTTCTTTCTCTTGTTATGTTTTATATTACATGATTCATTCTCATATTGCTAAGACTATTCAGAGTTGATCTCTACCCACATGAATTATTTATTATTTTATGAACTTAATCTCATTTCTGGCCCTTGTTATATGTTTTCCAACTTCTACTTGCTATCCCGTCTAACATGGTATTTATGAAGCTTCAAGCTGTCGTAACGTTTACGTTTTAAGAATCCACTTATTCCAAAGGAGAAAATATGATAAACGACGTGCCCCTGTACTGTTTCTGATTTCTTTTCCCAAAGGCCCACCATTAGTTGACTTTTTCTGCCCAGTTGTCTTCCGGCAATTTATGCATGCACTTGCTGCATCGGACATTAACTAAGAAGCCAAAGACGCTTTCCTTCTCCCTCCCACTTGCAATTAAGATAATTTTTAATTTCTATTTTCGCACAATAGAAATTAATTAAGATATACTTTTCTTTTGTCTTTTCCGTATAAAGGACCTTAGTTAACATAGATATTTTCCTTTCTTTTAACTTTGTAAATATTAGCTCTATCGCCTGCATTTTCAAAACAAATTATCCATCAATTCATACATTTGCACATTTAGAGTTGAATAGGCTACATGAAAGGGATGGTCGACCGGCCCAAGTTCCATCAAACTGACCTTAACAAGGGGAAATATCTTCATTCTTTTTTTGAAGAGTTAAAATGCGTTGATGAAAAAAGGAAACAGCTTTACGAATTCTTAGCCTGCTACAAGAAAAGCATAGTAGGGAAACAAGTGAAGCCTCAAAAGACTTGGCGAACGTTGTTATGCTACAGGATTGTCTTTAATCAATCCTGATCATTACAAAAGGGTACATTTGTTAGCATTATATACTGACTGCGTTTTGCGAGCTTTGTTTCAGCCACCTCGTGGCCATGATAATTTCTAGAAACGCCTGAAATAGAGCTATATTAAAGTCGAAAGAGCATAACCAATTTATTTATTTTTTATTTTTTTGGAAATTGAAAAGAATTGCATAAGCCCCAGGAGATTTCTCCTTAATTCACAATCAGTTAAAAACACAAAAGACACTTTGAGAGCTAATCACTTGTTCCATACAGCAAGTTTTTACCAAACAACCTTAAGGGCTAAGCTTCTGAACAAATCCAAACAATATCTCACAATATCGATTGATGCCTTAACCAAATGGCTTTGTTCTTCTATATATTTCAGTTCAATTATATGATATTTTTGTGAGCTTTAACTTCTTTAAAAAATTCTTGTTGATCTAATTTAAGGTCTTCAATTTAATGGAAACCAAGTAATTATCCTGACGAATAGTAGTATCATCCCTCCTTAGTTGTTTTAAGTCTGAGACCTAGAGAACAATTTGATTCCATTCTGTTATGAGACGTAGCTACACATTTGTCTAAGATATCCTTTCATGGCAACCTTGAGTACAGATAGTCGACAAACAAATGATTAACAGACTCTTAAGTGGCCAAATACAGTTGAGATTCTCAACAATGTTCCAGAAGCACCTCTAATAAAATTTAGTGTTAACGATCTTTCCTACAAAGCCAGCCAAAATGCAAATGACACTTTGAGAATTAGTTAATTATCCCATACAAGTTTATGCCTAACAATCTTAACGAATAAGCTGGTGAACAAATCCAAGCCCCTTGTATGGATTGCTTGTTTGTAAACAATTATCATGGATGTCTTAACTGTTGGTTTATGGCCTACAATCAGTCAATTTGGTTATAGTTTTGTGATAATTATTTAAAAGCATTATTTATTTTGTACGTGTTTAGATGTATATGATAAAGTCCATGAGATAATTATATATTGCAAATAAAATTATAATGAGATTATATTACATTTATGTATTATCCCTAAATTATTCCTAATCATTGTTATATTAAGACTGGATATTAATAGAATGTAAAAAGACTCACATGTTATGTTTTTCCTTATGAAGAAAGTAGTCGATTTTATAGGCTAAAATATGGAGATCCTTAAATAAACGTATAGGCACTTGTTAGAGAACAAGTTCACTGAATATACCCAAATGAGAAATCCATTTGGAACATTACTTATATGTCTATGAAATTCTCATTGTAATGATTGTATTAGTGATCATTTAACTTGATGTCTCCAAAGTTATCTTATATAGGAATTTTTATATTTTGATACTACTTACGATCTATTTAATCACGAGTCCATTAATCGATAGTTATTAGATGTAGCATAAACTATAATGAGGTAGTTGTATGATTAAAATAGGATTCATCAAGCTACAGTAATTAAGAAGAATGTTCCGTTGTTCTCATTTAGTATTGATTCATAAAATCCTTGCCCAAGGTGAAATGACGCTTTGTAAATAGTTTACAAATGTCATTAATTGAATCAATAATTAATGACGAAGAACTAATGTGAATGGATTCAAAATATAGTAGATATTAATTCTATGCTTTATGTCTAATCGGAACATGGTATGATGAAAGGATTAAATTATATAGAAAAATCATGTACTGAAGGATTAGTCAAAATCACTTTGGCATTCCTAAATATTTGGGTAATCATGACGCGTTGCTAGCGTCAATCTTGATCTATGATTATAAATTATTTAATTAGAGAATTAAAGAGTTTTAATTTATATAATTCTAATTATAAATTATAATTATAATTTGTAATTCGTAATTATTGCCAACATATTTGAGAACCTAATAAGTCTCACAAATAAAATGGGTTGAAGAGAGAAAAGTTAGTTTAACCAAGTTAGATTTGATTGTAAAGTTTGAAAAACTTTATGATTAAATATGAAATATTTGATAAATAAGGATCAATATTGATCCTTATTTATCAAATATTTCATATTTAATCATAAAGTTTTTCAAACTTTACAATCAAATCTAACTTGGTTAAACTAACTTTTCTCTCTTCAACCCATTTTATTTGTGAGACTTATTAGGTTCTCAAATATGTTGGCAATAATTACGAATTACAAATTATAATTATAATTTATAATTAGAATTATATAAATTAAAACTCTTTAATTCTCTAATTAAATAATTTATAATCATAGATCAAGATTGACGCTAGCAACGCGTCATGATTACCCAAATATTTAGGAATGCCAAAGTGATTTTGACTAATCCTTCAGTACATGATTTTTCTATATAATTTAATCCTTTCATCATACCATGTTCCGATTAGACATAAAGCATAGAATTAATATCTACTATATTTTGAATCCATTCACATTAGTTCTTCGTCATTAATTATTGATTCAATTAATGACATTTGTAAACTATTTACAAAGCGTCATTTCACCTTGGGCAAGGATTTTATGAATCAATACTAAATGAGAACAACGGAACATTCTTCTTAATTACTGTAGCTTGATGAATCCTATTTTAATCATACAACTACCTCATTATAGTTTATGCTACATCTAATAACTATCGATTAATGGACTCGTGATTAAATAGATCGTAAGTAGTATCAAAATATAAAAATTCCTATATAAGATAACTTTGGAGACATCAAGTTAAATGATCACTAATACAATCATTACAATGAGAATTTCATAGACATATAAGTAATGTTCCAAATGGATTTCTCATTTGGGTATATTCAGTGAACTTGTTCTCTAACAAGTGCCTATACGTTTATTTAAGGATCTCCATATTTTAGCCTATAAAATCGACTACTTTCTTCATAAGGAAAAACATAACATGTGAGTCTTTTTACATTCTATTAATATCCAGTCTTAATATAACAATGATTAGGAATAATTTAGGGATAATACATAAATGTAATATAATCTCATTATAATTTTATTTGCAATATATAATTATCTCATGGACTTTATCATATACATCTAAACACGTACAAAATAAATAATGCTTTTAAATAATTATCACAAAACTATAACCAAATTGACTGATTGTAGGCCATAAACCAACAGTTAAGACATCCATGATAATTGTTTACAAACAAGCAATCCATACAAGGGGCTTGGATTTGTTCACCAGCTTATTCGTTAAGATTGTTAGGCATAAACTTGTATGGGATAATTAACTAATTCTCAAAGTGTCATTTGCATTTTGGCTGGCTTTGTAGGAAAGATCGTTAACACTAAATTTTATTAGAGGTGCTTCTGGAACATTGTTGAGAATCTCAACTGTATTTGGCCACTTAAGAGTCTGTTAATCATTTGTTTGTCGACTATCTGTACTCAAGGTTGCCATGAAAGGATATCTTAGACAAATGTGTAGCTACGTCTCATAACAGAATGGAATCAAATTGTTCTCTAGGTCTCAGACTTAAAACAACTAAGGAGGGATGATACTACTATTCGTCAGGATAATTACTTGGTTTCCATTAAATTGAAGACCTTAAATTAGATCAACAAGAATTTTTTAAAGAAGTTAAAGCTCACAAAAATATCATATAATTGAACTGAAATATATAGAAGAACAAAGCCATTTGGTTAAGGCATCAATCGATATTGTGAGATATTGTTTGGATTTGTTCAGAAGCTTAGCCCTTAAGGTTGTTTGGTAAAAACTTGCTGTATGGAACAAGTGATTAGCTCTCAAAGTGTCTTTTGTGTTTTTAACTGATTGTGAATTAAGGAGAAATCTCCTGGGGCTTATGCAATTCTTTTCAATTTCCAAAAAAATAAAAAATAAATAAATTGGTTATGCTCTTTCGACTTTAATATAGCTCTATTTCAGGCGTTTCTAGAAATTATCATGGCCACGAGGTGGCTGAAACAAAGCTCGCAAAACGCAGTCAGTATATAATGCTAACAAATGTACCCTTTTGTAATGATCAGGATTGATTAAAGACAATCCTGTAGCATAACAACGTTCGCCAAGTCTTTTGAGGCTTCACTTGTTTCCCTACTATGCTTTTCTTGTAGCAGGCTAAGAATTCGTAAAGCTGTTTCCTTTTTTCATCAACGCATTTTAACTCTTCAAAAAAAGAATGAAGATATTTCCCCTTGTTAAGGTCAGTTTGATGGAACTTGGGCCGGTCGACCATCCCTTTCATGTAGCCTATTCAACTCTAAATGTGCAAATGTATGAATTGATGGATAATTTGTTTTGAAAATGCAGGCGATAGAGCTAATATTTACAAAGTTAAAAGAAAGGAAAATATCTATGTTAACTAAGGTCCTTTATACGGAAAAGACAAAAGAAAAGTATATCTTAATTAATTTCTATTGTGCGAAAATAGAAATTAAAAATTATCTTAATTGCAAGTGGGAGGGAGAAGGAAAGCGTCTTTGGCTTCTTAGTTAATGTCCGATGCAGCAAGTGCATGCATAAATTGCCGGAAGACAACTGGGCAGAAAAAGTCAACTAATGGTGGGCCTTTGGGAAAAGAAATCAGAAACAGTACAGGGGCACGTCGTTTATCATATTTTCTCCTTTGGAATAAGTGGATTCTTAAAACGTAAACGTTACGACAGCTTGAAGCTTCATAAATACCATGTTAGACGGGATAGCAAGTAGAAGTTGGAAAACATATAACAAGGGCCAGAAATGAGATTAAGTTCATAAAATAATAAATAATTCATGTGGGTAGAGATCAACTCTGAATAGTCTTAGCAATATGAGAATGAATCATGTAATATAAAACATAACAAGAGAAAGAAATGAAAGCAATTGTTACTCCACCAACTAAGATCTTGGAAGCAGGCGCTTACAAGCGGAAAGCGACCCTGATTGACTTCTTCTACGAGAAAAGACCCTTCTACCCTGTACTTAACCATTGGGCTGGAGCACAAGGGAGATCTTATGGGTTGCAAGAACTCTTTTTTTTTGAAGAGAGGGTTGCAAGAACTATTAATTGTTAGAAACTACCCGATATGGAATTACGATGAATCGAAAAAATAAAATTTTATAATTTTTAATCATATCTAGATAGTTAAATAATTTAAATAATAAAACGTAAATTATAAAATAAGAAATCATACTTAATTCAATTCTTTAGTTAAATAATTTATAATCATAAATTAAGATTGACGTCTAACAATATATCATGACCACTCAAATATCATGAATATCAAAGTGGTTTGACTTAACTTGTCCATCTATACTTATGATATATAATTTAATCTTTTTCGTCATTCAATGTTTTAATTGGACAGAGTATAAATATGGTGTCTACTCCTTTGTACCTAATTATGTGCGCTTTTACAAATTAGTAATTTATTTATAATTGATATTTGAAAATACCTTTCAAATGTCAATTCACTGTAGCCAGAGAATTCCATACATCATTATTAATCAAGAACAGTAGAACATTTTGCCTGATTACTTTAAAGTGACGAATCCTTCATTGACTTACCCAACTATCTCAATATGGTTCACACTACATCAAAGTACTACCGACCGAATTATCCTAGGACAGTTCATAAGTAGCATCAAAACACAATAAGTCCCATATGTGATACATTAGTAATCTCAAGTATAAGAATCAATTATACAACCATCATTATGAGGAAATTCACAGACATATAAGTAATATTTCATTTGAGATTCTCATTGTCGAATCAATTCAGTGATTTATTCTCTAATAAGCACTCATATATTAGTTTAAGTATCTCTATAATTCAATTTATAAGATCAATTACTTTCTTCATAAAAGAGAAACATAATGTGTGCTAGTTTTACTATTTCAATAGTAGCTCGTCTTGATAAAATTACAACTAAGAATATTTAGGAATAATACATAAATGTAAACTGAATCTCATAACTATGATTCTCTCATAATTTTAATTACACGTTAATTATTCCAGAGATTTTACCTTTAGTATTCAAACACCAAATGTAATTAACTTAATAAATAAAAATAAAAATGCCTTTTATTATTTAAATAATAATTTCATACATCAAATTGCAACCAACCGATTGCCTATAAGGGCATAAACTAACAATCTCTCGCTCTCACTAAATTCAATCATTTAAATATCTCATACCATATCACTATATGATGATTATGTTATTGTTAGGATAATAGCTTAATTAGAGAATTCTACAAGAATCTCTATAGTGAGAACTTGTTTAACTCTTACAATTTTCATCTTAATTATATAATTAAGAAAATTTTTCCTAAATACATCTTTGGGTCTTTGATGACCCCTTAACTCCTTTTATATGGTTAATGGATCTAATGTTCCATAGTACATTAATGCTTTAAACAATTTAAGGAACTATATCATGTTCACTTAATAAGTTATTGATCGAATTAATCATTTCCACTTAATGAAAAATGTATTGTGGCTTAATTAGCAACTATTACTACATTGGAACCTTTCCATTCTAAAATGATATTATTTTAAGTAAAATAAACCTTAATTAGGATTTACTTCTAAAGAAAATATCCTTATCTCCTTGAACTTAAATATCAACTTATATATAAAATAATTGATATCTTTAGTACTTTACAAGTATCTGATATCTGAAATACTAAACATTTTTAGTACATTATCTAAATACTTGGACTTAAAATAGGTGAAAAAATTCCAATCTATCTTTATAGATATAATTTCCAAAATTAAGCTGTTACCTTTTCATATCTAACAAGAGTTGTTCTTATACAATTATGTTTTCAACAATTGAAAATTAGAATAATTGTTCTCTGTAAGCAATATGTCTCTACAAACTCCCATTGAAGAGAACAATTATACTCCTACTAACCTTCTTGTAGACATGATAAATTTACAATCATCTCCAAAACAAACTGTTTGAATTTATCATGAAAGTAAATCTTTCAATGTCTTGTAGCCTTTTAACTATACATCATATGTTCTTCAAATTTCTTTCTTCTTATCCTTATATATCTTCATAATGTTCTCCTCCAACATATTCCAACTTGGAACCTTGCAAGTTGGTTGTAGTGAGTTGCAAAACATCCTTAATCTTTTAGTATCAACTGTATATAGAGCATATTCATCACCAATTACCATAAAAGCTATCAAAAACCTTGATATGTAACTGTTATAAGTGTTGTAGTGATTTCATTCTTCCCTCTCATAAGGTTAAGGGTAAAAAATGATTGACCTCCTAATACTATCTTTTTTCTACTACACAAATCCATATGTCTCTTTAAATGAGGTTCTAACTTTTGAACTCTCAGCCAACATCTTCTGAAAATATTTACATTCAGCTTTTTGGACTCCATCCATCATTCTAGTTTTATTCAAGTGATTCCAAATTTTACTTTTCAATTGACTTCGAGTTAGACTTCTATCTTCACTTGGCATAGGATCAGGAGTTTCCACTTCTAACTCCGATACTAGATTATAACTCTCTACTAAAGGAATATGCTCATCCGTCTGAAATAGTCAACATATAAATATATATGTTACTCATAATCATAGTTGAATAACATAATCATAATTGGATATATATGTTATTCATAATCATAATCAATTAATCAATGACCTACACGGTCATATGTACAGGTGTGTATATGACAATATAAGCCATTGTGATCATGTCACAAACACAAATAGGCATGTATATGCTTTTGCAGACTTATGTGGTCATAGACACGCACGTGTAAGTGGCAATGTAAGTGATCTTGTAGTTCAAGTTTTAAAATTTATAAGCCCTCAAATACCAAAAGTGCACGAGTCGCGACTGTGGTATAAGAGGTATCGATACCACGAGGAGAGTACTAGCCTAATCCTAAGTCGTCTAAGGCTCAAAGAAAAGCATAAAAAGAAATAAAAACTGCACAAGTGAACACAGAAAGTAAATACAAGAATTTAATTCAGGAATTGTAAAGCGGAAACTTCAACAAAACATAATTAAACTGAGCAGTCACATAGGTCATAATGGAAATCCATCAAGAGAGTTAATCAAGTTATGAGAGAGGGGATTTTGCCTATCACTAATGTTAATCTAGCCATTTATGTGTTTATGGAGGGTCGGTTCTAGATGGTTGTAGGATTGATTACTCTCTCTAGAGTTATAACCATTAAACCCTAAATTGTAAACCCTAATCGAATTATGGAACTTGCAATCTCTCAATTCACAAATTACCCATAATTCTAATTAGTTCTAAAACTCTCTAGTAAACAATTGGGTCTCGCATAGGATCTCTCTTTATGAAATTACCGATTAGATTGATTAAGTAGCCAATTAGATCGCCTAACTCTCATTAATCCGATCTAATTATTTTTATCCAGCTCATCCTCTCAGTTTGTTACCAAAACATGTAATTACATTAATTAATCACATCACCCAAAACAATAAATACAAAAATAACTAAATCAACATTAACTCAAAGTAAAATCCATAAGAAGAGTTCATAATATTATCAACAACCCGAAATCCATTTCCATACAATCCATCTCAACTTTATACATTTAAATGAAAAAGGAAATGAAGAGAAAATAGAACTTAGGTTGGAAAAATCGGGAAGGCAGTGACGTTGGGATACCACTTGATCTAAGGAGCAACGACATCGGGATCCACTTCCTCTTCCTCCTTCTTCCTCCTCTTCTTCTCTCTCTCTTTTCTTTTTCTCTCCCTTTAGGGTTTCCAAGAGTGGCTAAATGTAAAGCTCCCTTTCTGCCTCTTTTTTGTTTTTTAAATATCTTCTTGTGTTTTGGGTAACTCTAGGGGATTTTCAAGGTCTGAAAGGTCTAAAAAATCTCTTGAAACTTGACATTCTTGAGTGTCTGCGCGTCTTCCCGATGTAGGCCATAATCGTGGCCTACATCTAAACCTTCTACCATGATCGTGGGTCGTTGTTTTGGCTCAAATGTCACTCAAAACTTCTCAGTTATTCAATATTGACCCTGAAACACTAGTAAACACATCAAGGTAATTCAAAATTATAATATTTAAGCTTAAAAACTTGTACTAACCCATAAAACACTTAAAATACAAATAATTAACAAACTACACAATTCTAACTTAAACACATACTAAATGATTGGATTAATGGATAAAAACATATCAAAAAATGCCCTAAAACACGATGCAATTTACACTTATCACATCCTCACACTTAAACATTTGCTTGTCCTCAAACAAACAAAAATGATCAAACAAATCAAGACAACATAAAACATGCATACGTAACAATAAGACAATCGCTTCAACTTAGCGAAACAAATTCAACTATAAACACAATCTTTCAAGTCGTTCTAACTTATTAACAAGCGAAATCTGCGTCTAAGCACCTTAGACTAAATATATAACGTAATAAAAATTTTAATGTTGAATCTATTCACCTCTATCACTTGCACACATACACATTGATAATCATTTAGTCAAAACAAAAGTGTAGCTATTCCTCAGTATGTTTTCATGAAAAATCAAACTACTACAAGTTTGGTAGATTTTTATTTGAAAACATTCTTTTTTTATTTTTTTCTTGAAGGACATGAACATAGTCTTTTTACGGGGAGGCAAACATTTATAATGAATGTCGATCCGATTACTTAACTAAGTCATGTTGTTATTAATCTGCTTGGTTAAAAGGTCATTACAGCCTTTTTACACGAAGGCACACATTTATGATGCATGTCGATCCGGTTACTCAGTTACATCACATTTCTAACTAGCTACTAGTTCTGTTCATAACCAGAAGGCCAGCGGAATAGTTATTTTAGTTAAAATTATACAACCTTTTTTTTAACACAAAATTTGCCCACCTTATTGCTTTAGCTAATCATTCTCATGAAAATGTACTAATAATGCCACTAATTTGATTAACCTAAAATTATAAATGAGTATGGCAAAATCCTAGGGTGAATCGACTAACATCGTATCCTAATTAACCAACATATTTAGCCCTAAGTAACTTAGGTCACTAATTTCATAAGCTAATAAATCTTTGCAACCTAAAAGACTATGTTTAAGGCTAATTCTATCCTATTAAGTCTTAGCCATTGATGCATTCACACAATTCACATCATGCAACCTAAACAAACTATCATACAATATGCAAAATTCACACTTAAGGTAAAAACATACAACCCTCCCTACACTAGAATAATACATTGTCCTCAATGTGAAAAAGGTACACGGACACACCAGGGGAAATAAAACATAATATATGAAATATATAAGCAAAAAATAGTAAAAAAATGAAAAGAAAAGGTAGAACATGAAAACCGTTTATGGTGATAGAGGTGGTGATGGCAATAGTGTTGAGATCAAATCCGCTTAACATCGAGAGTATTTATCTAACTTATAAATGATTCAAGAGAGCAAAAGAAATAGCAATCCAAATCATTCAAAACTTATTTTAGAATTTAAAACAAACCTAACTATACAACAATTTAAATCTAATTACTAAACGTGCTAATTTAGGGTCATTATCTTGACCTTACATCTTTTGAAGCTCAGTCTGGATCAATTATGAGTGACTTGTTTCGACCCTTCTCGTTCAACTTCAATTTTATAGCTTGTGTGTAACACCCCACTACCACAAATTACATACTGAAACACCCTGTGGACATTCCAATATATAATCTATAATAATGGCATGTTAGAGCAAACACATATCCAAATTAATCATGGCATCAACTATTATACTAAAAAGTCATCAAATTTTAAAACTAACTGCATTCTTCATTTCATTTCATAAAAAAAACTTACATTGTAGCTTTACAAAACCTTCCGAATATATATACAATGTCAAATCCCTATATATAACACACTGTTTGACAGAGGAATTACACATAAACTACTAACTAATCCTCCAGTCTCAGCTGATCGACCTTTGAGCCATTTCTTGACAAAAGTACAAACTTAGTCTTCTCGTAGAGTCAGTCTGTCTCTAATGTCCTCTCTCGGACCTGAAATATCAACGTTGCAATTTTGGTGAGTTTTGTGAACTCAATGATATAACCATCCTCGATGGTTCACCTAATTCATACCACATATCAAATCATATAAGCAAATAATTCACAGTTTTTCATTTAACAATTTACACCACATATCATAGAATGCACATATCCTAATCAAAGTTAAGTACATATTCACATTACAATTCAATCAGTCAATTACACTTAATAAGTGTACATGCAATGTTCATGTGACCCACTTTCAATTATTATGTTGTTGTGACTGAGTGCCTAAACTGTCCTGTATCTATTGTGGATACCGAGCTCATTGATACTGTCCCTTACCTGTTGCGAATACAAGGCTCATTACATATATCGAGTTTTTGGCTCTATACCACATTTTGGAGCTTTAAGCTCATTTTCGGTGGCTACTTATGTCACAACTATCATTATCTGATCATGCATTCTTGTCCGAAATGCATCTCATTCATATTCCATCAATTATATTTTCAATCATTCCCATTTTCAATCTCATTCCCACTCAATCACATTTTTAGTCCTATATACATATATCATTAGGCCTTCGTCTGGCATTAACATTTTTTTTTGAGTAACACATAAATTACTAAATTCACGTTCAAGGAACACTTCAATATCACATTTGATTAATTAAATTTGCATTCATGTTCTTGTTCACAATAATCGTCGGACTAGGTCTGGAATGAACATTCAAGTTGAGAACCATGTAGTCAATCTCATTCATATACAAGTAGCACTTCCAATATTTTAATCATGCATTAAAACTCCTTGGACATTTCATGTCCAGAATTTAGTACACAACTCAGTACACATGCATCAATATCAAATTCAATTTAGTAATAAACAAAACAAGTCAAGGTGAGACTATCTTAGGTTACTCACAAATCACTTCAAAAAGCTATTGTTTTGAAGTCCCGACAATGTCTAGATGACGACGCTCTAAATGCTCCTCTATATCATGCAAAACACAATTACACATATCACAATTTTGCACAATGGTATAAGTATTCATATGGAAGTCTATGTATATAAAATATATACAATGCTTGTTCATGACAATTCCAGGTTCCTTATCATTATTCTAGTCACATTAGTCATTCATATATCAATACTCAATTGATCAGTCAAGATTTGTCTAGAAATACTTTCGGGCCCACTTTGCATGATTATTATCATTAAGAAAATGGTGTATTTCTGTAACACTTTCTTCTAGAAAATTGTTCCCTTGTGCCTTAAGTTTCTAATGACTTTAAGATCATTCAATTTGGTTCATTATTGTATGAGTTATGCTCAAAATACTGTAGAATAAGTACATTTGAAATTTAGCTAGTGCGTGATCATGCTGTCCAGTTGTATAACTCATATCTCTCAAATCCAATATCTAAAAAATACAAGCTTTATACCAATTGAAATCTAAGAGAATAAACTACAACTTTTGTGAAGACACCTTTGTCTGATTTAGCCTAAATCAATACAATTTATTTGCTAACAGCAAGACATGATTTCTGTCCCTGGGAGTGCTACAGCCTAAGCCAAGACTCACTTTTATGCCAAAATTTGAAATTCTTAGAGACAGAATTAAAATTCAACTTCTTCAAGAAAGTTGTAACTATATGTCTCTAATTTAATTTGAATTAAGAATCAACTCATTTGGAAATCTACAGGTCAAGATATAATCAAAATATCAAAGCATGTTCATTGAAAATTCTCCAGTTTATAACATTCCAGCACATTGCCACTTTTTCATCCTAAATCCATTAATCAAACACGTCATTATCAAAATTCTATCATGTAAAGTTGATGACCCCTTCATTTTTACTTCATTTTCAGTTCAGTAACATCAATACACAGTTTAACAATTCATGATTGTTCATAAACCCCAAAACAGTACCTATTCCATATTTTTCCATATCACATGTTCTGCATTTGTTTTCCAGATTTTCTTATTTAGATTTCGGGTCAGATTTGCATGACTGCTATGACCTAGACAATGAGGTATTTAGACAACATCTTCTCCTAATCAAATGTTCTACAATGTCTTAAGTGTCTAATGACAACAATTTCATGCATTTTGGTTCAGTATCATGCAAGTTATAAACAAAAACCTACAAACTATTTTCATACCTTGATAGAACACAACTCTTAACTTCAAGCCAAATTTCAAAACTCTTAAGGACAAATTCCAAATTGATTTCTTCATGAAAAATGTAGCCTTAAGTCTATAGTTTACTCTAAATTAAAATTCATCTAATTTGGATATTCACAGATCAAGTTATGTCCAAAATACAGATGTATATTTAGTAAAAACACTCCATATAAAATATTCTAGCATACTTCATCATCAACCTTACATGCAATTCATTCCAATTCAGACATCCTTCTCATACCATTTAAGATGTTATAAAGCTCATATTGTTACTTACCTTTTAGGCTTCCAACTTAGTTCAAAATTCCAGATTCACTAAGCCTCCAAGCATGCAAGATTCATCACAAACTTAAGATGGAAACAGGTGTTTTTGGACAGCAATAAGATGATCACTTCCAGCTGGTTTCTTGGTTATTTTGTGAAGGATTAACATGTGACCTTCATGTAGAAATTTGGCTAGAGTTAGACTACAATTTCAGAGAGAAGACTTTATGAAATTTTGGTGGAGAAGGTGAAGAACAAAGGAGGACGAATGCTGGATATCCTTGTTGTAATTTTGTGCTAGGTGTCATCAAATTACCTAAGCCATATGTCTTAAGGCATATAAGACATGTGCCTAATCAAGATGTTGCCATTAATCCATTCCTTAAATTTCCATTTGTCACCAATTAATCAGTCCATATGTCAATCCAAGATTGGTCCACTTGTCACACAATAATTGGTCCATTTGT
>JAOQML010000008.1:31512873-31528407 GCA_027568935.1 Erythroxylum urbanii
CAAACAATTCATGTGCAACATTCACTTATCTACTATGCATGTGCATGTATGAATGCATGCATATGTCACTGTTCACTTATACACTAGGTGAGGGGATGTTACAGTTTCATTCAAACTTACATGTTTTCATAATGTCCAAGTTTTAAGGAAAATGTAGCTTAAAAATTGAAGAGTGGAGCTACTGTCCACTCTCACGACGTGTATTTTCTCCAGCTTGCTATCACATATATCCTTTCTCATATATTCCAAAAGCTAGGTTTTAAGGAAATGGAAAGCTTACATGATTCATGTGAATGAGTTGCTTTGTAACAATATACTCACGTTGCATGGCTATGAAATTTTCTGGATGGTAGTGAGCCATGTTGACAACATTTTCTTCATTTTCTTATCTTCTTCTTACTTTTAATTTTCTTCTTCTTCATGCTCCATGAATCAATAGAGTATGGAAGTAGAGAAGATGGCTTTAATGGACATGCTTTCGGGTCACTTTAGTTCCTTCACTTTCGAAATGTACCTAAGATCAAATATGAGCTAAAGCGAGTATCTTAAGCATTTCTAAGGCATTAATCACCAACTGTAGTATGTCAAATGAATCATCATTTAAACACATATCAGTTGCCTTTTACATCTATTTACTCTAGAAAGTTCAAAGAAAGTCAAAATAATCCATGTGTCACTATTTCATTGATCTATGTATCACCATTCAAAACACAACGGAAGCATAAATACCAAAACCGCATGCTTTTAATCCATACATGATATGACATAAAGAAAATAAATATAATAAGAACAAGATCGAATATTACCAACTTCTTGCTATAGCTTTGACTCCTCGCTATTGTATCCTCAACCAATCCAATCTACCACTTGTTCTATTCGGCCAACTTGGTTATCAAAACCCTTTTGTGGGAAAAGCAAAGAAAAATAATGGAGATCTTTACTTACTATATTCGGCTAAAAAAGAGCAAGTGGGAAGCTTCTTATTTTTCTATGGTCGAATGGTTTTCAAGAGAGAACTTTAGGAGAGCAAAAGACCACCCACGTTCATTTAGCATCAAATTCTAAAAGAGGAATTATCCACCTAAAACTCCAACACATGTGCGGTTTTGGAGAGAGTGTTCTTTTCCAAGATTCACACACCATGCATTTAACATTTGATCAAAGCTAATTGAAAATAAGACCTTCCAAAGTCAGCACTTGGACATTATCGTTCATCAAAACGTGTTCATGTGTGGTGTTTAAAAAAACACACCCATTAAAACCATTCAGTGATGAGAAGCATAACCAAATGCTTTGGGAGCGAGTGGAGAGAACAATAAAAAAGGCACCACTTCATTCTTTACTAAAAAGAATGTCAAAAGGCCTGGACGTTTCCTTCTTTAAAACTAGCCATTTCATTCTTTAATAAAGAGCATAACTGAATCCTACATCTTTGTAGAATTCAATTTTGCCTCTTTTCTAAAAAATAAATTAAATTAATCTAATTAATTAAATCAAAATCCAGCCCAATATTAAAAGTTCCTTTGGGCTTATAATTAACAATTAATTAGTGTGAGCCTACTATTTAATTATAGGCTTAAGATCCAATTTAATTAACTCTTAATTAAATTGTTCTGGTTTTATTGGCCCGAATCTAATTCGTCCATTTCTCTCCAAACAGTCTCATTATCTTTCCGATAACCTCCGTTTATTTTTCTTACTTTCCTTGATAACCTTCCTAGAAGCCAAGTGGATAATTTAATTGGACTTAAATAATTCAAGCTACAATAATCCCGAAATTAATTTAATTCTCATTAGAATTAATTCCGACTTATTAACCAAATGTCATTCCACTAAAGACAATTGACTGAACCCTTGAATTACTTAAAATTATGAGAAAACAATGTCCAATCATAAACCCTATTATGAACCATATTATAGCCATCCACACAATAAAGGGTAAAATTACCGTTTTGCCCTTATGCTAGTTTTTCCTTCTAGATCTCCCGTTTCACTCTATATGGTGATTAACACACAAGATCTAATCTTGGTGCTAAGACTTGATGGGTAGCTAGTCCATCAAACTACTAGCCCAGTTTAATCACTAATCTCTGTAAAACATCTAAAAGTTATGATATCACTATAAACTCTTTATTTGAGTGAATGTTCCCAGATGCATGTATCAATTAATAATTCCAGCATGCAGAAACTAGATTGATACCCTACAAAAATCCATTTTGATCATATCAAGAATTATAACGAAACACACATGAGTTCACCACTTATTAAGATTGTGGTTCGTAATAAACGAATGCTAAGATGTATGTTTTAAGATTAAAGAAATGACTTACTTTATTCTTTAAAAACATATGTGATTCCATATTCATTTAATAGTGCCATTACCAATAGTCAATTACTATCATGATTTGAAACTCATCATTCCCTTGAAGTAAACTTTACTTACACGGAGGAAAATTGCAACACTACAATCTAAATCATAATCAAGTGACCAACTTAATTATTCGACTGTGAATCAATTAATTTAGATTTTAATAATATACATGTTTCCTATACATCTCCATGTATATGTATATCACTTACAAAAGAACCTTGGTACCTTATGACTAGTTATATTATGCTCATACAAATAAAACCAAACTCTTTTGTTTTATTAATAATAATAATTTTCATTACAATATTGTAACTAGAAGAAAATTAAGATATATGCAAATACATTTTCTTTCCAGGGCACTATATTTACATAACCCTAACATATGGGGCATATTCCCGAACACACAGACGACATTTGAGAATACACTCTACAAGGGTGGTGTGCTAGGACAATCAGTCAAACTCAATACAAAATTTTCAAACATCACACACATGTTACAAAAAACCAGTAATCCATTTTAACCTATTTATTCATTACATTTTCAGTTACAAGCGTCATAAATAATAAACATATCATCAAAATTTCAATAATCATTTTGGGCCCATTATAAATACAAAGCACTTTTAGTCATAATGTTATTTCATTACAGAAACATTCACATCCACATTGTACGGTACTTGTGTGAATACACACTTTAATTCAAAATAATGGAAAATATATGCAGACACGAACTAATCTCGACCTTTATCTTTTTTATAAATGTAGTGGTTAGACTCTAATTTGTCTAACTAGAGATCTTTAAACTTAAAAAGTCAATGTTGTAATTTTGGTGAGTTTTGCAAACTCAGTGAGTGAACTATCGAGCGTGAGTTAACCATACTTGGTGGTTCACTCATATCATATAACACATCAATTCATATAATCATATAATTCTCATCATTTTATTTATCATCATATAGCATCACAAAACTCTTTGTTCACAATTTTCACATTTCTCATTCAAAACAATTCAATAATACATTTCAATCTTTCAAAATATACATATTAAATGTATATGCAATGCTCATGAGAGTCATATTCAATTATTACGTTGTTATGACCGAGTGCCTGTATCTGTCCTGTATCTATTATGGATATCGGGCTCATTAATAATTGTCCCATATCTGTTAGGATACTAAGCTCATTATACATGGTGAGCCGGAGGCTCTTACTACTTTATGAGCTTTAATCTCTTTTTTGGAAGCTACTCAGGTCACAACTACCTTTATGTTATCATGTATTCATGTAGTGAAATGCATCACATGTATTCCATCAATGTCTAGTGCTTAATCATTCATACTCGTACTCACATTCACATTTTTCATCGTACCTTGGTCCAGCATTCAACAATTAAGTTGAGTATCCCTCATTCAGTCAAATTCACATACAATGAGCACTTCCAACATGTTTTTCATGCATCAAATGCCTCAGACATTTATTGTTCGGAATCAACACATTCACATCACATAATAATTCAATATAGAATGTAAGGAACCAATAATTCAATATGAGACCATCTTAGGTTACTCACAATATGCTCCAAATTAGCATTTGCTTCTATGATTCGGTAATGTCTAGATGCAAACATTCTATCCTGTATATCAACATCATGCAATACACATATTGCACACACATTTTTAATTGCACAATCACATAAACATTCAATTATACACATATGCATATGTGTAATGTATAATGTGTAATGCATGCTCAAATTAACTATTTTGAGTATGTTTCCTTAATCACATCTCTTGATTATTCAAACCTTATCATTTGTATGTGTCTAGCTTATTCTTGGGTTTACACCTCAAGAACACTTGGTTATTCTAATATCATAAATCCTTCACTCGTCATTTCTTTTCTAGCATTATATGCTCTCATAATATCCATTTCTTATTCATCTTTACTTAATTCATATTACTTAACTCCTTTGAATCACAACTACAATCATATGAACATCTTCATCCCCATACGCTCATGTCTTTGGTACTTTAATATCAGCAATTCATTGACTAAGTTATAACCTCAATTATCACCTCACATATATCACACATTTAGTCACTTAATCCAAGCATCATTCTAGGTTCAATTCAAGCTTCATTCAAGCCTAATTATGTCCAAATGCATCATAGCTAAGTACTTTATATATAATTGTTTCAGCCTTTTCAAAAGTCAAAACATTAGCATGAAAAGGCACTACCCTTCGTGACAGAAGCTGTGGCTTCTGTCCACAACCTTTTCCTACACTTTTTTCAGATTTTCTCAGGATAAGTTTTAGGTCCATTTTGTATGGCTATTTTGATATAGAAACTGAGATTTCTAGGCAATATGTTCCCCTAAAAAAATATTCCTATATGTCTTAAGTTTCTAATGAACTAAAGTTCATAATATTTGGTTCATTATTCCTAAAGTTATACTCAAAATACTAAAGACTTTTCTCAAACTGCAACAGCACTCAGTACTCAACTTCAAGCCAAATTTAAAAATCCTTAAGGACATAATTCAAATTTAATTGCCACTTGAAAATTGTATAAATATGTCTCTAGTTTAATCTTAATTAAAAATCATCCCATTTGGATATCTATAGATCAAGATATGGCCAAAATATATATGTATGTTCAGTGAAAACACTCCATTTAACATATTCCAACACACTTTATCATCATTTTCATCCTAGTTCATCTTTTTTACTTAATCTATCATTTCTAGCTTATGTCCTCATTATTTTCTCTTCATTCCTAATTCCACTTCAACTCAATATCATTCACAAATCAATCAAAAGCTATGAGTGAACATAAACACCAAAAATAGAAAACATACATATACACATTCATCACTAACTTTCTACTCATGTTCAACTTCATTAACACCTTATTTTATCCCTAACTTATCATTTTAATGATCTTTTGATTGTAAACTCATCTCTAAACCAACTTATGAATAAATAATCATCACCTACGTAAAAGCAAGACATGAACATACCCAGGTTTTCTCATTCACGTTTCAGCACATACATATTACCAGTTCATGGTGATTTGACCTTAAACTATCATCAAACATGTTTCATGTAACGAATCATAAAGAGTAATGCTTTAGACTTACTTGTTTACTCCAAGATCTTCAAATAACACTCTTAACCCTAGCTTCTCCAGTATCATTCGATCATCAACATTCAAAGGTGGTAGGGTTGGGTCTTTAGTAAGAAATGAAGAAGACAATAAAACAATAGTAGCAAATGAAAGGTGAAAGTAAGCTTCAACATGGATAGGATGAGAAGTGAGTATCAAGGATGAAGACAAATAAAGAAGATGAAGAAGAAAATGAAGAGAGCATTTAACAATTGAAAGACAAAGAAAAGAAAATGGTTTTTCACCTTGAACATTTTCGTGGGTTAACAAAAATAACGTGGTAGGTCCACTTAAAGATTAAAGCTTAAATTGGATATTTACTAAATAACCATATGATTTTTTTAATGATCAGTCAAATTGTCCCTCAATTTCTAATCTAATTGTCTCCTAATTTTCAGCGACACTTGTCATTAATCTTAATGTCTCTTATCAATAATTTATGCTGCCATTTGATAATTAATTTTACTACCATTTATCAATTGTTATGCCAATGAGCCTTTTTTCTAGTCCGAAAATACTCATAATTATCAGAAATTTCCCATATTTCACCAAAAATTTTAAATCACTTATACACACCAACTCAATTTTTAAGACACATAATCTACAATTCACATTATAATCACATTAAATATCAATTATACTCAGAAAATGCCAAATGAGTGCATGTACAATCATTGAATTATGTGCAAAACAATCAAATTCACATTTGTGTGTACTAATATTATGCATAAGTATGAAATGCATTTTTCTAATCTCTCATTGCTATTTATCTTTTACAAAAATCTAGGATTCTAACCCTTAGTATGGAAATGAGATGTTACATGTAAGGCTACATATGTCACCAATTGTAGGGCTACATATGTCACTATTTGTAAAGCTCCAAATGTCACAAGTATAAAGTATCATTTATAACAAATTTAAAAGGCCGCTTGCAAAAAATATAAAGTGCCACTTTTCACAAATATAAAATGCCACTTGTCTCCAATCTTACCATTTAGGAATTCTATTAAGCCAATTTATACATTGACTCCTCAAACTTTTGATTTTTAACAATTAACTCCAAATCACTAACTTAAGTCCATCAAATTTTAATTTAATTCTAATTCATCGAAATCATATCTAAGCATCCCAAAATATGTCAATTAAGTGCACATAAAATATTTGTCACTTATTTCTCATATTTATAAATAATAATCTATGTATGTGTATGCTAATCTCATACATGTGCATAGAATAACAAATTTCGTATCCTAATGGACCAAAGTAATCATCTAGTAATATAACTTATTTTATTTAATGCAATATGCATGAGCTTAATCTTCTAAACCTTCTAACCCTCAACAATTTAGGAGATAGGATATTACAATAGAGGTTGTGAAATTATGAAATTAAAAAAAATGAATTGCACATAATTGATATAAACCTTTCAAAGGTAACCTAGGATTTGCACTACGATCCAAATTCAAGCCTAAATTCTTAAACTTCTCATTAATATGATCTACAACTTTAATGTCTCCTAAATCAAATTAGCAACTATCAATTTAATAATTCTCACATTTATAAACTAACAATTACCAACCGTTTGAAGTTAAAAATTAAGCAGTCCTTAGAACTTATATTTCTAATTCATTCTTAGGGTAATTGATTCTTTAGTTCCAAAATCAAATTTCATCTTTTGATTATTCATTCAATATCTTAAGACTAATAGGTGGCCAATCCATTAACCTAGCGTTCAACACAATATAATCAATCTAGTTAAGATATATATTAATGTGAATTATCGAATCAAGACATTCAATTAAATCTAGATGCAAACCATAGTTAAGAATAATTTAGCTCATCATCTAAATCAAAATAATACTCATATCAATTAAATTCAGACCGTTAAGTTCCATTGTATCAAGAATAAATTAAAACAAGAAAAATCTGAAATCAAACCAAAGGAATAGAGAAAAAAATAACCCTTGAATGATGACTGGGAGTTAAACTCTCATTCGCTTTCTCCAGCTCTCAATCAATGTTGATGACAAAACTAAATTGACTCTCCCTAATTTGTTCAAAATTTCATTGTTTTAAAGAAAAAGTAAATCAGAAAGAATGAAGAAATCTCTTTTCTCCTTACGTCCCCACTCTGCTCTTCTAAACTATTTCTAGAACTCTATTTCCATTCTACCACTTCTCCCCTCTTTTTGACCTCGATCTCTTCACATTTGAGTCAAGATCTCTCACATAAATTGTTGCTCCACCTCTAAACTTTCGAACGGATTCTCTTTTGCTTAAAACAAAGCTTTGCAGCTAAATTTCTAGGCCAAAGACCAAAGGAAGGTCAGATTGGGCCAGGACATATTTTGTATCTAATTCTTAACCTTTTTAGCCCTTCAAAACAGCACTTTTGGGCCTCGAGTTATGCATAGAAATTATGGTTTGGATTTCGGCTTGAATTTAAGCTTTTGAATCACTTCATTTGGATCTCATAAGCCTTAAATATTTCCATGTAAATCTCTAGTGGTCAAGCTGCCAACTCTACAGAAATAAGGTTTAATTTGAGTAAATGGTTGCTGGTCCAAACGAGTTCACACAACTACAAATCTAGGCTTCCCTAAAATCTTAAGATGTCCTCTAAATATTCTCTCAAGACCATGTTTAGATTTAGACTCTCCATTTATGTTAAAAATGGTGGATAGCCCAAATGTTCAGATTATCGACATGGCCATGTTTCCAAGTCGTGTCTTCATTTATCTTCTGTTCTTTCAGTTATGTTCTCCAAGAAGAATGCACAACCAAGTTTAGTCTAACTGGCCATATACTTTGTCTATCTCTGATCTTTTTAAAATCTTCTCCTAAAGTCCTTAAAGCTCATCCTAAACACAAAAACCAAACAACAATCTTGAACAAACAGATTAGAAAAGACTAAAAATTGAACAAAAAACTATCCAAAACCTAACACAACATGCATTATAACAACATATAGTGATGAAAAAAGAAATAATACTAAAATTAATAGACCTATACATATTATAAACCTCGAGTATTAAAAATTTAATGACCACTGACTCACTTCATGGTTCCTAAAGTCACACAACAAGTACAATGTCAAGATAAAAGATCAATATATAAGCATAAAGAAGATACAATGATGTAGGATTGAAATAGAGGTCTAGATAAGGCAACTTTGTAACAACTTAACCTTAAAAAAATTAGGGATGGATGTTACAAAGGAAAGGACAAGACAACTTTCATACAATAAATTATACAAGCAATTAGGCAATATGAAGTTCCAATAAAACTGAAAAATATGATTAAGAAGGCCCAATTGAAAAATTACAAAAAATGATGATTAAAAAGTCCCAATAGAATTGAAAAATAAAGGCAATAAAGTCTTGACAAACTTAGCCATAAAAAAAAAGATATGCATCATAACATCAAAGCCTAAGTAATCAGGCAATGAAAGAACATATGAATTTTCAATTCCTGATTTGATCTAGATATTTAGTTCCTAATAGATAAAACATCTATAACAACTTTCTTTGTGGATATTAGAACAAAAACTACAAAGAAATACACACCAATCTAGCAGGGATTTAAAGATGAAGAAGAAGAACTTACTATGTTAGAATAACTCAACACGCTTTAAGAGAACTGCTTTAAGGACATTAGCTTTAGCATTAAAGAAGAAGGAGACTTCAACATGAAGGAAGGACAAGACTTCAACATTGTGGAAAGACTTCACCTTGAAGTAGGAGCAGCTTTACACATTTGGGATTTCATATTCAGAAGCTACAAAGGCAATTAATTTTGCAAATTTCATATTAGGAAGAAGAGGACATAGAAATTTGAGGAATTTAGGGGTAAATCTTAATTTAGGATTAATTTGATTATATATTTAATTAGGGTTAACTAAAAATTAGGGATAATTTAAGTGGGTGTGATCCACAAAGCCACCATTGAAGGCTCCACTAGTTTTTAAGATAAAATTTGAATAAATTTGAAATATTATAAAGCTAAAGACAAATCAGATTATAAAATTATAAAAGGTTAACAATACGCATTACATATTCCATCTGGTCTTTATGCCTAAGGATGGTTCATTTTGATCTGATTTAGCTATTATAAGAACCCGAATCTAGTTGATTATGTCATTAGCTAGTAAGTACTTATGAGCTCCCTCATTCCTGTATATTCTCTTATTTCTGTCGACTATGTTATTAGCTAGTAAGTACTTATGAGCTTCCTCATTCCTGTATACTCTCTTATTTCTTTCTATATTGAATAAACAGCCGTTATAAAGGCAGTTTTATATAAGAGAACATCTTGCGACCTGTTATCCAATTTAAAAATGAAATGCAATCATAATTTAAGAAGGCAATAGGCAACAAATGTAAAACTCTGATCCAAACCGCTTTAAAATAACTGATTATGATTGGCAATCCTTTCGAGAGAGAAAAAAAAAAAAGAATTACGAAAGACGTTTCCCATTTAGGATAATCACGTGCAAAAGAAACAGGACTATCATTTTGTTACAAATTATTGCCTTTTTCTATTCTACGCGCATGACGTCTTCATTTTGCTCTCAGAAACAAAGGGTATTTGGAAATGCACCATACAATGATGTTGTCTCAACGTTTATTTAACTTGGTGATGTTTTATTACTTCCAAACAATTGAATTTTTTATGAAAGCTATTTACAAATTCCTAGATTGCTTTATTTCTAACAAGCAACATACGTCGTATAATTTCTAAGCGAATTAGCCTTTTATTCCTTTACTTGCGATAGATATAGGTAAGTAAAAAGTATGGCAGTACTCAAAAATAGGCAGAAGAAGATAAAAGGAAACGACAAGAATTCCACTCTGATGAAGTTTGTCAAAGATAGGCCGCTTCTGTGTTATAATTTATCTATACCTTTGTACAAATACTGCTAAATTGCAAGAATAGGCAAAACAAAGTCACGAGGCAGCTTAACAGAGGACGTAACGTATCAATGAAACGGATAATCCAACTAGGAGCCACTCTGATTGCCACTATTCCAATGTGAAATCTTCAAGCCATATTAGCACTTCGTTCCTCTTCAATCAGTCAAGCATCAAAATAGATAATATCAGTTGTTAAAAGCCAATAATCTCTTTAGAAATATACTATATTTGTCTGCAACATTAAACAACTTTTACGACATTGTTGTGTAGCAAACTGATGAAACAAAAAAAAAAGGTTCAAAATATTGGTATATCTAATGGATGGATAACCAAAATAGTGGAACTTTAGGATGAGCCAGGATTACTAAGGTGTAAGCTGCTCTAGATTTGGATTTTCAAAATTCCAGCAATGACAAAAACACTAAGCCTCGTCTATTATAATCCTCGATAAACTGCTCATAATTCATGCTACATCAATCCTTTTCTGTGAGTCTGATAGCACCTCATATTGTAAAAACAGAGTATACATTTTATATATGATCATCTATAATCATACAAAGTTACTGTCTTGCAAGAAATGGAAGACACTTGTTGTCCATTGACCAACTAAAACTGTAATTTTAGTTTGAGTTCTATGCATTAGAAAATGGATGGCAAGCCTAAAAGGAACAGAACTGCATCCGTCTTTGACCATTTTATTCCCTAATTTCCAGAAGTAACACAGAAGAGAAGAAAGCTTACTTCTAGCAAGGAGATAAGAGAAATAAGAAGTATATAGGATAAAATTTTGATAAATTCAGAACAAAAATGTTCGATTTTAGCAAAGTAGATAAGAAATCCTTTGATACAGGTGACACCTAAAAACTTGTGAAGTTTTTTTTAATTTTCATCAAGTTCACTACTTCAGTATGGGAAACAACAGGAGCTGGCATAGATTGTCAGAGGGCTCGTAAAATATATAGTTCACTTTATCACTGCCTATGGCATCTCATCTCCAATCATCATGACATCCACAATGTAGCCGCCAGATTTTAGCTGTCAAGTTTTCATGGTATCAATTTATATGATATTATGGTAAACTAGTGATTGCCTAATCGAGTGGTAGTTTCTACTTCCTATTCACCAATATAAACCATAATACTAATAAATGGTTCCTTCAATAAAGAAAAGGAAAGCAAATACGAATAAGTCACTTGAGAAACAGCTAAAACAACATAGTAACACTCGCTAAGTAATGCTGGGACTTAAATATCGTACCATTATAAAGCTCCTTGTTCGTCCTGGATCATTATAGCGAGCAAGTAAACAACCCATCTTAGTTTTCAGACCATCTTTAGAAAGAGTTGACCGCAGTTGTTTTTCTCTCTCACGAATAACACCTTCAGTTGGTTTTCCACTGAACTTGAGTACTGCAGCTATGCCTGCTTCCACCTTTCTCAAACTAACTGTCTTTTGGCTAGGGTCTGGTAAGCTGGTCAAAGTAAAAAATTGTGAAGGATAAAGATATTTCATTCTATTAGCAGCCTTTTTCCCAAAAAAGTGCAATATGTGAAACAAGTAATTGTACACTACATTATGTTAGTTTAAATTTTTAAAATTTCACTGTTATTCACCTGTTCAAATCCTTCTCTGATGGAAGCACAATTTGGATGGAAACTTGTGACAGTTCAGGGTCATTTGCCTGAGTGAAGACAGGAGTAGTCATTTGAATTTTTACCATGGTGGAATTCTTTCCAAATATATACCTACACAGATGACATCAATTACTAATCATCTTACGAGACAGGAAAAACGGTATATAATTGATTTAGCTTCCAGAAACTTACCCAGCAACATCATTAAATCCACTTGATCCTGACAACTTATCACCACTTGTTTCTACTACAATAAATGAGCTGTAACTCCTAACCTGTATAATTAATATGACATTTAATCAAAATAGCACCACTATCTGATATGCTTAATAACTCCATCAACCTATGATAAAGGAATCACTACTACGGAAATCATTTACATGTAAACATAAGAGAGGTAATCTAAAGGAATTGACTCAATATGATATTATGTAATTATGCAGTAGATTGCAAAGTGATTGACAGGTTTAAATTCTCAGTTAGTACCTCACTTTTACAGTTTTCGTCTTAAAACCACATTAACTTCAATTCATTCTGGCAATCCAGCAGCTTTGCAATGCATTTGACCATACATCATATAGATTATGATTTCATGGAGAAGTTGGGGTCCATTCACAAACCATTGCTGTTCTTAGACATGGAATTGGGATTGCTACAGTGTATCTTTTATCTAATCCAATTCCATAGGGTAGCCAATTTTAACATCGTCACCAGTATGGTTCAACTGTACCAACGAAACCAAAATATAAAGACTACAGCTGCTGTGCTCACCTTCCTAATAGTAGACAGTTTCAGCAATCTAATTAATCTTGTAAGAGAAGGTGAAGTAAAACAGATAATTGCATAAAATCATTTTCCTGCTCCAAAGGGAAAGAGAGAATTAACCTCATAACTTGCAGTTCTTTTCAGTATAAGATATCTAGGCGTTTCCAATTCAGGAGTTTTGTAAATCCTTAACTGCACGAAAACCAAATCCTGTAAGAATACAATCAGGAAATTCATTTGTAAGTATATTTCAACAGACTTAGGGCTGTACCTGCTTAAACACATCCCACAAACCTTGAAGCGAGAAATAGTCATTATCCTGTATGGAATCCCAGAAGTCCTGCAAAAAAATTCATGTTGACAGAATAACCTATGTAAGCATCATACTAAAATTCCATTTTTAAAAGAAGACGGTATACTTTACCACATGGCTGCAAAATTTTCCAGTCTCCGGGTTGATGCCCATGATAGAGGTTCCTGTAAAAACCAATTCCGGCTTCCAAGGAAGAAGCATGAACATCATCACCATAGTCCACCTAGTAGTAATCTCGTAAGGCCCTGTCTATAGCAACAGCATCAATCAACATAGTATACCAAAGCAAAGAGAATCACATTCCTTAATTTTCAGTTCAAGCGACTTGCGGACCAAAACCTATATAGCTTGAAGTCCACAACATAAACAAATCTCTTAAATGTTCCAAGCAATACTAATTGGAATACCATCATCTTATGAAACATTATTAAAAAAAAGAAGAAGAACGAGTACAGTATCGAGGTAAGACATTCCATTGTCTAATGCCTGACGTTTAACTACGCCATATGAAAAATTAGAAAATAGGGAAGAGAAGAAGCGAACCTGTTTAACCCAGTGCAAGAAAAACTGAGGCCTGAAGAGAACCTTCAACAATGCAATATTAAAGAGATATCCACTAATGGTATCATGCTTAGTGATTGGGTCCCTGAACTTCACTCGTTCATCGTACGCCGTCCGATCAATTCCCTTTTCGTCAAAGAGGTGGGGAAGATCATCATACAAGAAATCAACCATCTTCTTAACATCGACAGTAGTTGATCCTTGAGGACTCTGGTCCATCAAACTTAGCCTGAGGACCCATTTTAAGTTTGGGTGGACTTTAAATGCCGAGTTTCTTTGTCTCAGCCGCCGGGAAGCGAGCGAGGAAGGCGGTGTTGAGCGGAGGATATGAAGGCACAGTTGTGCGGTTGACATTTGTGGCCTTGGTTTGGTTGGTAATAATAATGCGTGGCAGTGGGTTGGGTTTGATTAGGCGGGAAACGGTGGTCGGGTGAGTAACTATTGAGTGGCGGTGGGACTCTCACAAAATTCGTTTTTTGGTATAATTGAATTCCAAATAGAGAGAGACGACTCAACCCAAGGTTACGAATACATAACCAGATATGGAAGAAAAGCCCAGCTCAATCCAACTCTGCCTGAAGTTAACAGACAGTTTGAATTCATCGAACTTTATATCGAAATCAAGACTTTTTTTAATTCAAGCATTAAGTTAGGCCTCGGCTCATCCCAGCTCGAAGCTCAAAACTTTCACATTAACTTCTAAAACTAAAAAATAGATTTAATCAAATCTAATTAGATTTCGAGTTGCCTGAGCCGAATTAAACTCGTGCTCGAGCCTAAAGCTTCAATTTCAATCGAGTTTTGAATCGACCCATCTTATTCTAGCCCATTGCTAGCCTTATTAATATATTTGCAATATTGGTGAATATTAGATAAAGTTCAAAATTATAAATCAGTACGTCATTTTTTCAAAATTTTGAAACAGGCTAATATTTCCTTTTCATGAATTGAATACTTACTTTTAGCGGAACTGAATGTTCCATTTATATACTTGCATGATAGATGTTTTTTTTAGTTGGGTGATCGTGCCAATAGACAGCCAGCCCATGTATCTATACTGACATCAATTTGAACCAGAAGAAATTAGAACCTATAGAATCTGATTATGAAACTGATTCAATAATTAATACTTTATATTATTATGAATCTCAAACCTCCGAATCAACAGACGAATCCGAATACAACATTTATTCAAATACATATTCAGAATAAAAAAGTAAATTCATCTATTGATAGAGGAGCAACAATATGTATAACTACCAAAACCTTATTAAATAATTGGAAAAAATTAAATAAAACATTACAAATTAAAATAGCAGATTGACGTATTAAATACATTTAGAATGTAAGTTATTATAATAATATCATTATTGAAAACTACACATTTATAGTACCCTCAATTTATCAACAAGAATCTGGCTTACCAATCATTCTAAGAAATAATTTTTTAAAATTATATTATCCTTTTTGTGAGTATTTACACTATATCACACTCAAAACACCATTAATTAATTTCCTCAGTCAAAAGTCTATTATTCTCAAAATTCCTATCTATCATACTACATGTTATCATACTTTAAAACTTCTAACTGAAAAAATGAATCAATTACAATTTTTTCTTCAAAACAATTTATATTTACAAACCGAAATCGACACTTTACTTAATCAAGTTGTAGTGAACATCTACTAAATCCAATCAAAAATACTAATACTCAACTAATTGAGATCAAATTTGTAACATCCCCTCACTTATGGAAAATGGTAAATTGGTCTTTTTGAATGGGTTAGCATAATTGGAAGTGTTTCTGAC
>JAOQML010000008.1:31529025-31541282 GCA_027568935.1 Erythroxylum urbanii
TGTTCTTGATCTCTCTTCTTCCTTCTTTTCACTCAGGATATTTTTACAGTATACTCACTTGATCATAGAATTATTTCTGGTAAGTAAAGAGTTGAAAGTTGAAAGTTAAAAGTTGAAAAGTTATTTTGTCTATGACTACAACTGATATTTATGGTCTAATTCTCCAACGGTCTTCTTGAGAAAACTGCTTGAAGAATCTTCAGAGATCAGTTATTAGTTGAGTTCTGTAACTAACTCCAACTAACTACCTAACTGACGCTGTAGATTATTCTTCAATTATATCATCTTGATTTGATTTATATGCTTCGTCTTATGTCTTCACTTCGTCTTATGTCTTCTCTTCGTCTTATGACTTCATCTTAGACATGTGGCTTCATCTGGTCCGTCTTACACTTTGTCTTAGTCAACTTTTGAATATCATCTTGATTTGATGATTTGTGCTACTTACATTTATCTGCGTACTTAACAAACTAATCAAAACAGTTCACACACTTCTTTTATTGTTTGAGTTTTCTAAACTAACGTTACAGGTGTTCTTGATCTCTCTTCTTCCTTCTTTTCACTCAAGGTATTTTTACAGTATACTCACTTGATCATAGAATTATTTCTGGTAAGTAAAGAGTTGAGAGTTGAAAGTTAAAAGTTGAAAAGTTATTTTGTCTACGACTACAACTGATATTTATGGTCTAATTCTCCAACGGTCTTCTTAAGAAAACTGCTTGAAGAATCTTCAGAGATCAGTTATTAGTTGAGTCCTGTAACTAACTCCAACTAACTAACTAACTAACTGATGTTGTAGATTATTCTTCAATTATATCATCTTGATTTGATTTGTATGCTTCATCTTATGTCTTCACTTCGTCTTATGTCTTCGCTTCGTCTTATGACTTCGCTTCGTCTTATGACTTCATCTTAGACATGTGACTTCGTCTGGTCCATCTTATACTTTGTCTTAGTCAACTCTTGAATATCATCTTGATTTGATGATTTGTGCTACTTACATTTATTTGCGCACTTAACAAACTCATCAAAACAGTTCACACATTGCTTTTATTATTATTATTTAACTTTCATCAAAATCAATAAAAGAAATGAAGTCTTCTTGACTTAACAATTTAATGGTTAACTAAAATAATAGTATCAATCTCCTTATCCTTTTATTTTACGGAGTGTTTTGTTGAAGAGTGAAAAGTGCATACAAAATTTTAAATTAGTGTTTTGGTATATGCCATAACTTAGAAAATATGTGAAGATGAGACAAAAAGAATTATTTGCTTAGAATGACCGAAAAAGTGGAAGGTTACTTAAACTCTTAGTACCTTCTCATATTTTAAACCATGTTTCATGAATTTCATGATTTCTTGTCTTGCTACAGTACCCAAAAACAAACAATAATTGAAAAGGAGAGATAAAACAAAAATATGATCAGAAAATGATACAATTACAAAAGAAATGTGATTTTGTGGTATTTATTTTCAAAGTCACAAGATGTAACATCCTCTTTTTCTCATGCTAAGGGTTAGAACCCAAAGAATACTAAATAGGAGAGATAATATCGAGAAGTTAGAAAGTACATTTCATGGTCATGTATTGCACACATTAAAATTATTGTACATGCACTCATTGACATTTTCCAGGTATAATTGATTTATAAATGTGTTTATGATGTGAATAGTGCCTATATTGTCTTGAAAATTGATTTGGTGAGTATAAGTATTGAATTCAAATTTTTGGTGAAATTTAAGAAATTTCTAGAATTTTGGGTATTTTTGAACTGGGAAAAATGCCAAGTGGCAGGATAATTGAGAAATGGTAGTAGAAATAAGAGACAAATGGCAGCGGAAATTTTGATAAATGAAACAGGGATTTAATGGCAAGTGTCATAGAAAATTCGGAGATAACTGGATTAGAAATTGGATACAAGTGGACTGGTTATTAAAAAGGACTAAGTGAGACCCATAGGAAATGGACATATGGCAAGTGACACAAGTGACAAATGTCACTTACCATACCATGTCTTAATCCATAATTTTTCTTCTAATTGAAAGACGAATTAATTGTTTTTCATTCTTGGTTTCCTCTTTTCTGTGTGACCTTCTCCATCTCTTCTCTTCTTCACTTTCACGATACTCACCAAACCATCATCAATGTTGAAGCTTACTCTCACCCTTCATTTTCTACCATCATTTTGTTGTCTCCTTCATTTCTCACTAAAGATCTAAAGCTACCACCTGTGAATGATGGTGCTCGTGTGAGAGAAGAAAGCTAATAACAATGTAATAATTTGAAAGTGAGTCTCACGAGCATTGTATATACACTTGATATGAATGTATTGAATGATTGAAATGTATTATGGAATTACGTTGAATGGGAAATGTGAAATTTAAGTGTTTTGGGATGTTACATGATAATAAATGAAGTGATGTGAATTATATGGTTATAAGAATTAAATGTGAATTGTTGTGTTATGTGATAAAAGTGAACCATCGAGGATGGTTTACTCACTGAGTTCACAAAACTCACCAAAATTGAAACATTGACTTTTTAGGTACGAGAGAGGCGACTTAGTTACTAAGATGTTTTAGAAGAAGCTTAGTACTAATTTTGGATAGAAGAAATGGCTCAAAGGTCGTTCACCTGGGACTGTAGGATTTAGATAGAATTTTTGTATATTCCCTCATACATGCAGCATATGTCGTAAGCAGAGCTGTAAACTCTGATTTACTTTAGATGTTGTACATATATAGAAGATGTTTGTAATGCTATAATGTACATTTTGTTTTATGAAATGAAATGAGGAATTGGGTTTTTAGAAATTGAATATTTGTGTTTTAATTTATGATGGCATAAGATAAGTGAAAGTGATTGCTTTAGCACACTAGTTCCATCGGACATGGGCTCAAATGTCTGAATGACATACGGGCACAGGTCAGATAAGAGTGTGGTGCTCAATGCTTAGTATTAGAGCATGGTTTGGCATCTATAGGGACACATAGGAGTATTAGACATGAAATATTATGAGAAATGCAAATAGGAATCAAAGTTATTGTCTATTATAGGTCATCCGGTATAGGTGATCAAGTTAGAAGGTTAGCTGACATAAACGACCTAGAATCAGTAGGAGCCAGCAGACAGTCCTCCGTATCTTGAATTGTGAGAATGCCTCTGAGAATTCCCAAGAGAAGGGAAAGGAGGTACAATAAATTGCAAAAGCATGAGGCTGTGAAATTCTGCGAAAGTACAGATCCTATAGAGGCCGAGGGATAGCTAGAGAGAACAAAGAGAATGTTCAATCAGATAGACTGCGAGTTGGACGAGAAGTTTGACTATGTGGTTTCTATACTGTAAGGCCCAGCCTACCAATGGTGGAAAACTATTCCAGGTAGTACCACCAGGCCTTGTAACTTAAGGTGGGAAGACTTTTTGAGAGCCTTCAAGGAGAACTACATGCCCAAGATCTACTTGGACAAAAAAATGAAGGAATTTCTATATCTGAAGCAGGGCAATTGATCTGTGGAAGAATATAAGATAAAGTTCAATGAACTGATAGGTTATGCCACTGCCTTGATTCCTACTGAGGAAGACAAGTGTTGGAGATTCGAAGATGGGCTAAACATGGAGATTCAGATGAGGTTAGCTATTTCGAACTTAAATAGTTTCTCTGAGTTAAGAGCAACCTTAATCCGAATTGAGCAGTTGTTGAATGATAGTCAGTCAGGATATAGATCAGAGTATAGAATGAAGAGGCCCAGTGAAACTCAGGGTGGTTCTGGCAGAAGGTTTAGCAAGCATCAGAATAGAGCTTTTAGACCGTCGGCTAGGTTAAGACAGTCAAGGTTTAGATAGGGGTAATTTTGTACAGTCTAACAGTAAAAGAGGTGCAGTATCGGGACAGTTACCCAATGAGAATTGTGGAAAGCAACATCGTGGTGAATGCTAGAAATTTTCTGGAGCTTGCCTTCGATGCAGCTCATTTGACTATCAGATCAGGAATTGTTCTGTTGTGTATGGAGCACAGTCTGGAAGAAGACGAGGAATGGTAGTAGAAATAATTGTCCAATGGAACCGAGCTAGTGGGCCTAGATGGAGAGGCCATGGTAGAGGCAAAATGAGTTCTGGAAGTCTTACTGTCAAGACTGTGCTAAGGAGTAACCAACCACAGTCTTAGGCCCGAGTTTATGCAATGACTAGAAAGAAGCTCAAAATTATCCAAATGTCGTTGTAGGTGTGTTAAACAATTTTACTGTTAAAGCTTTTCCATTTCTAGATCCCGGATCTATGCACTCTTTTATCGCACCGCATCTAGCATCTAGGTTGCATTATGATAAAGAACTATTGAGACATGGATTAGAGGTGAGTACACTGATAGGTAGTACTACCGTAATAGGAGAAGTCTGCCAGAGGTGTTTGATTCAGGATGGTCAGGTAGAATTGGAGGCAGACTTGATTGTATTACAATTAAGGGAGATAGATATTATTCTAGGCATGGATTAGCTCGCTGCTCATAGGGCTATCATGAACTGCTACACAAAGGAGGTAATATTAGAATCTCCTAATCAACCAAGAGTAGTATTCCAAGTTATTAGTCAAGCAGTGCCAACCAGACTGATCTCATTTTTGGGTGCACTAAAATTAATCAAAGGTGGATGTGAGGCTTATTTGTTCCATATCATTGATACTCGAACTGAGCAGAATGTGCTGGACATTCCTGTTATGAGGGAATTCCTGAATGTGTTTCTCGTAGAGTTATCTGGCTAACCTCTAGATAGGGAAACATAATTTACAATTGACTTTGTTTCAGGTGTTGCTCCTATATATTCTCCTCTATATAGGATGACACCTATAAAACTAAAGGAATTGAAAGCTCAATTTTAAGAGTTGTTGGAAAAGGGTTTCATTGGACCCAGTGTATCACTATGGGGAGCTCCAGTCTTGTTTTTGAAGAAGAAAGATGGAACTCTGAGACTGTGCATTGATTATAGGCAACTGAATCGAGTAATAATGAGGAATAAGTACCTGTTGCCTAGAATTGATGATTTGCTTGACCAATTACAAGGAGCTTGGGTATTCATTAAGTTGGAATTGAGATATAGGTACTATCAGTTAAAGATGGCACATGTTGATGTATCGAAAAGTGCTTTCAGGAGTAGGTATGGGCATTTTGAGTTTCTAGTGATGTCGTTTGAGTTGACTAATATGCCATCTATATTTATGACATTGATGAATAAGGTGTTTCAACCATAGTTGGATCGTTTTATAATTGTATTCATAGATGACCTTTTGGTGTATTCAAAGAGTAGAGAAGAGCATGCTGAACATCTGAGATTAATCTTGCATATTATGAGGGACAAAAACTGTATGCCAAATTTAGTAAGTGAGAATTTTGGTTGAATCAAGTAGTGTTTTTGACTCACATAGTAACTGGGCAAGGCATATAAGTGGATTCGAAGAAGATAGAGGTAGTAATGAAGTGGGGAGCTCCAAAGAATGTATCAGAGGTTTGGAGTTTTCTCAGATCAGCTGAATATTACCAGAAGTTTGTCGAAGGGTGGTTCTCATTGATTTCAGCCCCTCTGAATAAATTTCTGAGGAAGAATGCGCTCTTCAGATGGAATGATGAACCTCATAGGAGTTTTGGGGAGCTAAAGCATCGGTTAACTATAGCAATGATATTAACCATTCCATCGGGAATTAGAGGTTATGTGGTTTATAGTGATGATTCGTATCAAAGATTGGGATGTGTATTGATGCAGTATAGCAAGGTGATAACCTATGCATCGAGATAACTAATGTCTCATGAGAATAATTATTCGGTATATGATTTAAAGCTTGCTGTAGTGATTTTTACTCTAAAGATACGGAGACACTACTTATATGGAGAGACTTTCCAGATATATACCGATTATAAGAGCTTGAGGTATTTGTTGAGTAAAAAAGGATTGAATATGAGATAGAGGAGATGGATAGAGTTGTTGAAAGATTATGATTGTACGATTGAGTCATCCAGGAAAATCTAATGTGGTGACAGATGCTTTAAGTAGAAAATCCAAAAGCAAGGTAGCTTAGATTCAGATATTGAGGTTGCCAAGCTTAATTCAATTAAGAGATTTGAATGTGGAGTTGAATCTAGAGCAGAATGAGGCATTGATTGCTACACTGAGACTGAGACTAATACTGTAGGACAGAATCAGAAAGGTTCAGAGTAAAGATCCCAAAATGGTGAAGCTTATAGAGAAGTTGAAAATGAATCTGGGTTCTAAATTTGAATTGAGAGATGAGACACTGTGGTTGAGATAGAGGTTATGTGTTCCTGGCAATGATAATATGAGAAAGAGATTCTAGAGGAAGCTCATGTAGCAGCTTATGTTATGCATACTGGTACTACCAAGATGTATAACATGTTGAAGCAATATTTTTGATGGCCAGTGATGAAGAAGCAAGTAGTTGACTATATAGCTAAGTATTTAACATGCCAGCAGATTAAGGCTGAACATCAAGCTACAGTTGGGAAGCTACATTCATTACCTATTCTGAAGTGGAAATGGGAACGAATTACTATAGATTTCATTATGGGATTGCCAAAGTCTCCGAGACAAAATGATGCTATATAGGTTGTGGTGGACCGATTGACAAAGTTGACCCATTTCTTACCGGTGATAGAGAACAACTTACTATACCAATTAGCCTAGAGATGTGTGAATGAAGTAGTGAGGTTGCATGAAGTTCTAGTGTCCATTGTATCAGAAAGGGATCCTAGGTTTACTTCGAGATTCTGGAAGAGCTTACAGACTGCTATGAGCATGAAGTTAAACTTCAGTACTACATTTCATCCTCTGATAGATGGATAGAGTGAGAGGACAATCAAGACTATTAGGGATATGTTCAGAGAATATGTATTGGAGTTTCATGGAGCATAGGATCAGTATATAGCCTTGATTGAGTTTGCATATAATAACCACTATCACATTAGTATCGAAATGGCACCATATGAGGCGTTGTATGGCAGAAAATGTCGTTCACCTCTGTACAGGGATGAAGAGGGTCTGAGAGTGGTATAAGGCCCGGAACTGATACAAGATACTATGGATAAAGTGAAACTGATCCAAAGTAGAGTTAAAGCAGTCCAAGATAGACAAAAGAGTTACGTGGATCAGTACTAAAGGGACATGGAATATAATGTAAGAGATAATGTTTCTGAGAGTATCGCCTAAGTGAGGAGTGCTGAGGTTTAGTAAAAAGGGCAAGCTAAGCCCTAGATATATTGGTAGTTATGAGATTATTGGGAGGATTGGACCATTGGCATACAAATTTTCCTTATCGAATGAAATGTCTTAGATACACAATGTGTTTTACGTGAGTATGCTTAGGAGATATCGGTTTGATTCGATGCTTATATTACTGACTCAAGAGATTGAAGTTGCTAGAAATTTGAGTTATATAGAGGAGCCAGTCTAAATAGTGGGATATCAGATGAAATAGTTGAGAAATCGAGTAATTCCATTAGTGAAATTCCTATGGAAGAATCATTTGAGTAAGGAAGCAACATGGGAAATGAAGGAGCACATGAGGAAACACCTATTTGATGAATCATGTAAGAATTTCGAGGAAGAAATTTCTTAAGGAGAGGAGAATTATAGCTTCTCGTTCTCCTCATACTAAGAGTTAGAACCCAAAGAATATTGAATAGGAGAGATAATATATAGAAGTTAAAAAGTGCATTTCATGCTCATGCATAATATAGTATACACACACATGTGAATATTAATTTTTGCACACATTAAAATTATTGTACATGCACTCATTGACATTTTCTAGGTATAATTGATTTATTATTGTAATTATGATGTGAATAGTGCCTATATTGTCTTGAAAATTAATTTGGTGAGTATAAGTATTGAATTAGAATTTTTAGTGAAATTTAGGAAATTCCTAAAAATTTGGGTATTTTTAGAGTAGAAAAAATGCCAAGTGATAGTACAATTGATAAATGGTAGTAGAAATAATAGTTAAATGGCAGTGGAAATTTTGATAAATGACATAGGGATTTAATGACAAGAGTCATAGAAAATTGGGAGACAATTGGATTAGAAATTGGAGACAAATGGACCGGTTATTAAAGAGGATCAAGTGAGACCCATAGGAAATGGACATATGGCAAGTGACAAGTATCACTTACCATACCATGTCTTAATCCACAATTTTTCTTCTAATTGAAAAAAAACACTTAATTGTTTTTCATTCTTGCTTTCTTCTTTTATTCTTGATCTTCTCCATCTCTTCTCTTCTTCACTTCCATGATAGTCACTGAGCCATCATTAACATTAAAGCGTACTCTCACCCTTCAATTGCTACCATCATTTGTTGTCTCCTTCATTTCTCACTAAAGACTTAACCCTGCCACCTGTGAATGATGATGCTCATGTGAAAGAAGAAAGCTAGGGTTGAGTGATATCTTGAAGATTTTGGAGCTAAATCAAGTAACTAGCATGTTAATCTTTATGGGTTGTTTGAATATGAAATAAATATGGTGATTATTTTGGTATTAAACGATTATGAGAATAGTGATCAATATACATGTGCATCGTGAATGAAGAATGAGGATATTGATGTCTTGTTTGTGAGTTTATAATGAGTAATAATTTATGAGGTGTTATAGGGATGTTTTGGGATAGATTTGTAGTGTAAATGATGTATGATAATAATGAAAAAAGTTGAGGCATAAATAGATATATGATTATGACTAGTTTTGTGATTATGATTAACAGTTGAATTGATTTTTATTAAAGATAATTGTAAGATGAAATAGATATGAAAATGGTGCTTGAATTAAAGTTGAAAGTTGATAAATGAAGAGATGTGATCATGTTCTATTTTTAGTGTGATAATGAAAGTAAGGAATTGATGAATGAATTTATGCGTTGTGTTCTTATTTTGAGAATATGAAAATCATGAATATAGGCTATATTGTGGTTGAATTAGAATGAGAATTTAAGGTATAAGAAAGGTGTGGAGTAATATTTTTGAAATGAGAATTAGGTATAATAATGAAAGATGAAGAAGTGTTTTATTTTTGTATGATTGATGAACCTTAAGTTATGAGTTATCTTATGAATCCTATCGAGATAGTTTTGAGGTAAAAAAAAAGGTTATAAATCCTAAATGATGAACTATAGAAAATGAATTGCTTGCTGCATTATGAATGAGATATATTATGGAAAGAGTTAGGATTTTATGTATGATGAGAATAAGCTGAAAATGGTGAATTAAAGGAGTAGAGCTTTGAGAGTTAATGCAATCAATATGGTAGTTGAATTAGTATGAAATGGTGTTGCTTTAGGAGAGGTGAATTTTGGAAAAATTTGGAGTGAAATTGATGCTAGTATACAAGTTAAATTTGTGTGAATGAAGGAAGAAAGTGCAGGCAGTGGCCCTTACCATACGATTGTGGCCTGAAAAAAATAAATTTCTATCACGATCATGGCCATTACCCCATGATCGTGGCTTAGCTAGAATATGGTTTTTTCACGATCATGGCAGGACCACCACGATCATGGCCAGCCCCAGAAGTTTTTGTCATGATCGTGGCAGGGACACCATGATTGTAGGTAGACCTATAGAGTAAAAGGGTTGTCTTTTAAGTGTTATTTGAACCTAATGATGTTAGGGAACTTCTTTATGGTGTATTTAGGCTTCAAAGAGTTCTTGAATGAACCTAATTGAAGTTGAATGGGTGCATTAGGTAATAAAGAACGATTGAAAGATGTTGGTAAATGATTATGAGTTGTGAATTAAGGAAATAGACTCAGGATTGTAATTAAGCATGCATTATACATATCACATATAGATATGTATATGATTGAGTATTCATTTGAATATGAAAATTAGTAATGTGTAAATGTATATGTGTTGCATGATATAAAAGATTAATTAGAGCGACCGCATCCAGACATTACTGGGACCTTGAGGCAATAAGCTATCTGGAGCAAATTGTGAGTAACTTAGATGGTATCACTTTGATTAATTGTTTTGTTTAAATTCTGTAATGAACTGTTATGTGATGTGCATGTGTTGATTCTGGGCATTAAATGTCCGAGACATTCAATGCATGGAAAAACATTGGAAGTGCTCATTATATATGAATTGGGCAGAATAATTGATACTCAACTCAATTGTTAAATGCTAGACCAAGGTTCGATGATAAATGTGAATGAGAATGTGAATGTGAATGAGTGAGCACTAGAGATTGATTGAATACATGTGATGCATTTCAGTACATGAATGCATGATAACATAAAGGTAGCTGTGATCGAAGTTGCCAGTGAAAAAGAGTTTAAAGTTCAGAATGTGGTAAAAGCCTCTGACACACTATATACAATGAACCCTGTATCCCTAAAGAATAAAGGACAGTTATTAATGAGCTCGGTATCCACAATGGATTCGAGATAATGAAAAAAGCACTCAGTCATAACAACATAATAATTTAAAAGTGAGTCTTACGAGTATTACATATACATTTGATATGAATGTTTTGAATGATTAAAATGTATTGTAGAATTATATTGAATGGGAAATGTGAAATTTGTGAAGAAAGTGTTTTGTGATGTTACATGATAATAAATGAAGTGATATGAATTATGTGGTTATATGAATTGAATGTGAATTGTTGTGTAATGTGATAAGAGTGAACCATTGCAAATGGTTAACTTACTGAGTTCACAAAACTCACCAAAATTATAATGTTGACTTTTCAGGTATGAGAGAGGCGACTTAGTTACTAAGACGTTGTAGAAGAAGCTTACGACTACTTTTGGGTAGAAGAAATGTCTCAAAGGTCGGTCAGCTGGGACTGAAGGATTTAGATAGAATTTTTGTATATTCCCTCATACATGTAGCATATATTGTAAATAGAGCTGTAAACTCTGATTTACTTTCGATGTTGTACATATATGGAAGATATTTGTAATTCTACAATGTACATTTTGTTTTATGAAATGAAATGAGGAATTGGGTTTTTAGAAATTGAGTATTCGTGTTTTAATTTATGATGCCATGAGATAATTGAAAGTGACTGCTTTAGCATACTGCTTCCATCGGATATGGGCTCGAATGTCTAAATGATGTATGGGCACGTGTCGGATGGGAGTGGGTGCTACACATGAGGAGGGTTAACTTTTCCTATACATATAATAATATATACTTTTTCTTTAAATTCTATCTTTTATTCACAACCTTTTCCCTAAAAATGTATTCTTTTCATGCCCAAGATAAAAATGTTTTAAATCTGACTGTATTATATATTAGAAGCATAATAATAATAACAACAACAACATTTCAAAAAAAATTCCACTAAGACATAGTTAGAACCACAACAACAAACTATTATTTTTGAAAAAATAAACAAAAACTAAACTTTAACTAACACAAAATCCTTCTTTACGTTCTCAATGAGATCTAGCTCCTTAGTTTTCCATATGGGACCAGAAATAATCGATGACACTTTTCTTAGGCTTTTCTCGATGGCTTTCTTCACCTGTTTTATTGTTTTGATGATCAAGTTATTATATGTTGCAGATATGGTTCATTTGGTGTTTAGGACTTACCAACTAACTTTAAGTTCTAGTTATTGAACTTCTTCTAATAGATAATTGCATAAATAAATAAAACTAATTTTGAAATGAACTTTATTCTTTTGGATCTATAAAGATAACTATGAGCTCTAAAGTACAAATTTAGTGGTTTTGTCAAACTAACATCCATGAAATAGGGCTAGAACTACATCAATCTTCCCTTCAAGCATATTTTAGAGGTGAAATCAATTACCACATTCATCATTTAAATGCCATCCTGACAAGCTTACTACAAAGCTTAAGCTTACTCCCAGAAGCCAGCTTTGTCAATATGTGGTTACCATTTTTATCCATATGAATCTATATCCTCTTGCTTTTCCTTGAGCCAGGAGTCTTTTTTTTTTTAGTTTTCGAACTCCACCTTAACAGTGACTAGAAGATATTTTGAACTAGGGTATCTTATTGAAGGACTCTTCACTTTAGTTGACTTTTGAAGTTGGACATCTTTCAACACTTGAACATGTTATCCCCCCTAATCATGATACTCACCAACCTCTTCAACATCATCCATTATATTTGTCTTGTGTGATTATCACCATAAGTGTAACATCCAGTTTCCAGAGAACGGGTCGGACCAGAGAAACGGGTCCAGGTGTGGTAAATTACCACACCTCATGCTCATGCAGTTGT
>JAOQML010000008.1:31569225-31583581 GCA_027568935.1 Erythroxylum urbanii
TGCTCTCTCTCTCTCTATCGCTCCCTCCCTCCCTCCCTATATCACACCATTTGAAAGGGCTCTGTTTTTGTCTCTGCGTGCCCTATCTGATCTCGTTCTCGTCTTTTCTCGTACTTTTTGATCCACAAGTTTGTGAGTTGTACCCTTTTTCTCAGTGGTCCTAATTTGGGGTTTGATAAGATTTTGCTTTCTTTTCGTTACCACTAGTAGATCAGACCTGGTTATTGGATTCCAATTTCTCAGATTTTTTCCTATGAAGCTGTTTCCTAGTTCTTTTTCTCTAGATACTGACACAGGTGACTCCTTTAAGCCCGCTATTCTTTACATTGTCTCTCTGGAATTTTAAGGATCTGCTTTATATCTGTAGTGCTGTGTGTTTGTTAGATCATCATTTGTAGGTACGCTGAGAGAGGGGGCTATTATGGCTTCGGTTCGAGTTGAGTCTTCGAAGCAGTTAACCACTAGTAGTCTGGTGGTGGGTTATGCTCTATGTTCAAGTTTACTTGCTGTTATCAACAAATATGCCATTACCAAATTCACCTATCCTGCCCTTTTGACTGCATTGCAGTACTTGACCTCTGCATTGGGTGTCTGGGTTTTGGGTAAGCTGGGATTTTTGTATCACGACGCCTTCACTTATGAAACTGCCAAGAAGTTTTTGCCCGCTGCAATTGTCTTTTACCTGGCAATCTTTACCAATACCAATCTTTTGCGTCATGCCAATGTCGATACTTTCATAATGTTCAGATCTTTGACACCCCTTTTGGTTGCCATCGCTGACACCGTATTTAGAAAACAACCTATTCCTTCAAAGCTTACCTTTGTCTCGTTGCTTGTCATTTTGAATGGTGCTGTTGGGTACGTGGCCACTGATTCTGCTTTTACTTTGACCGCATATTCTTGGGCTTTAGCATATCTAGTGACCATTGTTACTGAGATGGTTTATATCAAACACATTGTATCAACTATTGGATTGAACACATGGGGTCTTGTGTTGTACAACAATTTGCTGTCATTGATGATTGCCCCTGTGTTCTGGATACTCACAGGAGAATACAGTGATCTGTTTGCAGCTTTGGCGTCAAAAACTGGCAATTGGTTTGAATTTGACGCATGCTTTGCTGTGTCCTTATCCTGTGTGTTTGGCTTGCTTATTAGTTTCTTTGGCTTTGCGGCAAGGAAGGCTATATCTGCAACAGCCTACACTGTGACTGGTGTGGTAAATAAGTTTCTTACAATAGTGATAAATGTGCTGATTTGGGATAAACATGCTAGTCCATTCGGTTTGCTTTGCCTCCTTTTCACGCTGTCAGGTGGAATTCTTTATCAGCAGTCAGTTAGTAAAGCTGTTGTTGCCTCATCCGAGCGTGATTCCATTCCTAAGCAGACTGGGAGTGGAAAGGACTGTGATGAAGAAGACCAACTTAAGGAAAAGATTGATCATGGTGATGAGGATTGAGGACCATGTTCTGGTAAACTTGCTTGTGCTTTTGGCTAGTTAGTATGTTTAGCAATATACTTTAGTTTGTTTAACTTTCATGACGGTTCAAAACACTCATTGTAGTATTTGGAACGATTATCCTTGCTTTTGGCAAGTTTAGAGTATTTATGGATAAGATGTTCAGAAAAGATTGCCTTTACTCCCTATCATACATGAATGCACCATAATGATTCAACTCCTGATGATCAGAGTTCTCACATACCGCATCTATTTAGCAGTGTCGTTATACTATGTGGAAAGTGTTAAGCTGTTTTGCCTTAGCCAAGATTGAGATCGTGTCAGTTTGGTAAGGGTATAAGAGTTTGGTTACTGCCTGAAATTTATCACTTGTTATTAAGATAGGGCCTCAACAAAAAAGAATTATTTACTTGGTGCTTCACCTATTTAAATTTCATTTGTCAGATAAATTATAGAGAATTACTGTCTTACTGATAAAACTCCCATTAACGCCCATGTAACATCTACTTATTAGTTAATGTGGCTATTTTATCACATTAGTTAAGTGCCTGAATTGAGAAACTCACTAAAACGGTGCCCATTTGTTTTAATCCAACATACTAGTTCCTTTTATCATTTAAAATTGATATAACACATTCTAAAATTGAGACTCCAACATTATTATTTACCTTAAAATTGTGTGTTGTTTTTTGGAAACAAGTTGGTAACTAATTCAAAAGACTAATCCTCACAGTGGTAGAACTTCCTTCTTTGATTTAAATCAATTCAAGATATTCTCTTTGTCGCAAGTTTGCCTGGTGAAATTAAAACATCCATCCTCAAATTAACCCTTTCGAATGTTGTTCGGGATAGTCTTAACTCTTATTGATCGAAGACTACTAGCACAGCTCTTTGAACAGTAAGTATACTGGTGCTTGAAAAAAGTTGTCACCAAGGAATAGCTTGCTTGGCTCTCCTCTCCTCTAGTTAACATAGACGTTTTAATCTTCAGACCCCCCAGACACTAAAAAATGAAAACGAGGAGTGTTCATTCAAGTAGAATGGAACCGCAAGTACTTGCCAATCCCTATTAACATGGTATACTTGATTGCGCCTTCTTGATTGTTCAGTAATTTATTTCGAAAATGACGTAGAACTTACATATGGTAAACTCCTTAGCTGCATTCCATCCATTTGTAATGGTTTTTTATGCTCCAGCAGTTTTAATGGTCATACCCAATTGTTCTGCAAAATGATATATTTTTGTTGTTCACAATCAAAGAATTTTGTTAACAATGACACTAATATAATTGGTGATGGCGGTGTTATGATGGCTTTCCTTTTTTGGTTTAGAGTTAGTTGCACCAAAGAAAGAGCTCCACATAGTTTCAATTTTTCTCTAGCTCACTGAATTAATCCATCCAGAATTATGACACTTTTTATGAACTAGTCATGATACCATTGTCTTCGTAACAGTGATATCTAAACTACAATTCTGGAACTAGGAATCTGTCTGGAATTTTTTTGGTAAAATACACTCTTTGTGGTTACACGTTTTGAAATCCTTTGTTTTGGTATAAGCAGGCCAGCGTTCTGTCCAGTGAATTGCCATGAAATGATGAAATTTATTGGATCGTACTATGTATCTACGTTTCTTGATTAGCGGAAACAAAATTCTGTTATATTGTCTAGGTTGGTTCCATTAGTATAGTTAACTTTAGCCCAATGCAGCATGTAAGATTTTATAACTTCAGCATTTGCTTGCTTTAACCAAATTATCAGATGGTTCAAACTAAGAATTCATTGACATGGGCAAATATAATGTGGTAGGATTAGAAATTTTCAATCCTTTGATACAAACAGTATTGTTTATATCACCAGTAATCCCTGCATGAACAAGATCCATCCTTAAAATGGTGAAATCGGTTTCTGTCCCGCACAATTATCTGCCTGTTGTAAACTTTGGAGACGATCTTAGCTGCAGCGTGGCAATCACTACATGTACGAAGGTTTTTAGTGACTCGGATGGGAGTTCCAGGACTCGTATTCAACAGGCCGTAAGCAATTGCCAGCTTCTCACTGTGTACACTAAGTGCTGTCTCCTTTTCCTCTTCATCCATGTCAACTAGCACTTCGGACATGTTGGGCACATAACCGACTTGCTTTATTCGGTCTATCATGTCCTCTAAGGTATGGTATATTTCCTTGGATTGTGGGTGGAATGAATCACCTTTTACAAACTCGTGGACAATTCCGTACACTTCTATCAGGCTGCAACCTGGAGGCTTTTTTATGCCTTTAGCTTCCATCAACTCCCTTATTCTTTTAGCGTTCTCCCACTTGTTCAATGATTTATATATGTTTGACAGAAGGATATACATGCCGCAATTATCTGGATTCAGCTCTAGAAGCTGTTTAGCTGCTCTCTCTGCAGCCTCAAGGTTTCCATGGATTCTACAGGCACCAAGAAGACCCCCTAGAACAAACTGATCTGGTGCCATTGGCATGCTAGCAATCAGTTCCTCTGCTTGAGAAATGCGACCAGCTCGGCCTAGTATGTCAACCAATCCACCATAATGTTCGATGCTAGGCTTGATGCCATATACGGATGACATCGAATTGAAGCCAGCCATCCCTTCATCTACAAGTCCAGCATGACTACAAGCAGCCAGAATTCCTACAAACGTAACTGCATCTGGTTTTACGCCTCTGAGCTGCATCTCCTGAAAATATTCCAAAGCCTTCTCTCCTTGCCCGCACATTGCGAGGCCAACGATTGAGGCAGTCCAAGCCATAACATCTTTCTGAGGCAGCTCATGAAAGACCTTCAACGCAATTTCTATGCTTCCGCATTTGGCATACATATCCACTAGAGCTGTTCCTAGGGCAACATCCACCTCGATCTTCTGCTTCTTAATATAGGCATGTAACCACTTACCAAGATCAAAAGCTCCTAGGTGAGAGCACGCAAGCAACAAGCTCACCATTGTCACCTTGTCGCCTGTGACACCCTTGGCTTGCATCCTACGAAATAGTACCAAAGCCTCCTCAAAGTCACTATCCTCTACATGTCCATTGATCATGATGTTCCAACAAAACAAATTTTTGTCCTGGATCTTGTCGAATAACTCTCTTGCAAATGATACACAACCACACTTGCAATACACGTCAACGAGAGCTTCGTTGATGATGGGATAGAACCCAAAACCATTTTCTTCAATGTAGTTGTGAATTCTCTTGACCATTGCCAAATCTCTTGCCTTGCCACAAGCAGTTAAAACGTTGACCAAGGTAACCTCGTTAGGTTTCACATTTTCACTCCCCATTTGCTCGAAAAGCTTCACGGCTTCAACTGTTCGATTCCAATGTGCATGAGCGCCAATGATTGTGGCCCACGAAACCACACTCTTATCCACCATCTTATCAAAGACGTTTTTAGCTGATAGCAAGCATCCACAGTTGGAGTACATGTTCATCAAAGTGTTCTGAATATAAACATCTGAAACAAAACCCAATTTCGTGGAGTGACAATGTAGCTGTTTGCCCTCTAGTAGATCCCCACAGGACTTGAACAATGAGGGAAATGTGAATCTGTCAGGCAGCAAGTCTTGGACTATCATTTCTTGGTAGAAAAGAAGTGCTTGTTGGTGGAAGTTACTGTTAGTGTAGCCTCGAATCATGGAGTTACATGTATAGGTTGTAGGATTTAGGATTTGAGAGAATACTAGACGAGCATAATTAAGGCATCCAGAGTCGTGGAGAGCGCAAAAGGCCACGATTTTGCTGGCAGAAAAGGGGTCGAAGAAGAGGCCATTTCTTAGCATTTGGCAATGAATTTGCTTCAGCTCAGACATGGAGGAGCAGTTTTCAAGAGAAACAAGACATGGGTGTGAATGCGGTTGGTTCATGCTGTTCTGTTTGCTCAAAGGAATGGTGGTGAAATCGGCGACGGCGATGGTGGAGGAGAATGTGTTGGGGATTGTAAGGGATGGATTGTCTGTAGATAAGGGTGGTCTCATTTGATTGTGAAGAGAAAGATAGGTAGACATTGATGCTTGTTAATTTCTGTTGCAGAGAAAAGAAACTAATGAAAAATAAAAAAATATCTAAGACTACAATCCAGTGCAGGCAAAATATCTCTTTTTATATAGGGAGAAAAAATCATATTATATGGGCTAGCATCCAAGATGGGCCAATAACAATTTTCAAAAGTAGCCCACTTATCTTCAATTAAAATGTGCTTTTCTGTTTTCTTTATTTAAATCTTCCTCACTTGACAGATTGGCAGGTCCTCCTAAGGGCACCCACTAGTTATCACATTAAACAAATAGGTGACTAAGATCCCACATCTCCTTGTAGTCTCTGGGTGTAAATGCAACTGGCTTTTCCTGACCAGAAAGGTCTCATATATATGTATATATAGATAGATTTGCAAGAAAAAACGTGTAATTGTCATGTATTTAATTACATTTAGTAGGTGAATGTCCGTGCAAGTATTTACGTCCTGAATGTTGTTGTTTCGGTAACTACTAGCATTGGTTTCAGATTAAAGCCTTATATATGACATGACGGAGTACAAGAGAGTGCAGTCATTAAGCACGGGAAGCAGGTAATTGATTGTCAGTTGTGTGTTAGAGCTGTCATAAATAGGGGTCATTTGAGCCTTACGTTTTTGGTTCCATATGTTAATCACTCTTACGAGGCTTGCACACTTAGTTACTGCACCCAGGAGTACTTGACCTTTGCCTTATTTTTTAAGGCATCAACTTAATCGGTACGGCAACCTTTGTGGATAAACAAATTTAATGTCGCTAACCGTCCATTTTCCGACTATGACGTTGTGACCCTGCGCATGGATGCTTTGTTGGATTATTTGTCTTCTAATTCCAGTAAGTTAAACATGTTTACTTCAACACACGGATGCCCATACAATCCAACGAATCACGCTTTCTAATCTCTCCCTCTCTCTCTCCCTCTCTTTACATATAACCACACGGACTATAACCAAGAAAGTAGTCGATAGTATAAATTTATGATCTCACGAGCTGTATGCCTCTCAAAAGTCTAAGCCTCTAATGGAAGTTCATCACACTTTGACAACAAATGCAATTGGGTTTTGCCTCCTTCCTTCAGAACTCATGCAGAAAATATTCCTCCATTTACCTTTACCTGAAATTAGACTTCTGGGGTCACTTAACAAGTCCATAACAAACGTGATTTCAGATCAAAATTTCGTGCGAGAATACAACTTGCAATCGAGTTCCACCACTTGGCTATTTGTTTACAGGAAGCGGTGGCGGCACGACGCTACCCTTCTTTGCGTCTCTGATCAGTCAACTCGGTGGTTCAACATGGTTGGACTCACCAGGTTACTGAAAAGAGTCATTTTTCCTGGGGAGAGCGTTTATTTTCTGGCGGCAGACGGCAACTTCTTCCTCTTCGCTTCAAACTCCCGACAGGAAGTCATTGTCGTTAATTCAGCCACGAAGGTCGTTAAAAAAATTCCTCCAAGCCCACTCGGTCCACGTGGCACGTCTTCTTGGCGGAGATCTGGAATGAAACTAGTTTCCGGATCGGATCATTTCCGGTTTTTCTTCGCCGAGTTGGTCGACAACCGCCCGGTTGTGTTTTTTTACGCTTCGGAAACTGACAATTGGCGGTCTTTGGAAGCAATAGAAACTTCGGACGGGCCGCCACGTGTGAATCATAAAGACGGCAACCTTATTTTCCTTAACGTGGTAAACGGACCTCGTGAAAGTCTAGTGATAGCCTTGCGATCAGAAAGCGAGGCACCCGTGATTCTACGGGCGAGATTCTACACAGGACAAGATGACGGGCAGCAGCTGACCGTGGGATTTAATTGGGGAAACGTGATTGATCGGTTACACGTGTACGGTGATGGGCACATGGTGATACTGAAATCCAACGGCGTCGATAGCATGGACAAAAGGGTACGAAAGCTAGAAGGTATAGAATTATGGAGCTTGAGCCTAAGCGGAAGGAACTGGGAATACATATCAAAATTGCCAACTAAAATGATGGAGGGAATGAGGAAACCGTACCAAGTGATGATGGGGTGCTTAGAGGTGGTTAACGGTGGGATGATTAGGATAGCTTTATTGTCTACTTTTGAAAATGCATGGGACATAATCTGGTTGTCGTACGATGTGGGAAGAAGTGAGTGGTGTCAGGTCCCACTGCCTGCGTGTTGGATGAAGGGGGTTAATATGGCAGGGATCGCCTTCTCTTCTGGCCTTACACTGTGAGCCACCTTCAATCAATGTAAATGTCTGCAGACACAAATGCGAGTGGAGTAGCCGAATAGAGGTTTGGGGTTCAAGCTTTTATTAAAGGGTGGGAACAAGGTCTGTAATGTGATAATAATATGTCCATAAGTGGACAGGTCCCATTCGACAAATAATAAAAATTAAAAATTCTTAAGCCACAGGATGCTCGTAAATTTAAAGTAATACTTGCGTTAGAACTATTACATGTTTATATATGGGGGACCAAATCCTCGTGGGCTAGGCTTGGGATATGAGTACTTAAGTAACTGGGCCCTCGTGGATACCTTGCAATTATTAGTGATTTTTCTCAATTACCAACTGATCAATTGAATTTGATTAATTGTTTACGTGATCTGTTTGTGGTTGACGGTGATGTTTGAGACCCGAAAATCTTTTGTTTTGGTCTTTTATATATGGGTCTTAAGCTCATCAATGCGATTTGAGTTCTTGGTTAGTGATATACATAGACTTTGACTTTTATTTTTGTAGGGAGCATGCTGTTCATATTCTGAAATAGACATGATCTAGGGCCAATGTTGGTCTAACTATCAAAAGAAGTATCCTCGTTACTCAAATACTTGAATTTTCTTGTAAGTTTGCCTCAAAGTTTCAGGAGTTGAGCTAGCCTCAATGGGAGGATATAGGTTAATAAAGAAGAAAGAATCATCATTTTTTATAGTCATTTTTTTTTATATTATGAAAAATCTTGTTTTTAAAAGGAACAATGAAAAATTTTGCAATCTCCCACACCTACAAATTATAAAAAGCGATTATTATTCTTGAAGACTGATTTCATTTTTGTCTGACATTTTATCGTTTTAAACATATTATATTTCCTCTCCCTAATTTTCATTAACTTTTGAATCCAAACATAGGTCTAAATAAAGTAGAAACCCAAATGTTCAATACTTACTATTTGGTACCTATCATAAGACTGCAATAAGTTGATATTAATAGGTATACAATTATTGATCACAAATCCATTTTTCTCTATATCTTAACAAGAAATAGAACTTCTAATCTCTCCTTTTCCTCCACTTCAACTACTAAAACTTACCTCCTTCTCCACTTCTAGTGCCCTCAAACCTACCTTTTCTTCCCTCACATTTGCCTTAAAACTTTGACTATGAGTCTGTCATGGAGAATATGCAATAAATTCTAATTCAGCCCACACTTGTGAAGACTCATAAAGTTAGGTTCAAACTATCCTATAATACAAAATAGGAGAAAATAGTACCAAATAAAATGTATTAAAACAAACCACCAAAATGCGAAAGCTTTGGAAATAAAAAATGCCCTAACCATACCTACAATGCATCAGCATAGACCAATATCATTCGATATGTCAAAAGAGTAAGATCAAAAGCATATCTGTCTTGATTTTGACAACCTTTTCACCAAACTTGTGTTGGTTAAACCTAACTAAAAATCAAGTCACAATCTTGATTATTCAAGAAAGGATAGTTTAGAATGGCTAGCTAGCCCTTCGAAGAAGTATACAAATGCTTTTGCATACACTTTCATGAGACCTCCAAATCAGACAATTCTTTGGTATAAACTTGTATGGCATAAAAGGAATAGTCCTAGGTGTTCCTTCATCCTATGGTTAGCCTTCCTGAATAAATTGTAGACAAGGGACAAACTTCTTTACCTCCACACCCCTAGTCGATGTTCCTTATGTGTTTCGAACTTGGAGACTATTGATCATTTATTCTTTAAAAGTCCTTTCTCTAAAACAGTTTGGTTAAAATGTCTAAACCACTTCCAAATACACCTACCTCACCTGAAAAATCTTTAATTCATTTTAATGTGGGTTAACTAGTCTCCTACCTTCAGAAACTGTAACATTAATACCTTCGTCATTCTCCTTTATGTTATTATGTATAACATGTGGACTGAAAGAAACTTGTGAACCTTCAAAGATGAAGCCTTGGACTTAGGGAGCTTTAACACGAGAGTGATCTTTCAAGTTATGGAACACCTCAGCTCAAACATTGAGAGAAGGTAAAATGTATATGTTTTTATATTTCTAATGAAATGTCTGTAGGTTTGACTCCAAGTCCAAGTTCGAAAAAGGAGAGGGAAATCCAAATTGCTATAAAAGGAGAAACATAAGATGAAGGGAAAGCCTCAATCTTCACTAAACTTCGATTATGGAAACATGGTGACTACAACTATAAGGGGATCTCCTTCGAATAATAGTTAAAGAGCCTCTAACCCACGGATATTGCTTGGAAAAGAAGGAAGTCCATATCGGGTCTTCAATGGAAGGTGGTTTAGTGTTGATCTTCCTCCTATCTCATCACCTCGGAATCCAACACTAAAAAGATACCATATTGCTCTAGAAAGGTGAAGAATCAAAGTACAATGTACTGTTCTCAGGTTAAGGATTAGTAGGGAGGCTGGATTGGTTGATATGATAAATGAGTATGCTATATGAAAGTGTGTTACTGGCAAGATGGTCCTGATATGACCATCGTAGTGTAGTCATGGCATGGTTTGATATGGTGGTATGCGTGATGATGGGAAACATTTGTAGGGTTCCTTATGCTTTCTTGTGAGTTAGACTTCTGGTCTGGATAAAAGATTGCAGCTTGGGCAATCTTTAGTTGTACATAACTTCTTATTATTTATAAAATTTTACTGATTTACCAAAAAAAAGAAACTCAAGTTACCATCATTAGAACCCTGATAAGTGCCAATTGCACTATGGTTTTAGGATGATTTTCTAAATTATTATGCTTATGTTGTGAATTTTTATATGGTTTGATACTTAAACTGATTTATATTTTGTTTCTTATCTTATTTTAATCTTACAATGAAAAAGGAGTAAATTTGGAAAGATTTGAGTTAAATTTGAGCAACTTTAGTAGATTTTAAGTTAAAAACTCAAAATAAGGTACCAATATGGTATTATGTTGCTTCTTGTGTTCTAACATGTCACATTATGTTCTTGAGAGAGTTTATTACCTACTGAATATGACAATATACAGACATGTGTTCTTATTATGTTCAATAAGGGATCATTTTGTTTCTCTAAGCATTTGTCAATAGCTTACCATGTTCTGCCTATATTAGCCAACATGAGAGAAATTTGGTCCAATGTTCTTGAACAACTTTGGCAATAATTATTACAAAAAGGAAGTTAAAAGGGGTTTAAAGTAATACAGGAACCATCAAGGTCCTTCGTAAGCTTGCATTAGTTCAAATTTCTAGGATTTTATGTTTAATATATGAGGATAATGGAAAACAAAAAGAGATTCAATTTTGAAACATTGAAAAAGTAATTAGAATCTTATAAAAAGTATATAGGATTAAGAAAGCAACAATCTTGGAGAGAAAAATAAGAAGATTCATTAAGAACATTCCAGATTCAAGCCATAAAAACTCAACATTATTTCTTGCGTTATTTTTTTGTTTATTGTGAATTTCATTTTTTATTATGAACTAATTGGGATATATATCTAGGTGGAATGAACCTTATAATTGTTATTTTAAAATGATTTCTTTAATTTAATGAAAGATTTTAGTTTCTTACGAATTCTTCATAATTATTTATTATATTGAATTAGAGTAATAAACATAGAAAATTCAATGTCGTATTTTATATCTAAGGTTAAAGTAGCAAATTCAAAAGATCATAGATATATAATTAGGTCACAACATGAATAATAATGGTTAAATAGAATCCTAGACATAAGACTACATGATCCTTCTAAGTTAGAGTGAATTATATCATAGGAGTTTATAATACAAATTAATGTATTCTTTGAAGGATTTTGATTTTAGAAAATTTTCTATCAAAATACATAAGAATTATATGTCTTGATATAGAGTATAGATGCAACTTAGTAGTTCCTATAAATCTAAGGAACTGGACCAAATCCTTGAATCAAGGTAAATTCAAGTGTATGAAAGTCATAGGGTTATTCTTATTTATATCTTATATGTCGATTGATTGTTTATTATTAATTGATTTCGTGACTCTAAAATGCAATTTTAGTTTCTTTTTTTATATATTTCACTCAAACATTCGCTTTATTAGATTATATAATAGAAAATAGCTATTATTAATAATTACAGTCATTGTGAGATTGATACTCGATTCACTAAGCTATATTATATAAAACTATAGATACATTTACCTAATGATTCTCTAGTATTGTTTTATGTTTCATTTACTTTTATCACATTAAGTTTTTGGCAACATTTAAATACGAGGAAAGCTTTATTTCTATTATTCTAATTAACTTTTTGTTTGTTTTTATATTTATTTTTCTATTTTAGATTGTTCTTTCTTGATTTTGTGGCAGTGGTTGAATTTTAGGTATAGATTCTTTGATGTATGACCAAGAGTGGTCCCAAAATATTAATTAAGACAAAATTATAAATCAAACCAATGTTACTTCATAATTTGAAAGAAACATTAGAGTTTGAATGCAACTATTGGTCACGGATGATATCGCATTATGGGGAATTATACTAGACCATCACTCAGGACTGAGTCCAATATTATGTAACCAAAAGTGGAGGACAAAAACTTTGATATTAAGCCCAACATGATTCAAATAGTTTAGCAATTAGTAAAATTTGATGGGCTTCTAGATGAAGATCCCAACACTCACATTGTAAATTTTATGGAAATTTTGACACATTTAAGCTAAAGAAGTTTCATAGGATTCCTTTGGATTAAGATTATTCCCTTTCATATTGAGGGATCAAGTTACATCTTGGTTGAATTCATTGCATTCAATATCCAACAACATATGGAATTATCTTGCTGAAATTTTTTTAGTTAAGTACTTCACTCAAATACAAACAACAAATCTTAGTGATGATATCTTCTCCTTCTAACAGCTAAAAGGTGAGAGATTATATGACACTTTGTAAAGATGAAAGGAGTTGTTGACAAAGTTCCCACACTATGGTCTTGACTTAGGTTTGTAGATGGAAACATTTCATAACTGATTGAGCTGCTTAACTAATTAACTAATAGACACATATTTCAATAGGAACATTATTTTCAAAACTCGTGAGGAATTGAAATAACTAATATAAAATATTATAATGAAAAACTATTAATCTGGATATGAGACTAAAATCAAAGATAGGTGGCATCCATAATATTAATATGGTGGCAAAACTAGAAGCTTCTAGGAAGCAAATTGATAAAATGATTTTGGCAGCTTAACCAGTTTAAGCAGTAAATTGCAACATTTGTAGTAAACAAAGCCCAAATTATGAATGTCAAGTGAATAAGTTGATTTCATAAGAAGTTGATCATAAAACAACCACTATAATAATACTTATAATGTGGGATAAAAGAACCATCCAAATTTTTTATAGAGTAACTAAGGACAATAGAGAGAAATGCCTTGCTTGAATTTTAACAACAACAACAACAACAACAAAAAATAAAGCTAAAACTAGAGGATCTTTAGCTACGTTTATCATTGCATTTGAGACGCACTTTCAAAATCAAGATTCTTTCATTCATAAATTAAAAGTGTATATTAAGAAACTTGCTAAACTTGTCTCTAAAAAGGTTGCAATGTACTTTACCTAGCAATACTGGGCAAAACTCAAGAAAGCAATGACATTGAGTAGTAGAAAGGAGATGATAATTGAAGAAGGAGAGAAGGAAACAAAGGAGAAGATTGATGTAAAAGAAGTAAGGATGAGGTCAAGGAGAATAAAAAGGAAGATGAGCTAAAGAAGAAAGTTGTCTAAGGGTATAAACTGCCAATTCTATACTTAAAGCATTCTTAAGAAAGATAAAAAAGAAGGTTATTTTTAGTAAATTTTATATCTATTTAAACAACTATTTATTAACATCACTTTTATTGAAACTCTATCGTAGATACCAAGTTAATCTAAGCTCCTAAAAGATCTCCTTTCTAACAAGTAAAAACTCAAGGATTGTTTGATAATCACTTTAAGTGAGAAATGCTTCACTGTCCTTCAAAACAAATTATGCTAAAAGATTAAAGATCTAAGGAGTTTTTCTATCCTCGTAACACTGGTAGCTTATAAAAAATTACATTAACAAAATTAGAAGCCAATATTAATTTAATTCCTTATGGCATGTTTAAAGAATTATGATTGGGTAAGTCAAAGCCTACTAGGACAAGCATTTAACTAACAGATAGGTTAATTAAGTATCATAGGGGAATTATAGGGAGTTTATTAGTCAAGATTGATAAATTTATATTTTTTGTTGACTTTGTAGTTTTGGACAAGGAGGATGATGAAAAGGTTCCTTTAATCTTAAGACGACATTTTCTTTCCATTGCTAAGGAAATTATAGATGTACATAACAAAAAGTTAATCCTAAGGGTAGAAGATGATGAAGTCATTTTTAAGGATAAAACAGAGTCTCATCTTAAGAATCATTAAACAAATAAGAAAGTGGAAGAAGATACAATGATTCTTTTCCAAATGAATAACTCTATATGCTTGATTGTAATTAAATTAGATATACCTTGTTTCACTGTGATAGGGTTACGTAAATATAGTGCCCTGGAAAGTAAGTGCATTTATGTTGGGCCTTAAATTTTTTTTTAGTAAGCATGAATTGAATAAATTTTGTAGTATTGTTAGATAGATTCTTTTTATTTGGAGGTAACTATTA
>JAOQML010000008.1:31614371-31626802 GCA_027568935.1 Erythroxylum urbanii
AGACTATTTTTTCAATTTTATAATATTCAATAACTATTTTATAATATAAAATTTTTATCTAAAATATTATTTAATATTAACTAGTATCAATAGTATATCACTCCAGAATCAATTGGAACATCGTGTCTGGTACGGTATTTATTCCATTAAGTGACACTAAGTTTGAAAGAGAGTAGCTCTGTGTTCGGACATCATTAGTTTGACGGTCAATGTAGGCCTTCCAATCCATCACACGAGTATGCTTCATTCATGCATCTTCCCTCATCGAGTTATAAACTAACCTTGTCTACGATCACTTCTCATGCATGCAAGTTGTTTTGCATTTTTAAAGTGATCTATTTCTTTTAAATTATTTATTTATTTTATATTCTTAAACTAAATATTTTTCAATTTTTAAAGTGCATGATTTAACTTTTAAACAATTGTATATATTTTCTATAGTTGATTTGTTTGGGTTCTTAATTAAACTGCAATTTTTAAAGTGCATAAAATTTAGAAAGTGTGAACGTAACATAATATAATTTCAATGTTGTCTATACCTAAATGTAAAAAAGAAGTTAAAGAGCAAAGCGCAAGGAACTTGGTCAATATATAAATTTATAAGATTAAATTCTTCAAATAACAAGAGCGTATCCCAAATTGGAGTACTACGTACGGGCTTGTTCCTTTTATGATAATTTACACATTCAATGCAAACTTATATTAATTGCCTCAATCATGGTAAAAATATTTTTAAACTGATTTATAAATCACGCTATTCAAACATACCATCACCCCTAAATTTGATCACTTAAATAATATGAATTGCTCAATATCTAGGGATTTGGGAAATACAGATTTGTTATAAATATATACATCCATAACATCATTAGAAGCGACTTGAGATCATCCACATCTCAAATTTTTTCCAAAATCACCGGTGAAACTAATCAAAAATTTTAAACGTCTCGAGACTAGACCTTTCTACCTTTCCTCTTCTGCTTCTCATAATCTTCATGTAATTGCAAGGCTAAGTTTGTACGATCCAATTCAAGTCTCAATCTCTCATGCTCCTTGATGTCATGAAGAAGCATGAAATGATTTGAAAGTTTGGCCTGTAACTCGCCTTCATCAAATGACCTTATCTCATCTAGAAACTGTTCAATATTTTTCAGTTTCAACCGTCCACTGACTCTTTTCTTCTTGCTACTTGATTTTTTGGCATAGTAAGTCGGATTGAATACATGTTGATCCATAAAAGCTTGTTGAGGAGATAGAGTGGACAGAAATACTTGGTTATTACCAGTGTTCATGTTCAAAATGCCTGTAGAGATTGAGGAAACTGCAGGATGATAATGCTTGGAAAGAAGATCGAGTTCCCACAGGACGGAACTGAGGGCGCCACTTAAATTAGGGTCTGAAGCATATGGCTGGTATTTCTGCGCCAATATCAAAAACAGAATAACAAAGAGACGTTAACTGCGCACTAGAATGCATTTCATCTCCTAATCATATGCTCATGCCATCAGACAATAAAAATGCAGAATACCATTAGTTTTTCAGTCTTGTCGAATGATATTAGAACCTCAAAGTTCATGTGAAAAATAGACTAGTAAATGTGGACCCAACACCTCGCAGTAGAACCAAATAGAAACTCTTTGTCATATTGAACAAACTAACATAATCCCAGTAAGATAAATATAGACCATCCACAAACATCAACATGCACAATTGCTTCTAGGTTCTAGATTGACAGAAAAAAGCGATTAAAAAACACCAGAAAGAAGTTTGTAACTTCAGAAAAAGGATTATAAGACATACAAGTCATATATAGGAATTTCGTAGATGGAGGAAAGACAGAAGATCACTACTTAAATGGGCCTATGCATTTAAAAGAAATCTCAGATAATTTAGCTTTCCTTGTGGACTGTTAAGAAGTTCTACTAACAATGACTAGTGCAAAAGTTAAATTACTTCATCAAACTGATCCCAACAAATGCTTCACGTACTAATTTTGCCTCCAACCGACAGGCCAAACCAACCCTTAAAAACGTCTATCTGATTTGAATTTCTCACAGGGATAAATATGAGAACCCAATAGTAATAATAGTTTTGAAAGGATTCAGATTGCTCCATTTCGGAGATTTTATTACACGTCTACTATTACCTAAATAATTACTGCAACCCACCACTCATTTGCATTATAAGTTCATCATTAAAGATTTCAAAAAATTAGGTAAGCCACAATAAATCAAGTAGGAATTGTTTAATTCAGAAATAAAAATTATAAAACAAAATTACTGCATCATCCATGACATGAAATGCAGAAGGAAAAAGAATAGTACAAGAAATATTTTACTTCTGTAAAAACTGGAGTTAAAATCTGACTTCTGCCAACTCTGACAAATATTATTTATTACGTTTTAAGTATAAGCAACCAAGCATTGTAAAAATTTGGAATATCACACCAATGTGATCAAGTAATTAGCTCAATTCATCACACAGAGTTGATAATAAGTACCCCTACGCATTCATGCATATGGCACCATTTCCCTTAGCTGTTAACCTATTTATCATTCATTTCACATCACAATCTTAAAAATGGAAATTCCATCTTCTAAAAAGATCAGAAAGACAGTGAAGATTGCTTACAGCAACAGAACCAGAAATAGATCCACCTCCGGAATCATTTTCCAACAGATTCCGGCATTTGACATTCTTCTGAACAAGATGCTTTAAAGTCACCAAAGCTGTAGCAGCTCCAAAAAGAACAAGACACCAATCAAGACACTATACAAATACTAAATTAACAATCAAGATATTAAACAAATACAAGGTACTCATAACAAGTTCAACTGCATTAGCAGTTGACAGATATACCAGCCATGGATTCTGCAGACCCAAAGCATAAAGAAAATGTCGCCAGACGTTTTACAAATGCAGCAGCCTTTTGCATATCATGCTGTCTATCCTCATACAACATGATTCTAAAAGCTTCTGCCAACAATTCCCCTTTATCCCTGCATGAGATATCCAAATGGAGTGAGAAACCTATTAAGGTAAGAGAAATCAGTCATTGCGCAATGTTAACAAGAACCAGCTGGTGTAATCAACTAATTAGACTAGAGGAAACGACAATACAAGAATTAAAAATCTAAAACCCTAGAGAAGACCCAAAACAAGAAACAAACTCAATTTCAGAGAGAGAGAGAGGAAGTCAGAGGCAAGGAGACAAATGCACTTAATCTAGCAATTAACAAACCACTTGTAGCAGCTATACATGTAAGCATATAGATATCACCGAGGAAGTGTAGAGGAATATGGAGAATTTTGTATATGAGAAGACAGAATTTACAAGTAGAATGTAAAACACAAACCTTCCAGGTCTATACTCAAGTATGATATTGTACAGATGCACAAAGAAATCCTGTAAATCAACATTAAGGGCATCAAGGTTGCTTCTCATAACTTTGAAGGCAGCAATACAGCATTGCAGGCGTTCAGAAACAGTCAACCGTGTCAAACATTTCTCAGATGAATCAGAATTATCACCACCACTGGCAAGCTTTTTCAGATAATTCATAAGATCTCCTATGTAATCTAAATCAATAAGACGAGAGAATTTTCCCAATCCATTCAAACATGGCGTAAGCAATGGGTGTGCTCCAAATACACCAGCAACTGAATTACCATCAGATTCAGAGCTGAGAATGAGAAAACAGAACGTGAGAAGGAGAAAAAAGAGTATCTTTTCGTGATCTTAAAGCATAGAGTAGAAACAGCAACCATGAGGAACATTGGGCATTATGGGCAATTTGTACAAACTAATTCCATGTCATAATTTAAACCCAACATCTACCAAATTTTCAAGGTCTCCTTTCATAGAATGCTGATTCCATAAATTCACCTACCCCGAGCAACAGAACTGTCAAGTATGTTCTAACTCCAAATTGCAACCATGTACTCTTTTCATTACCAACCTTCTTGCTAATGTAAAATACTAAAGCAAATAAATGATAAATGCCAATTGAGATTGCACTTATATAGATCTAGCTCATCTATATCGTGGACGTGATAAGGTTGAAGCTGGCACAAAGATCTTTTCCTTAGACATTAAAGAAAAAGGGTACTTGCACAGGATAATTTGAACCAATATCAAGTCCACTTGCAAGAGAAATATGTATCAGATCACCACTGAAGGGAAAAACAGGTACAGATTAAGTGACATACGAGACTAAAATCTGCTGTATGGAAGTGGTAAATTCCATATTACATAGTGACACAATATTACAACATCTAACCCCAATAGCCAAGAGCTAAGGAAAAATTGAATCACAAACCTGGCTGAAGTTGACTGCATAGAATGCTTCAAGATCCGAAAATACGTCTCAAATACTGCAGACAATGTCTCTGCCTGTATCCTTCTCCTCTCTGCAACATCTAGTGTAAAACAAGCAGCTTTGTAATCAGCACTAACCTGCACAAACCATAAAAAATGGTAATTCATATAAGCATTGAAGGATGATAAATAATGTGGCGATTATAAAAGAAAGAGAGGTACTATTCCGAGGTTAATACACATATATTATTGTCTTTAGCGCTTTAAAGATTGAATGTAGCACCAGACGAAAGTTTGCTGGGAAATCAAGCATATTTTCTTTGAAAGTGGCCTATTGACTTTAAAGTTGATGTATGAGATGGGCTTCTTAAAAAGGCTGTGTCTTGCGCCATTTCCACCTCTCCCATCTCATTAAAGTAGAAACACCAAAAATGTGAAAATGAAGGAAATGTGAGAAGCCAGGCAAGCATATTAACAAACAACAGTGACTAATTAGAGAAACCACACATAACTATCTGCGAGTTGACCTCTTAGTCATCTAAAATACCCGTGCCTTCACGTGATACATAAACAATGCCATCAAAACCTATGATTATATAACTCACCTCTTCTCTAATCTTTGTCATCATCTCTTGCCTGCTCCTTTTCCTGTCATTGTCTTGCACTTGACTGGACTCCTCAGCATGTTTCCTCTTTCTGTGTTTTCTGTTTCTTACTTTGTTGTCGTGGTATCCTTCTTCAGTCTTCCCCAGATCTTCATCAAATGCTAATGACATGAAAACCTGTGGAAGTGTTCACAGAAAAGAAGGAAAAAGAATCATCAAGAGATTAAAAAAAAGGAAAATACTTTCCTACAAAAAAATCCAGAACATTATTTTTCTTGAAGTTCAAGGGGTTGGTTTTGCATCTATGGATACACTAAAGAATGTCTTCCGAACCAATCGCACAATAAACTAAAAATAATTAATACATCCTTAAAACTTATATAACCCTTGTCCCTTGATGAAAGAAACAAAGTGATTAATACACCGTCTACATTCCAACAAATTTGCATCACAAGTCAGAGAAAAGGTAACGAGCATTTCTTCTAAGATTAACCAATTTCGTGTTATCTTTGCATAACCCAATATTTTAACAAAAATCCACATTAAAACAATTTACTAATTTCAAAGGTTGCCTTCTTTTTGTTTTTGGTGTTTTTCTTGGTGTGGGTGTGTGGAAGGTAATCTTTGCATGATCAAATAAATGTACAAAATGCTAGATGTCATTGAAACCATATGTGATACCAACAAGAGTCATCATGTACCTCAACAGAATCTGGATGCAGTTGACAATGAAGAGCTTTAACATTGTCTGCTATTAATCGGACAGCCTCCAGTGTAGCTTCACCGCCATGCTTTCCCTCGTCGATAAATAGGGACTTAATAGTTGTACAACAAAGTTTCCTGTCAAGTAAGTTACAGTTTTATAGCAATAAACAGGATAATATCTAAATCAGCTATTATCAAATTTTGGTCAGCATGAAGTAACACCTTTGGGTTAAGCAATTTTAGTACAACCAATAGAGTTGATTAAGCAGCCATTATTCAAAAGAATATACTTACCAGAATAATATTGAAAGAGAATATATTGATCAAGGTGTCTACTTAAAATATTACAGATTTTTTCTAGTTTTCAACTTTCAAGCTACTGGAGGCAGAGCATACAACAATTATACTTGCCAGAATAATCTTTTAAGTAAATTATATTGACCAACATGTCTCTTAAAAATATTAGAGTTGTTTAGGTTTTTCAACCTTCAAACTGCTGGATCTAGAGCAGATAAGAATAAACATTCTAGGCAGAATATATCTAGTAAGCCATAGCCAACTCTGTTGAATGTTTGGCATTTAGCTTTGAACTCGTGCGCATATTCAGAAACTAAACATACATAATAGGCATGAAAAATTTTAGCCTCACCATGAATTTCAAAGCAAAATAGATGTAAATGTTAATACAAAATCTCATTGAGTAAACGGATTATAGGCAGCAGAACAGTGGGAATAGAAATATGAACTCAATAGTCAAGATTACATAAAGAGAAAATGTACCATATAATAATCAACAAGACAGCAAATTTACGACATTTATAAATGGAAACATGTCGTAAGTATAAATAGCACTAAAACAAAAGTTGAAGAATGCATGAAATCCAGCTCTATAATGTAAAAGGAAAAAGAAACAAGAATTCAGCAAAAACCTTATGACATCATCTGGAGAGCCTATGCTTTGGACAACGGCACTTAACAAGCTTTCACGGAAATTAAAGTGTGGTACTGATTCGAGTAAAGTGCAAATGCAACGAACGGCCACATGTTGAAACTTGGGTTGTTTTTCTAATATTATTAGTTTTTGCAAGTATGCCTGGTAGACAAACAAATGAAAATTCAGAAGGGGGAAAAAGAAAACTTAGTCCTCAAGTTTTAACAACTAAAAATGAGTGCCATGCCAAACCTTGTACACCGACAAAAGAGTTGATTCATAATACCGCATCTTCTTAACTTCCTTGGAAACTTTCATTTCTAGTTCCTTTTCCGTTGAAACCCTAATTCGGTAACTGTATGATGCAACAGAAGGAACAATATTATGTATGCAGAGACAAAGAGACAGAGAGATGAACAATTTATTTAAAGCAAGACGATATTTGAATAAGCTTACGCTTCCTACCCTGGGATAATGTCTTTGAAAACTGCCAACAGGGACAACAGCCCAAGTTTCACAACAGTCGGATCATCGTCTTTACAGATTTGTAGCATCTCTTTGAGTGATTTTATATTGGACTCTGGATCAGTTAATAGTTCCATTCCCAGCTCTGCAAGTTTAAGCTTCTTATGATTAAATGCTTCCTCAGCTGAGAGCTCTTCTTTCACCTCAGCCTAAAAAAGGAACATTATTTTAGATGAGGCACCAATAGAAGTATTATAGCCTCCGTAGTTTGACTCAAAGAAATAAGTCTTTTAGAAAGATTGCCATCAAATTCAACCAAGAAAGTCAGATCATCACATGAAAATAAATTACAATCTTAATTAGAATTACAATGGCTTCTGACAAGATTTATATTACACAAGAATAAAATGCATTAAAAGTTTGTACCTACTCAACACATATATATTGCCAAAACATGGCAACTTAGATTATAACCACAAATATAGCAATCATGAAGCAGATTTTGAGCCAAAAAGCAGTTGTGTGAACCATATGATAGTTTAGAAAGTTTTATAGTATTCTAACGATACCAGCACAACTGCTTGTGGGGCTTGCTCCTTCTGGTCTTGTGCTATGTCCAGGTCCTTCAATTTTTTCGCCTCCTTCTTGTCCTTTTTCAGCTTTGCCCTCCTTTCTGCTTTAGTCAACCTCATTATAATAGTATCCTTTTCATCTCCGCCAATTTTATCTTTTTCACTATTTTCAATGGTCCCTGACACTGCTGCTGCCTCATTAAACAATTAAAATGTTTTCAATTACCAATTGTTAGTATAGGACTCATGAAAAAGCAATAAAATGGGAAACAAAAACAATACATGTGCGGTAGTAGAGCTGGCCATCCAAAGTTTTGACAGGAAGAGTATCAACAGGATCAACATAGAGCTTGTTTTCTTCTTCAACCTTTTCGTTATTTCCCTTTTTGTTTTTCCTTTTCTCATAGGAAGCCTCCAAAGCATCATCTCCTTCTAAACCAGCCACCCGAATAACATGCCTTTTTCATTTTACATTATCAAGGAAATTTTAGGTAAATAAATAATCATAATAATAACAAATGGAAGAAAAAGTTGAAAAGAGTGTTACTTGGTGATGGATTGGGTGTCCAAGCGAGATACAAAGGCAGCGTAATCAAGATTTTGGTGGACAAACTCCAAGTCCTCGTCTGACACCTCTATTTCATCCTCTGCTATTTCTGCTGGTAATGCCGGTGGCAATACTACCTTTTGCTTCTTATTCTTCTTCACCATCTAGGCTCGTTATTTTATTGCTCAACCCTCTATTGGAAGAAAAAGAATAACTAATTGATGTTATTTACCAGACCACGCAACAATAGTCTCAACAGCAGAAAGCAAAATTAGTATTTTAAAGGATTAAAATTTACAACTAATTTTAAACAGAGCAGCACAGACACAAAATTAAACAGACAACAAACATCCATCTCAAGATGAATCAAACACAACATATACGAATGACTTGAAAACCCCAAACCTATGTACATCGAGAGATCCTTTCTAAACATATGAATAATTCTTTCTATTAGTAATGCAATTAATAAGTGAACCTAGGAATCCAAGAATCTAACATTTGAATAAAAATCGAATAAAGAACAAAATGAGCAACAATCATGAAACTACATACATGAATCAACACTGAAAATAAAAAGAAGAGAAAAAAAGGATTTGTTTTTACATGATCGCATTTTTCGAGTGGTTATGTCCAGAAAAAATAAGTTGGATTACAAACTCACCATAACCAAAATGATAATCAAAGCCATTATCATAACTTCATATAACTGAAAGGAAAATTAGAAAATCAAAACGGCCAACTGAAAGGAAAATTGCTCCTTCAATGCCACAGTTAACAGTATCAGAAAAGTCTTTAAGCAATAAACAGAGAAAGAACCAAAATGGACTATCAAACTCTAATAAAGAAAACAGCTTCAATAAACAAAAGATAAAGACAAAGGAGTCCCATAATGCAACAGAGATAAAATAGAAAGAGCAAACAAATGGATTTTTGGATGAGGATGTTAGCGACTCCCTGGCTTCGACTCTCACCTTCTTCCTCTGTTCACTATCACCCAAAAGAACGAATGCTCCCGTTAGCTTCAGCTACGCCTTCTCTCTATCTGTTGTTCCTCTTCTTCCTCACCACCGATTGCTCTTGTTGTTTTTCTTCTTTCTCCACCTCTGTTCTCTTGCTTTCTCTCCTCTTTTCTCCGCCTCCACCTCTCTGGTCATTTTCAACCGACCTTTTTTATCATCCTCCTTTTTCTATTTATGCGTGATTTAGGTTTTTTACGCCGTCAAAACTTTTAGTCGTTGACACGTAATATTAAACAATTCCAGAAAAGCGTGATTTAAAATTAATGTGACACCATCAAAATGCTTGCATAATTCACCTCCAAAGTTATTTTTCTTATTTTTACGGACATTCACAAAACACTCCATTCAACATTTATGCAATATTTATTTTATTTTTACTTAATTTATTTTAAATTAAAATTAAAATGTAAAAATTTGTACCTAAAATTAAAATATAAATGCAAACAAAATCAATAAAAATTAGATACATTATAACCCAATGTTGAACCCCAAAAAAAATCTATTCTTTTCTCAAAAAAGTATCCGACTCCACTTGCTCGCACCCATAAGTAGCACTTTTTTTAAGAAATTAAAGAATCATAGGAGAGAGCAAAGGTTACATAGAATAGGAGATTAAACTCTCCTCTTAACCAAAATGACAACGTTACAAAGTAAGCAATCACCGTAACACGACAACATTTACAATATAATAAGACAACATTAGACTGAAATAGGTAAAAACCACAAAACTCTTTCCCGAATCTTCGTTTTAAAACTTCCAGATTAGGGTTGGAGTGCGTCACGATCTCCACCACCTGTGGATCTTTTGAGGTTAGATACAAACCTTCCACACACATTCTACCTACTATTGAAGCTCGATCACTCTAGCCTGTCCATTGTCGATTAAGGTAATATCGATCATCCGAAATCCTTTTTTCCACTTCTTTAAATTTCATCCTTGATCTGACCAAAGAAAGTTGACTGTAGCTTCTTTTCTTGTCGCTTTGAGTTTCAGGACCTTAGTTGAGCATCCTTTACCCCTTTTCCAAACCTCGATGGCTTTTCCTTTTCGACAGTTAAAACTGTAAGCCCCTCTCCTTGTACCTTTCATATTGATAGAAGATGTTAGTATCGAACTATCTTTTATTTTCTATGTGTGTTTCCCTATTTCCCTTTTTCTCTACATGTTTCTCTATATTCTCCATTCATTTGCAAGCTAGGATGAGCATTCCTTGATAGAGCTAGAGGAGAAAATATATTCTCTATGTCAAAGATGCACTCTCTGACTTAATGTGAAGTTCTACTGAAAGTTTGAAATCTTCGCATACTTCTTTCTGCCCATATTTCCTTAATGCAAGTTACAAAGGAAATTAGGTTGAGAAATTGACTTTAGTCTGCTGAACCATTGCATAATTATTGTGAAATTATATGTGCTTGGGGACCAAAAACATTTGTGTCTTACCCAAGACCAAATGTCTTCCGAGAAGGGGCACTCAAAAAATAGATGATCCTTACTTTCTTGTCCTGAGTTACACAAGACACAATCCGCTCTTGAATTCAGAAAGGAGAGCCTATCCATAGTGTTAATTTTGTTTAGAATAGTAAGCCATATGATGAATGAATAGCTCGGCCTTAGCTCTTTATGCCAACTTCATACCATTCCACCTTGGTATTCCTCTAGAACAACTATTCTCTGCAACTTTTTGTTGTGAAAATAACTTGTGGGTGGTTTCTCCAAATGTATTGGTCAAAGATTAATAGGTTAGGGGTTAGGTAGGTTGTAGATAAAGAATTCCTGCCAGGAATTCCTCCAATTGACCCTCCCTAATAAAAGCCTTTACTTTTGTGTTTAAAGGCAAATGACTTAAGAGCTGAACTACAATCTGATTAGAGATTAAGAGACCATTTCTTGACCAAATTTCATACCAAAAACTAGCCTTCTCTCTATCCCCTACCTTGCTGAAATTTCAGAACTCAGATTCTCCTTTATCTTCAGTAATTGAGATAGAAAGAGTGGGAGGACTTAAGGTTAATAGACTATATGCTTTGACCTTTTAGGATATAGGTGTGAAGCCATTTTACCTATAAGGTATTCTTTCCTTGCAATATAGACCAGAATTTCTTCATCAAGAGAGCTTTATTAGATAGCTTTATAGGAATAATTCCAAGTCCTCCCTCCCTTTTAGGTCTACAAACATCGACCCATTTCACCTTAGCATACCCCTTCACCTCCTCCCCATAGAAAGTTCCTCATAAGCTTTTCTAGAGATTTGATTATTTCCCTTGCCAGCACCATATTTGAGGACCAATAGGTGTGCATAGAGTTAAGTATAGAGTTGACCAACTGTAACCTTCTCCTAAAAGATAGAGCACGGTTGGTCTAAGAGGACAATCTCTTCTGAATTTTTTCAATAAGTGGGTAGCAATCTCAAAATTGAATTCTTCTTGAAGTAATTGGCAGATATAGATAGCATAGAGGAATATGTTTCCTTAGCATACCAGATAAGGAAGAAACTAGACCTTCCAAGTGATTTGCACTTTTAAAGAGAAAAAAAATGGCTTTTGTTGTTGTTAACAGTGAGGCCAGACATAGAGCTAAATAGGTTCAAAGAAGTTACAAAGAGTTTGATAGAAGCCTCATTAGCCTTAGAGAACAGGAAAATATCATCTGTAAAGCACAGATTTACCAAAGAAACTTTCTTGCATCGGCTATGATGTTTAAAACCTGAACCCCTCATAGTACTATACTTTAATAGAGAAGTTAGAGCTTCCATGCATAATATGAACAAATAGGGAAACATAGTGTAACACCTCTCTCCCATCTGACACATGTCCATACGTCCTTCGGACGAACGTGCATATGCCCGACAGAAATGGCATGGTAACTATTTCAATTTCACTATATTGCATGGCATCATAATTAAAATCATAAATAACACATTGTCTAAAATCCAAATTGTCCTCATTTCATTTCATAAATCATAATTTACAATGTAGCATTATATCCATCATCCATGTTTATACTGTAAGGCCCCAAAATATACCCTAAATGAAATATTACATATTTATGGCAATATACGTATGATTGGCTTGTTCTTTAAAGTTGGAATTCGAAATTAAAAATGTGAGGGAATTTTGAACATGATAATATGTATTAATACAAGTGTTATGAGAATTGAATTGGCATGAATATGTTGGACCCCACACCCGACCCGTAGGTGTTTGCAGGTGATACTGCGGCGTGTGTTTGCGGGTGATACCGCGGCATCCAACCTTAATCAGAATTG
>JAOQML010000008.1:31644308-31661204 GCA_027568935.1 Erythroxylum urbanii
CTATTACTATTATTATATGTCCTATGTTTTTTATTAGAGTTATAAATTTAATTTTTATAAAATTTAATATCTAAAATCTAAATTTCTGTAAGAATATTTAACGAAATACCAAGATATATAATATTCATACCATTTTTTTTTTAAAGTCATGTCCTCATAAGTCATTTTACATATAAACAGCTAATTTTACCAAACATCAAATGACAAACAGCTAATACAATCAGCTGGTCAAATTAGCTATTAGCTAACAGCTGATAGAATTAGCTAACAACTAATGCAATCAGCTTATTGCCAAACAGGGCCTAAGCCTCCATCTTCAAGGGAGACGACACCCACTTGTAGAAACACCATCCTTGAGTGGAAAAAACATGTTCGGAGCATTGAGGAAGGATTGAAGACAAGGATCATCATCAAGATTGGGCAAAATAGCACATCAACACTAAAATTTCAGATTTTGGCAAAGAAGAGGAGTCTTTTATTCAATTTTATTTCATTCTAATCTGCTCTATTCTTTGTAAAAATGGTTTATTTGATTGTTGATGATGCTATGGGGACCATGTTAGGCTAATTTTATTTTAGGAATTACTTTTGAATTAATTTGTCATGACTCCTATTTTATTAAATTGAATGAAGTGTTTTTGATGATTGTTGTTTTAAATTGTTGTCTTGCAACAAATTGAGAGAGTGAGTGAGATGAGATTCGTGTACAATTGTACAACAAGAGTTGGCGACCTATAGACTAGCAATCATTATGTCAATTGCATAATTAGAAGAGAGATGTTAATTAGTCAATTGATCACCTATAGTATAGCTTAATAACTAGTTAAATCGGTAGAGTCATTGGGTTGGTTAAGAGATCATTCAATCGATTCCCGTTAATTCGATTAAGGAAAAATAGTTACACCTTGAGAGAAGGTAATTAGTACATTCGAAAATCTAGGGTGAGACACAATTCAATTAATAAAATAGGAGGGAGACAAAATAAGAAAAAAGATTCTTGAATTCAAATTTTTTGCAATTGCGGTGTTGCTCATTGTTTACATTAGTCTCTTTTAATTTTAATTTAGATTATTTGCATTTCACAATTTAGTTTCTTAAACAAAGTTGTGTCTAAATTAAGTGGTGTCTAGGCATCAATCACTGTGGGATCGATATCCACTTTTTTTTACTACAAGTCACGACTCGTTCACTTGCGGTTTTTGAGCGTAAAACAAGTAGATAGGCTTTACATTTAATAAGTTTTTTACGCCGTTGCCAGGGATTGATTGTTAAGCCTCGTGTTTGATTTAGATTACTTTGATTTAAGGGTTTTTGGTACTTTTCCTTGTGTATTTGCAGGTGCATGAACACAAGGAGTATACGAAGATCGACATAAATTAGTAAAGAAGAAGTTTGGGGCGTAAAGTAGAGACACATTAAGACATCTTAGAATGAGGAATGAGAAATATAAAGAGCTAAATGCTGAGAAGAAATAGAAAGAACAATGATGGAAGATAATTATTATAGGGAGCACGAAACTTTTGCAAACTACAATGAAACGCAATATGGTTGGGTAGATGTTCATGAAAAGATTTATATCTTTTGGATTGATGATGATCAAGAGACATTTAACATGAATGTTGTATCTAAGAATCCAAAGGATAGTAACTCATTTCAGACAATTGATGTGTTCAAATCTTCTAAAGAACAAACAGATGAAGAACATATGAGAACAGACATCAAGTTTGAAGAAGTTATGAAAGTCTCTGTTCGTGAGGAGGAAGAAGCAGAAGAGACGAAGGTGATCAAAGAAGAAAGAGAGCAACTCACCTTTGTAGAGAACATACTGTCTGATTCGATGGAAGATTTAGAGAGTTTTGTTATTCCTATTTAATTGGTTTGCCTAACTTTATCAATATTGTCTCTCTATTCATTTTGTAGTTTGTAGCTTACTTGTAGGCTACAAAACTAATTGTGAACGAAAAAGGTAGAAGCAAGCCACTTATAATTAATCCTAGATGCATTTCCAATGAAAGAAGAGCGTTGAGCTACTGACGTTAAAAGAAGCACTGCATGAGTGGCAACCCACGGAATTATATTTCCTTTTGATTGTTTTGTTTACCTATTTATTTGTTTGATTTCTTTAGTTATGATCATTTTTTAATTGAGTTTGATTGATGTTCAAGTTGATTTTGTTTGAATTTCAATTTGTTTTCTTTTCAAATTTCTTGTTGATGATATTATCTTGAGGTATTTGTAGGGTTTGGGATCATAGAGAATTCATTTAAGCTTGGGAGAAGGTTTGAAATTGTGAGGATCACTAATTCTCACGAATATTGAAGTGAATCCCACGAGTGTGGGAAATCTCTCCAAAAAGTTTCTAGAGAGAAAACCCATATTCGTGGGAATTGTGGTGATTCCCATGAACGTGGGAATCCTCTCCAGAAAGTTTCTGGAGAGGAATCCCACGCTTGTGGGCATTGTGGGAATTTCCACGAGCGTGGGAATCGCATCCTGAGGGAAACTTAAAGTTTCCCTCCCCTTTTTTTCTCTCACCCTATCTTCAAATTTTCACCCCCTCTCTCTCTAACCCATGAAATTTTCTCCTCCCACTCTCTAACACTCTTTAATTTTCCTCTAGATTCTTGGTATTCTGCAACTCGTTCATTATTCTTACAATCTTTTTATGCATTAATCATTCAAAAACACGAGGACTTTCTTCTTGCAATGACACCACCAAGGAAGATGATGGCTAGGAAATTAATTGACGAACTCCAACTTCAAGTTTCCAGCGAAGGTAAGCTCAACTTAGCAGCAACCTATCAGGCCCCATTTTTGATTTATTCAGAAGAAGAAGGTATGAGATTTCGCAAATTTAGGTATAGAGAAATAGTCACTCCTAGGTATTTTGATTTTGAAGTGCTAAAGAACATAGGAGTGAGATGACAACTTGAGCAACTAGCTGCAAATGTAGAGTGGAATAGGTTTGTTTGATGCGATATAACTATTTATGTCATTATAACCTTAGAGTTTTTCACAACAATATGGTATAACCCTAAAATGGATGTGTTTTGGTTTAGGTTAGCTGAAAATATTTTTGAACTTGATTATCCTATCATGTATGAAATTTTTAGTTCATCGAATGAAAAGATTCGAGATGGTCACATTGATTTTGATGTTGATTACTATTGAAAAACTCTCATAGGTGAAGAACATTTTGACTCATTCAATACACCGAATTCTTTAATCTGTAGTGCTGAACATTTGTTGTTGCATAAATTTATATGTCTGAGTGTGTTTAATAAAACGAAAAGCAACAAATGCTCAGTCAAAGAGATTTTCTTTTATGATGCATCGATTGAAAAATTAAAATTAACATACCTTATAGGATTTTTCAATCACTAGTGAGTGTAATTAATAAAAAGAGTTCGTCTTTTGGGATGCCTCACATTGCTTCCACTTTGGGTGTGTTTTATAATGTTAATATGGAGAATTTGCAAACTACTCCCTATGATATGTTTGACATAGCCTATTTGAGGTGCTCTGAGATTGTGGAGGTTCATTTTATAGAACCGTACTTGAATCATTCCGATAAATATTGCCATAAAATTCTATCATGTTAGTTGAAATTAGATTGAATGCATGCTTGAATTCAGATTAGGTTACTTAAGTAGAAAGTGAACCATATAAAGTGATGAAAAGTAGTTGGTTACATAAGCTTAGTCGCAAATTGACATTTGAACAATGAGGTAATGTAGAGATGCATAATGAGTTTTTATTTGAGCTAAAGTGAGTATTGAGCCATATGACTCCATCTAGAGTCATTTCATTTCCTTGTTGAGTGTACTTCCATAGGTTACTACCTTTAGAACTTGCTTTGAATTGGTTTGAGTCTACTAAAGCATGCTTAATAGAGATGATCGAGGCCCTTTTTCTTGCTTTCACCTTGGCTTAAACGACCCACCTTTATATAATCCCTTGCTACCCCCATTAAGCCTTAACCTTTTTTTTTCTCGAAAACATCCAAAATTTTAAAACTTTAAACCCCATTATCCTATCCTTTCACAAGCTTAGTAAAGTATTAAGTAAAACAATAGTTAGGATTGTGTGAAATTTTTACGGAGATAAGTTGAGAATATTTCTACCTGTGGACTACATTGTATATAGTGCTAGTTTTGATCCATAGTTCTTCCATGTATGAAGAAAAAGAAAGAAATATGAAAAATATGAAAAAGAAAATAATAGAAAAAGGAAGAACAAATGAATAGTATCAATAAGTGCAAAATATTAATTATATTTGTATGTCTCGTAATTATGTTTTGTTATCCCATTTTATCTGTTTTGTACTTTACTTGTGCTTAACCCTCTTTCCCCTCTTTTGACCCACCTTAACCCTTACCACATTACAACCCTAAACAAGTCATTTTGATCTATTTATGCATACAATCATTCTAGAGGAGAATTGGTGTATTAGCAAGCATATGGTAGTATAGTTTCCTATAGGAAGTTTGAGTGAAACACTAACCCTTGAACACTTGAGCGAAATGAGTGAAAATCACGAGGAAGATTCATTTATGCATCTTGTCTTTGAGTGATTGTTCCAACTGTGAGTTTACTTATGTACACCAATGCAAAAAGTAGTCATGATATGAGCATTAACTTAATATTTGACTTGGCCTGAATTTGAGGGATTGTATGCTTTGATCTTTGTGAAAATGAAGTGGTAAAATTGATTGGTTGTATTTGTTTTGCTTGAGGACAAGCAAAGATTCAAGTGTGGGGATGTTGATAGGTGTGCATTAGGATATATTTTTATAAGTAATTGGCATGTGTTTTCTTGCATAATTGTTGTTTATTGTCCTAGTTTAGCATTCATTTTCTATGTTTTCATTAATTTCCATTGTTGTTCTTGTGTGTTTGATGCTAATTGAGGGTAAGAATTGACTATTTTTGTGTAGGAAAGAAGAGGGAGCAACTTGGACGTTGAACAAAAGATCAAAGGAGAGAAGACAAAGAGAGTGCATATATGCCAAATTCCTATGTTTGTGGGAATCATGCAAATTTCCACGTACGTGAGAATCATAGAAGAAATGAGAAGCGCATCTGTGTGTAATTACCACGCTCGTGGGAATCATGCAAATTCCCACGAACGTGGGAATTGTAATCCGAAGTAATCTGCAAGGCTTCATTAAACCTAAAATTTTTGGACTATAAAAACATTATTAAGCCTCCATCTTCAAGAGAGACGACACCCACCTATAAAAACACCATCCTTGAGTGGAGAACACATGTTCGGAGCATTGAGGAAAGATTGAAGACAAGGATCATCATCAAGATTGGGTAAAATAGCACATCAACACCAAAAAGAAGAGAAGGAGTCTTTTGTTCCATTTTCTTTCATTATAATTTTCTCTATTCTTTATAAAAATGGTTTATTTGATTGTTGATGATGCTATGGAGACCATGTTAGGCTGATTTTATTTTAGGGACTACTTTTGAATTATTTTGTCAAAACTCTTATTTTATTAAATTGAATGAAGAGTTTTTGATGATTGTTGTTTTAAATTATTGTCTTGCAACAATTTGAGAAAGTGAGTGAGAAAAGACTCGTGTAGGATTGTACAACGAGAGTTGGCGACCTATAGACTAACAATCATTATGTTAATTGAATAATTAGAAGAGAGATCTTAATTAGTGAATTGATAACCCATAGGATAGCTTAATAACTAGTTGAATCGGTAGAGTCATTGGGTAGGTTGAGAGATTATTCAATCAATTCCTGTTAATTCAATTAGAGAAAAATAGTTACACCTTGAGAGAGGGTAATTAGTGCACTCAAAAATATAGGATAAGACACAATTCAATCAATAATAGGAGGGGGACAAAATAAGAAAAAAGTAATCTCTAGCATTTAGATTCTTGAATTCAAATTTTCTGCAATTGCAGTTTTGTCCATTGTTTACATTAGTCTCTTTTAATTTTAATTTAGATTACTTGCATTTCACAATTTAGTTTCTTAAACAAAATTGTGTCTAAATTAAACAGTGTCTAGGCATCAATCCCTGTGGGATCAATATTCGCTCTTTTTACTACAAGCCACGACTAGTTTACTTGCAGTTTTTGAGCATACAACTAGCAAATAGGTTTTACCTTTAACACTTACCAACCCAAAACTTGAGTTAAGGAATCTTCCATTCGATTTCCATTCTATAGAAATTTAAAACGTGATGAGAAGTTTTATATGGTCAAGATATCTTAACAATAAATCAGTTGCTAAATTCAAATGAATAGTTACAGATAAGTTAAATAAGGAATGAAGACTTGGCATAACCCCCATTAGAACAACTAATAAGGTTCCAATAGCAAAAAGTATATGTAGAGTCCTATTAGATAAATAGACAATATGGTTAAGATGGATAGACATAAATTCTTGAAAGGAAAAATATTTTGGGAAGTCACTTCAAAAACTACTTTATCTAATACAATAATGCAAATATTGAACCTAAGGGATAAATTATATAGGGAGATAAAGTGCAAGATAGGCAATGATAACACATCTTGGTTATGGTATGACAAAATGTACAAGTTAGGTCGATTACATCAGATCAATAAGATGTCAAATTTGAAATTTCATTTTGGATATGCCAAGTTAAGGGAGATAATAAAAGACAATTAGTGGTAATCTTTTATTATCATGCCCATTGCACCAAATTATAGTCCAAATGCAAGCAAAGAAGACGTAATTGTCATCCTCACTCTCTTATGCGAAAATTCCTTTTAAGTAAAAGGATTTGGAGATTTTATAATGATAATGAGCATTTTTGATCAAATGGTTCGATGAAATTTATCTAAAAATTAGAATTTATGTTAGCTAGAAACCAACAGGGATCACTTTTGTTACTTCTCACATATGTTAAAACTAAGAAATCATTTATTCCCTTGGATTAAGCGTATGATGGAGAATGGGTAAAATGTTTGGTTTTGGTATGATAACTGGAATGAACATAGTCCTTTATTCACCATAATTGATCTCCTATAATTAAGGAATCGAATTCTTTTAAATGCTAAGGTCTCCTCACTCATACTATATAGGGTTTCGCATTGCAACTTTAGAAGCTCTTCTACACTATCTATTCACCTTCCTTAGATTCTTCAAGTGAACAGAGATGACAAAATCATTTGGATAGCTAACACCAACGGTTCTTTCAAATAAGTCTTGTTACTAGATTTACACAACTAATCAAGAGATTGTACCATGGTATGAGCTAATATGGTAACAAACATTGAACCCCAAAGCTTCATTGATTAGCTATCTGGTTATAAAAAAGAGGATCGGAACTAAAGATAGATGGTTTGGTTCCTTTATTCCCATTTGTGTCCTATGCAAAGAAGAGTAGGCAACTATGAATGTTTTATTTTTCAAACGTAGATTCTCTAAAGTAATTTGGAATAGAGTATTAAATCTCCTACTACTAAAGTGTTAAGCATATGATTGGAGTGAAGTTATAGAATGGGTCACAAAAAAGGTTAAGGAACTCAAACAAAATGGTGAGTTACCCAAAATTGCTTTCACTACAACTATTTATGCATTTGGAGAGAAACAAATGGAAGAAAACACAAAGGGGGAGCTATTAGGAAATATCAGCTAGCTGACAACAATATAAACTGGATAAGTGAGATTATAATAAAAAGCAATGCACAAAGCAAAATCACACTAGGCATGAAGATCAGATGGATCTATTATTTTTGTAATTAAGTTCCTAGGTCTTTTGTACTGAGCTAGCATTTATATGTAAAAATACTATATAACAGTGGCATAATAGCTTCTGCTAGAGTTTTAATATAAAGAATTTCATTCATCTTCCAAAAAAAATCTAACTAGAACATTATTAAAGATTGTTTACAAATAGATCTTGTAAAGAATTACTCATAAACCAAGCTTAGATAGTTGAATGGATCTAGAATGTATAGTTTAAGCAAGCTATTCCTAAGGTCTTTTTTTATCCTATGGCTTATTATGAGAGATTAAAAATAATAAATATGATAAAAGGAAACAATAGCTACTCTCTATGTTGCAAATTATGTAAGTAATAACCTAAAAATTATAAACCATCTTTTTTTAAAAAAAATTACATTCACATCAGGCATATGGATTAAGATTTAGCAACTCTGCAACCAAGGATGCTCTAGCATAAAATGGTTCGAATTTATATGTTATTTCAATTAAGATATAAATGTGTGTAAGAGTGATGTCGTGTTATATAAAATTGCATTCAGAAGTATAATTTATACTATTTGAAAGAAAAGAAATTGGAGAGGTTTTGAAGGCAAGGAAAGGCTAAATTATTGAATCCCCCGTAAGTTGATCAATTGGATTAGAGAACAACTCATAATTCATAGCATGCAATTGCTTTATATTAGGAGTATAGCTAATAGCTAAGGGTTTTGGATGCACATCAAGTATTAGTGAGCTTAATAGGCATTGACAAGTCCCCTCAATTGTTACGTTTAAGATTTGATCATATAAGATAGGCTTGGATTGTAGTGGAGATTAAGAATTTAAGTCCAAAGATTTCTAAACTCAACTCCACAAGAAATTTTCACAAGTATATTTTTAAGTAAGGCTAGCATTCAACTCTCTATGGAACAAGTAGTACAAGTAGTTTCCAATTAGACTTCTTATTTGATGGTTGTTATTGCTTGCTTAGCTCTCTTTTTAGCTTATAATTTTAAATTCCTAGCTTGGTATTCTTACTACTACTAATACAATTATTTCTCATTATTAAAAATTAAGATATTTTCTTAGGATGACATACATTAATAGTTCTCACAAAAGTAAAATAAGAGAAGCGAGAAAGATCAAGAGTAGCCATGAATAAGAGGGAAAAGAGTGATTTTTTATCAAAAGAAAATATTGCCAAACATTGTTAGTTGACATTTACAAATTGTAGAAAAAATTTGTGTTAGGAAACCATGAGAATTTATAAGAAGAAGAACTTAAAATTTTTTCATTTGGATAACTAGCAGCATATACAATTAAGGCCCTAATTTAGACAATGTGATTGTCGATTTAATGATTTTTATTGGTATTTTATAGTTATTTTAATTTGAAAATGATTAATTTTTTTATTTCATTTTAATTGATTTCATATGTTAAAACATAAATCAATATTAGTATATCATATAATTATTAAATTTTTATCATATCTAAACGTATGGATTGAGTTCAAATTTGAATTTTTTTATAATGGGTTGGATTTGAGTTTTAAAATCAAGCCTAGCTTATGATTGTTAAGTATGACTGAATAATTTTAAAATGTTTTATATTAAACCTTAGGATTTAATTTGTGCTGTTATTCTACAATAGAAAAGGGAAAAGAAATTTGATGATTTATATATGTAACGAAAAGACCCGTAACTACGGTTTTAAATTTGTTTGAAACTACTTTCCTGTTTGTAAGATTTAGCATATTACAAGATTCCGCATGTCAAGTCATGAGCTTTTTCTATCCAATTCTCACAGTTAAGAGTTTTAAATTGAACATTTCAATAACAAATATTATATGTAGTTATATTTGCACCAATGGTAATTATTGCAATAGTTTGCAATCCAACATATGACCCGACAATCTAAAGTTTAAGATCTTGCTGATTCATGGTCAACATTTTTTCTACAGATTCAAAAAGGGGGAGAAAAATAAAAATAGATGTTAGAGGTCATGCTGTCCAAAGCGAACGAATTCTAAGCAAGCTTAATTCCATGAACTATAATATGTCCAGCAAAAGTAAAGGTAAAAAAAGGGCCTAATGGACAGGATAGCTATGTATGTATTTTGAGAAAGCTACGGAGAGTCGAAGCTGGAAAGATGCTAGGCGTTCACTTTCGGTGTGTTTTCTTTTGTAAATCCGTTCTTTTGTTCGTTAAACCTTTAAATACTTGTTCTTGATCAGGGGACCCCTTTAGTTAATAGCATAATAGAGCTTGGTATATAACAAGAATATGTAAATATTTACAATATATGGTACTTGATGCATTGTGTCTGTTGCCAAAGTTCTGATAAGTTAACTTCCCTAGCAAAAGTATTAAAGGCGGCGTTAGACATTATACGTCGAGAATGTTCAATGCTTTTCCCAATACATAATGGTACATTAAACAAATAACGAGAATCAAAGCAACCACTCACTACCTTCTCATGCAGTTATGATTTAATCTTTATCTGGGAGTTCTCTCAAGAATATGAAATAGAATTCGACTCAGGAATTAATTTAGTTATATGCAAATAATCTGACCCTAACCCTAACCCTAACCCTAAATGCCACAGGGGGCCTAAAACTTGAGAATGATCTCACTTCCATTGCTCTCTTCACCTTATTCTCTAAAAGCAGCCAACCCTCGTCTCTCTGCTCCATTCTCAACGCTCTCAGCCTTCCAGCTACTACTTTCTGATTTGCCATCCTCGATGCTCTCAGAACGCTCCCCGGTGCCTCTTTCATCAGACCCCGGCGACTTATGGTCCTGTGACACTGCACTGTAGGGAATGAATTGGTGTTGGAGGGTGTGGTGGTGAAGTTGGTGGCGAGAGGGAGGCGGAGGTGCCTGTCCTGGGGCGGTGGCAGCGGCATAGAATTCTTGTGGTACTGATGGTGGAGCACAAAAGTGTGGTGGTGGTGCATGGGAAGCTGGGTGTGCTCCATAGAGGGTGGTAGTGCCGTTGTGAGCGGCTGCGGCGGTGGCATATTCCGGTGGGACCCAAATGCCACCTAGGACAACCAACCGTGGTGGTGTAGTTCCAGCTGACTGTGGGCTTGGACTAGGTCGCCTAGTGTGAAGCCTATATTTCTGTGTCAGACAAAAATTATGAGATTTATATTGGAAGTATATGCACCGTGCGATGAAATATGCGTGTTGTGTCAGGTCCACAAAAAGAGAAGGAAAATTTGTATAAAATTCATGCTTGTCTGACTCTCGCCGATGGGAGGAACAGAGAGACATTACCTGAAGATGGCTTTTAACTTCATCATTGGTCAAACCGTCAACCTTCATGAGCTCCCTGATTTGCTTTGGGGTAGCCACTGTTTGCATGACCCAAAAAGAAACCAGACAAATACGGATACCATATCAGGACAGAAAGATACCAATAATGATCATTTGATGACAGATATCACAATAGGTACAATTCATGGGTTTATATTTCCTTTTCTTTTTTAATTTTTGAGTTAGTTTTATTACCTTGAGAACCACCTAACATCTGTAGAGCATTCACGAATCTACGGTGCAAGTCAGGTGACCAACACCTCCTTGCTTTCCTATTAGTTTGTGTGGTAGCAGAATTATTGGTATTTGTTTGCCCATCTGTTGAATTGAGCACAACTTTTCCTTGATCAGTAATGGGCAACGTTCCATTTGCAACCTTTCCGGAAATTTCTCTCTTTGGAAACCCATTCTCATGAGTTTCAGAACATTTCTTATCTTCCATATCCCTTTCTCCAGAAGCAAGAGCAAGGGTTGGGCTAGGGCATAAGTTTCTTTCTTTTGAGAACGGGTGGAAGGCTCCATTTCTTTGTTTTGAGTCAAGGGCCAGCTTGGGACTAACATTCAAGCTAATATCAGATTCTTTGGAAGACGTTAATGAGGGCGGGGGTTTGGTCTCATTGCTGGCTTGGCTCCATAGTTGTACTGTAGTCATCCAGTTTGCCTTGTCGGAGATGCTTAAGGCCTTATCTGAGGTTTCGGAGGTCGTGTTTTTGAGAGGTATGAACTCTTCGAGAACTGATCTTGGCCCTTGGTTTGCCCTATAGGCTTGTAGTTGCTGTCTTGAAGTCTCCACAGCTGAGAAGAAAGATAGATATTAAAAGAATATAGGTTTAAATTGTCTACTTGGGGACAAACGGATCAAAATTTTACAAAAGCCACGTAGATAGAAAGAAAATTCAGACTATTAGGTATACAGGAAAATTCGTATGGACCTAGGAATCGCAATATGTATCATGAAACATTTAGGAATGTTCAAGTTGGTAGCAGGAAGTATATACCAAACTTCCTTATGGAACTTATAAATGTTCCAATTGTAAGCGAGTCCGAAACATTAGTGAGGATGCAAAATACAACAGTGAAAATGGTAAATAAAAAAAGATACCATTGGTCAGAAGTTGCATGCAAAGCGGTAACTCGCGTTTGAAAGCATCAATCTTAAGCCTCTCTTCTTCAAGGCGAGAAAGAAAATCTTCAAGCTTTTGCGTCTGATCAGTCTGGTCTCCAAAGGACTTCAATAGCATAGAGTAACTGTGAGGTTTACAATCCAGAGTTAATTCTGATGGAGATGCCATTTTGAATATCCAAAAATCAAGCAAGAAACTCTATCTATTCAACAGATGATGTCTTGTCGTCAACGTTCATGCTAAAACAGGGAAAGATATGTAGGAACAAGTAATAAGAACAGAGCGGTTTAGGCCTCTTGGTTTGTAGTTCAGGGTTTCAAGTCGATTAGAGAGAGAGGGAGAGAGAAACAGTGAGAAAGGTAAAGGGTGTTTTTTGTGAACACAAGGAGGATCGAGGCAGGATAGCCTTCTTTTTAAGAAGCGAGTTCAAGAGGGAATAAAGTTGGTTTTAGGGAAAGAGAAGAAAAGAAAAAGCTTATGTTAAAGAGGGATGGTAACTTCTTGCAAAGAACAAAGGCAGAAAAGGGTAAAAATAAGAAAAGAAAGAGAGAGGGAGAGAGATATATGTGTCCTCTTCTCGACGAAAGAAGGAATCAAGAGTCTGACAGTGAGAAGGGTCATGTGAGTAGAGCCTGGTTTTGGAACCTTTGATTACTAAAGAGTATTACTCTTTATTGTATTGTAAGAATTCAAATCATCAGTACAAAAGATGATTCTTCTTCTTACTGTTATCCCCTTCTTTTCTTCTTTTTATCTCTCATCTTTTTTGCTTCTTTTCTTTAGTTTTTAAATTTTTTTATGAGCCTCTATGAAGTGATTCTCCTGCTTTTAAAATCAATCCGACATTAACGGTGTGTAAATATCTGAAAGCTTTCCATGTGAATTCTCATCCCATTCAAACTTTATGATATTTATAGGCGTCACTTGCTGATGGATTAAGAAGTATTCTCTCATGAAGCCGCGGTGCATCATAAGTACTGCAAACTAAGGTTTTAACTTTCGAACAAGAGTTTATTCTGGAACTCACTGTCAATTATGATAAAACTGAGAAATATATATATATCTATTCTCAGTAATTGTAATGTGGTCGTAAGAATATAATTAATGTATTTGATTTATATTCCTCACTTGATGGATGCGATGCATTTTCCTTATTCCAGAATCACTTGTTAATCTTAAATTTTATCTGAAAGTGACTGCCGCAAATTTTAGATGCATAATGGATGATGTACATTCTGGGATTTTGTAACAGAGCCTTGCTCATTTATGGGTGAAAAAATTGCATACATACCAGAAAGGATTGTGTTATGGCTACCTTAAAAACCTTTACCCTATCATGGAATTCAGGTGATGTGGCATCAAGTTAATGGGGTCATCTACCAAGTAAACCGGCGGAGAAAAAAGATGGAATGCGACGATTTGTTACATGTTGCCTGCAGTAATAACTTTAGATGACGAAATAATGAAAGTCGATCCAACCGTTAATTAAAATTATGGGTAAGTGTTGGCCATGTTTACGGCAACTAGTACTCAAGGTCGTCCTTACCAACTTATTTGCATCTAATATACTAAATAACGATTCTGACATGATTAAGTAAAGATGGAAAAGAAAAAGCTTTGGCAGAAGCATATACCATCCATTTAATTATTTACCACCTCAACTCTTGTGTGAGAGAGAGCACATATTCAAAAGCATTCATGCATTACCAATCCACTATGCAACTGTCTTTTAGGCTTAAAAAGTTGCATAATAATTGTTCTAAAATTGAGTGCATTCAGAGGGAAAGAAAGAGAATATCTAATCCAAAAATGAAAAATTAATCATAAAGAATATAACTTCTGCCTCTAAGGAAGGAATATCTTAGTTCCAATTCTACGACTCTAAATTAAGGGAACACAAACCCACAAAGCTTAAAGCCAAAATCCACCCCAAAAGAATAATAAAGGAGACCTAAGAAACGGGAATCTTCTTCCCTGCTACTAACTTTAATGAAGTGGGTAGGAAGGTAAGAAGATTCTCTTTAAATACACAAGAATTTTCACGGGGTTAGTCAACTTCCATAAGCCTTTTAATTCTAGCCAATACATATTCATAAAATAAGCACATAAACAAAAATCAAAAGACAAAAACCTCTTCGAGTCAGGGTCAGGACATAGAATGTAAAATATGTATCACGATGTATGGAAAAAGTTGCTACCAGCGTACTCAGTTATATATTATTAACAAAATTTAAAAGGAAAATGTCAAGGACTCATTGTTTATTCCTATTTTGAGGTGGAATTATGATATGAGAAGAAACATTTCCAAATACAAGACTAATTTTCTTAACGTTTCAGATAAAGTTCCCACTTGCCGACCACATGACTGTTGAAATTTTAACAGAATTCATGAAAACAAGTAGAATAGTTAAGACTTACAATAGTTATGCCGAGGTTTAGTAATGTAAATGAAAATTTATTATTTCTTTACAGTTTCACAGTTTGCAGGGAAGGAAGAGCCGATGAACATGTAGTTACGTAATGATTAATTCAAGAGCAGGAACGAATGAATTAGCGGAAAAGAGGCAGGTGTTGATTTGATATGGGCACGTTAGAAATAGGGTTTTGTCATCATCCATGCATGGAAGTTGATAAAAGGGAAAAGTCGTTTTCTGGCAGCAGAGACTGCATCGAATACCCTCCTTAATTACCTTAACGACGAGAGAAAAGTGAAAGATAGGAAGAAAAAGAGATCTCAGGGAATGTAATGCAGCGCAATAATGATGGGGTTAGTCGCTTTCTAAAAATCGAGTCTTCTAATACAAGACTCCAACTCTTGCCTTTTCTCAAGATTCTATCTTTGCAATTTTCTTTTTCTTTTCTACTCAATCAATTCCTTTCTCACCCACCCACGATGTACATGTAAACGAAAGAATTTCTCATTCTCTTCTCACTTTATCTTTAGAAAGGGAAAAAAGAAAAACATGCAAGTACTCTACAAGTAAGAGAAAGATCAACACAGACAGGTAGGGAATATTCCCTCCTGGGTTACGCGCCAGACAAAAGGGATATTCACAAGGACGATATGCAGGAATATTTTGACACGTGTCAATAGTAGAATCTCTCTTTTTCTCTCTCATGTTCTTCCTTTTACGTTAAAGTTGTGAAAGTTCGAGCCCGACCCACTTATCTTAACCAGCGTACAAATAAATATAAAAACTAACATAGGCTACTCACGAGCAGGAGTTCATGTATGGAAAGGAAATGTTTTTAACATAGGCTTCTCGTTGTATATAATGTTAATTAGCATAAGCTTTGTAATTTTACACAAAACTACCTCACTAACAACCTCTTTTCCATTAGAACACAAAAAATCATTAAAATTTAGGAGGTAATTGATAATTTAACCCATCACATCCTTAGTTAACATATAAGTTTTAATTAGTACTACTTGTGGATTGTGATGTATTTAAAAACTAATGATTATGAAACGTAACTTCTTTATTCTTCAGAAGTTCATTTGCAGAGGTAAACATGTACAATTCTGCCTGAAAGTGTTACTGTTTCTGGATAACTAGCAGTGTATAACGTGATATTCTGCAAACCAGAAATCCATGTAACAATTATCTTTATGAGATGTCCTATTTTGGGAAGGAAACATCTTATCCTACGTGAAAGATTTCTTTCCCTAAAATCCTCAATGTTAGCAACCCAAATCTTCTGTACCATCAACCTTATGTTAATCCTGTGCCATTCTATCCTAACCATCTATTTATATGAAATCTACATAAATAAATGGTTAGAATAGAGTGGACAGCGTTAGCATGGGATTGGTGGCACAGAAGATCAAGTCCCCAATGTTAGAAGCCGCAGGCCGTGAGCTAGGCTATCCTACAACTGCCTATCTACATCTTTTTATTGTCATATATTGTCATACTCTTTATTACAAAGGACCAACTTGTGGACCACTATCTCCTCTTTGGTTTTCCTCAAAATTCTCAATATGTATTTTTCCGAAAGATGTCTTCATATATAGTACTGGAAGAATCTAATGGGTATCTTGTAGGACTTCCTCGAGTTTCAATTTTCGAGAAAGTCACTGTAAAACAGACTTATTATAAGTGTAATAAGGGAGGGAGTATGGTCGACTCCGGTGGGTCAATTACTCTCGTTGAAGGACATAAAAATTGAGGATCAATTCAACGTTTACAAACTGAGGGCTTACTCTCGGCTAATTTTTGCTAACTATCATGTTTCATATATATAACTACTTAGGAGATTGTTACATCAGTAGATTGGACTATCTTATAAAAAACAATTCATCCCAACTCCCATATGGATTACATAGCTTGTTGTCTGGAATATAATTTAAGTCGTCCTTTGTCTATGACCATGCTAGTTGACATTTCAATTAATAACTGTCAACTTAAGTCGAAGGTTACAACATAATTTGTACAAGGCAAATTGTTGAATTACCACATAAATCATCTCACATATTTACTTCTTATCTATGATTGGTTTTAGTATCCAACCCATCCTGAGCTCATTAGCTAGATACAATGGGAGGTATCTAGCAGAATTATTGTAACACCCCACTCCCGCTGAACCCGAACCCGATATCGACAGTGATACCCGGATTCGTGCTCTGCGAGGATGGCGTGTCACATCACTTAACACATCACTTAGCAAAAGACGGTATAAATTTTTTTTAAAAACGCTTTACACTTATCACTTATTGTGTGCCCACTTTTTCTTTTCAAAACACTTTGTCTATGTAAA
>JAOQML010000008.1:31676703-31688348 GCA_027568935.1 Erythroxylum urbanii
CAACTCAAAAAGAACTTGGCCTTTAAATTTAGTTGAAATCTAGCTTTGTGATCAGCTGACCATCTGTTACAAGGAATAGTATTTCCTTCATCATCTATTGGTACGTATGGTCCATTCTCGACGATATCTCAAAGATCAATGTGTGTGGATTCTAAAAAGAGCCGCATCCTGTCCTTCCAATAATGATAATCTTCACCATTAAATGCAAGAGGTCTTGTGACGGAGGCACCTTCAGCTATAAAAACATGTGATTCAGCTATAAATCTTTGTCCTCACTTTGTAAAGGTGGTTCCTGGAAACCGAGCTCTGATACCAATTGATGTAAATCACACATTAATATAGAATTCACGTACAATATACGAGATACACAAAAAGGGGGTTGAATTGTGTATTCTTTTCGTGAATACAAAAACTTTAATATATCTTGTTAAGAACTTTTCCAACTGTTAAAAGAATACTATAAAAGTTATTCAAAAATAGTTACGTAGTTAAATCGCAAATAACTTCTCTATACTTGTCTAAAAACAAAATAGAATAAACCGAAAGGCTAGAAGATAGACACTGCGATATTATACTGTTTTACCCCAAACCATGGGCTATATTCAGTCCTCAGAGTTCGTCTGAGATTTCCCTATACTTCGACAATTTTACAAGTATTCTTTCTTCCCTTCCAGGGCCTCTTTAGGTCTCTTACACAAAGTATTCTTTCTGCTATCTTAGTCTCTCCAGACTCTTAGCCTTTTCTTTCTCTCACTAGAAAAATATTGTGAGCTTTTTATTACAGTAGAGTTTGCTCTTTAGTATCACACTTTTGAATACATAATTTTTCTTTGTAAGTAAACACTTGAAAACTCAAAGATTGTTCAATCTTCGACTACGACTATTATATATAACCTAAGTCTCCAACTGCTTCTTGATTCTTGATAACTGCTTATTGATTCTTGTAGAACCCGTTATTCAATTGAGTTCTATAACTAACTTCAACTAACTAACTGTCCGATGTACTAGCGTATCTTCATCTTTGTATCGTCTGTGTTTTCCTCTTCTTCTGTGTTTTTCCTTCTTCTGTGTTTTCTGCTTCTTCTGTGCTTTCCACTTCTTCTGTGTTTTATGCTTCTTCTGTGTTTTCACTTCTTCTGTATTTTCCGCTTCTTCTGTGTTTTCACTTCTTCTGTGTTTTTCGCTTCTTTTGTGTTTTCCACTTCTTCTGTGTTTTCACTTCTTCTATGTTTTCCGCTTCTTCTGTGTTTTCCGCTTCTTCTATGTTTTGCGCTTCTTCTGTGTTTTTTACTTCTTCTGTATTTTTCTGCATACTTAACGCACTTATCAAAATAGTTCATTTATTTCTAATATTATTATTATTTGATTGTCACGAAAATTAATAATTGTGAAGTCCTCTTGACTTAACACTGGCTTGATCCAATGCTTCCCACATCAAGTCCCCTAGTTGTGGTTCATTCATCCGAGCGTAGGCCAAGGCCTTAGTCCATCAAGTCCTTAGCCTAGGTTAAGTCAATCTCTATAAGGTCCGAGACTCTACTAAAATTCACACCAAGTCTGATCCCACTCACCCATGTTTGCCTTAGTATTTTCGCATGCCTTCCTCATGCATGTAGTCCAACTAACCTACCTCCTAAAGCCATCATGAAGGTCGCTGAGAAGTGCTCCAAAGTTTAAGGGTCTAGCAGCTATCCTCTCCTTTGAATTCATCTTTAATGCCACCGCAGATCTTATCATGCACACCACTTCCAATCAATTCAAATCTCGTTATTGATCTAACTCAATTTAAGTCTGATTCTTCTGCTACAACTCCTCTTTGTACACATCTTTGACCCTTGGGCTTACTACACTACAAATAGAACATATACTTCCATATTAATTAATACTAATTCTCTTTAATAAAAATCAAAAACCTTTTAATTAGCTTATTGTTATCTAGAACGGAGAGAGGCTATGGCTACAAAATTTAGAACCCTTCGCAGACCTCAAAACGACAAGATCATTGATAATAAATGAATCAATACAATCAAAAGAAAGCTTGGCGAGAGTAATGACAGATGCAAAGTTCAATTACTGACAAGAAGATTTACACAACAAGGCATTGCCTATACTATAACGTTTAGTTCAATCATCGAATATAATACTATACAGATTTTTGTTGCCACTGCCATTATGCAAAATTGTCAGACATTTCAAGCACTTTTCTTCATGGTTTTATAAACACAAATGTTTATATGGGGTAACCGTTTGGCTTTACAAATAACAGTAGATCAAATCATGTTTTTACAACGATAAAAGACAGTAACCTGACTTTCATATACTATCAAGAACAAAGATGAATGATGTTTTTGGTATATTATTCGTATCAATACATCAATAAACAAACACAAAATTTCATCATACTATTACAACAATAAAAATTAGTAACTTAACTCTGATACCATACCTAGAATAAAAAGAAATGATGTTTCTTTAATATTATTCTGTATCAATACATCACTATTTATACAGACATAATAAATTATCTTATCATACGTAAGTACTATTCTGCGTCAATACATCAGTATTTATACATATACAATGCAGGTTAAATTGTCTTAACATACATGTCATAATCCAAAAGCTAATTCCTTGTTTAGTAATGCAGAATTTCATTTGTGGTTGATTGAAGCAAACAATTTATAAGCGAAGACCGTACGAATTGCATAACCAAATCGTTGCTAAGAGATGCCAATGCGAACTTTAAAATTGGCAAAACTTTGTTGCTACTTACAAATTTTTAATTACTATAAGGATTTCACCGGCATGACCCTCCATTTTTTTTAATTGAAAAAACTAAAAATGGAAGCTAAAAGAGAAGGTAGACCATTACAGAGACAGTATTTAATTTTATAAAAATAAAAAAGAATCTTTTATGTCAAATACAACCACTTATCTCTGGCATGAAAGCTGTTAAATACTATTATAGATGCATGTAGCGCATAGAATATCTAACAACGAAAAAGATAAATAGACAGCGCAACATTGATGATCAATGTCTTTTGTGAAAAGCCTGTACACTTGGAATAATCAATGCATTTGTAGAGTCTGGAAGGGAAGATTCTATTCTTCTGAATCCCATTGTTTACCAATAAAGGCTTCAACAGACAATTTATAAAGGTCTACGAGGATCAACGAAGAAATCAAAAGTCGAAATTCTATTCAACTGGGTTCGATCAAAGGGAAGAGAAAGTTAAGAATTAATGGCCTTTAAGTTGCATTAGTTGAATTATTCTTAAGCTTTACGGAAAGCCAACGATGGATACATTTACGGGTGTTAGGGTTCCTCCTAAGAATCATAATGGAACTGGATTTCTTTCTTTTTTCTTTTTTTCTTTTTTTCCTTTCTGTTGGCAACTGAGAAACTCAACTCATTCTACTAAATTCTCTCCAAGCTGTTTCAATTAGGACAGATTCTTGTTTTGGGCATCCGAACATTGATATTTTTCTCATTGATGATTGCTAGCTGATGGGAATTTGAATGATTTGTGTAGTTAAAGCTTATCTTATTCTTCAATCATGTTTTACTTTATAGTGCAAACGAAGCAAATAGTTACAACCATTGTTCTACAAATAGGACATATTTATACATATATATCTATATATTTTGCAGTCACATCAACCAGGCAAAGAAACGAATATTTAGACAATTCACATTATTCAATTATATTTTCACGTAAGTGTTTTTACACAATATGTTTAATTATTTCTGCACTTAAAGGTTGTTTTGGCTAGAGATAAGAAAAGATTGGAGGTGTATGCAGAGAGATCTAAATAGCATCTGAAGCATGCATGAGAGAGTGGAGAGAAAGGAATTAGAATCACTTTGGTCGGCCGCTAAGCAAAAGATGGTCTTTTGTATGTGAAAAAGGCATGTTTAGAGTGTTTTTGAAGACAGGAAATTTTTTAGGTAACCATTGTTTCTAGCTTCATAAATCTGTTGACCAGCAGCTGCTTGATTCTGATGATATCGTAAATGTCAAGAGAAAGTGCATTTTTATCAAATATCTGAGCCATATTCCCCACGTATGAGTCACGTCTTATCTTGTGCTAATCCGAATATATATCTTTTCTTTTCAATCCATGAAGGATATAGAATATAAATTAATCTTTCTTTTACTCTTTCCGTATCTTTTGAAATATTAAACCTTATATGTGTATCTTATGCTAAGTAACCCCATAAATATTTATTATTTTATTATAATTAGATCTATAATTATCTTTAGTCCTCATAATTTTAAAATTTCTCAAATTTTCAATTTTTTAAAAATTTCTCCAGAGTTTTAATTTATTGTCAGACTCCTATGAAATTTGACAATTTAAATCAGTTCTTATCTTGCACTATGTACCTCATTATTATTTGTTCTTAATAACAAAAACAACACCATTTGCTATTTATTTTTTCTTAAAAAAGGGGAATCTAACACTATGCTGAATTGGTATTATGGCTATAATAATAATAATGGGTCAGGTTGGGCTAGATTTGTTGGCTTTTATTTGTCCCACATCAAAAGTGGGTAGGAGGGGAAGCCTCAATTGAGGTTATATAAGGAGACCTCCCCTTGAGGTTCTCCTCACCCCAAAATTTATTCCCCTCTTTGTGTATTAGTTTTTGGTGTGAGTTTGTGAGATTTTCCCTTGTAATCTTTGCTTCCTAAAGTGGAAAATTTTCTATTTTTGTCCATAGTTTTTTTTCCATATTTGTTAAGGGATTTTCTATGTTAAATTTTGTGTGTCCCTTTTTATCTCAATTTCCTTTATTAGTGTGCTTGCTTTATCCAGGTAGAGTCTATCTCCTACTAATGGTATCAAAACCTCAGGTTTGCTCAAGTATGCTCTGTGATTGCAGCATAGGATGATCTTCCACATTAAAAAACAATTTTTTCTTTGGTTTTCTTGTGGGTTAAGGGTGGCTTTATTCTCAAGTTCTTGTTCTTGTTTTGGGTATTTTTCACTAGTATATAAGGTAATTGAGTACACGTCTAGGAAAAGTTCTATCCAAGGAGACTGAATTTTAAGTGGGGACCATTTGTGACCCTTCCAGCCTTTCCTAGGAACTTCCCTGGTGTACTAAAGTCTAATTATATACTAAGTGGAGGTAACCCGAGGTAGTTTCCCTTTTCACGTAAGAAAGTCAGAGTCAATTCTTGTTTTACAATAGCCAAATTATAATAGAAGCAATGTTGACCAAATTCGATATTACAAAGTTTGATGGGACAAAGTTCTTGTTAAGATAATTGCTTAGAGGCCATCAATTATAGGCCGCGAGTTTCATAGATGATGGAAAATGGAAGCAAATAGATGCCTTGGCTATGTTAGATTTGCATCTTGTTCTATCAGATGATATTTTGGAAGGAGTAGAGGAAAAAGAAAACAACTAAGGAGATATGAGATCATCTCACAAAATTATACGAAACTGTCTCTTCGCAATAAAATTTTTATAAAGAAGAAACTCTACACAGTCCAAATGTCTAAATCTAGTTCGGTAATAGAGCATATTAATACTCTGACCTCTTTATGCTTTCAACTTTCAAAGTTGGAACATAATGTAAATCTAACTAAACTTGTGGAGACTCTACTTTAAAGTTTTTCAGATTCATATGATGAACTCATCATCAATTTAACGAATAACATCCTTATGAATAATTTGGTATTTGATGATATTGCTGCTTTGGTTCTTGAAGAAGAAAATAGATGCATCAATAAGGAAGAAAGGTTGGCAAGTTCACATTAAATAGAAGACTTATCAATGATGAGAGGATAGTCAATAGAGCGTGATTCCATTAGCAGTCACAAACAAATAAAAAAAATCTCAAGTGTTACAATTGTGGTAAGAGAGGACACTTTAAAAGAGAATGTCGAGTCAGGAAGGGTGGAGAGAAGGCCTCTGAAGCATCAACTTCTTAGCGATGTGTTGCCAATGAAGAAATCTTATATGGTGAAGTAGCAACTATGTTTAAGGATAAATTATATAGTTCACTGATGATTAGATAATGGATTCAGGAGTAATATGGCATATGAATCCTTGTAGAGATTAGTTTCACACATATAAACCTCTCTTTGTAAGATATGTGTACATAAGAAATGATCATGCCTTAAAGATTGTTGGGATTAGTATCAGTAAGTTGAAGATGTATGATGGTACAGTTCGCATTATACAAAATGTTTGGCGTGTGAAAGGGCTTGAAGAAGAATCTATCACTATAAAAAAATGGGGTTTAGTGATGGAAATTATCGACGGAATGTGAAGGTTTTCCATCGGGAAGCTAACTTAATGACGAAATTTACTGACGGAATGAGTCGTCAAAGAAACATCCATAGGTAATAATTATCGACGGAGTACAAATTTTTCGTTGCTAAGTTATCGATGAATATGTTTTGTTCCATCTCTATATTTAGCAACGGTAATTTTTGTGCTGTCAGTAAATTTAAAAACAGAAGGTTTGTTTCAGTAGATAAATTTAAAGAAGAATAAGGCTCATCTATCGGTAACCTTACCAATAGAGTTCCCAAATATGTCGATAAGTTCATTACTAATTTTATTGTTTTTCCATTGGTAAATTTACTAATATTGTTTTTAATATTTTCCCTGCATTTAATTTTATTTGATAATCTTATGATTGATATATAATTTATACAGTTATCAGTTATCTGTTGATAATATTTTAATTTGTTTCTACATTTAATTTGTTAAAACATAAAGTTGATTGATAATATAAAGTAAAAATTATCTTAATTGATAGTAAAAATTATTATCTACAATAATAAGTATTTAATTAATACAAAATGACTACAACTATACTATTCATTTAGTGAATGTGGATGCTCTGAATGTTGCAATGAGGACTTGCCCTTCCCCTTCAACTCATCCATGTCATTAAGAAGTTGGGCTATGTACTCCATCGGCTATTGCAACTAAGTTGCCAGTGCCTGTAATGAGCTCCAAAGCTCATGGACTTCATTAGATGCGAACCACCTACTAGATGCTACTGTACGAGATGTGGAGGATTGCGAATAACATGTGCTCGCAAATGAATTTAAGCCTAAGATCCTTCCATGATGGTCCCTACCACCCATTGCATGAAGATATGTTTAACTCTCATCAACATCTTTAGACTGCTGAGACTGTCGTTGAATGGTTTCTTGTATTTGGTCTTATCAAAAGGCAATGTTTATGTTAATAAGTGATAATTATTAAACATTAATATTAAAGCATAAACTTCACATACATTTAGTTCTCTAAATCTGATGTTGATGAAGGTCAAACGATCATGCTTCTTAGTATAAGTGTACAAAAAGATCTGACAGGGTGTAGGCTTCCTACCCATATACGTTTCCTGCATCAGAATAAAATGTTATAAGTGTACTAGAATTTAAAAAAATTTCGATAGAATTTTCCCTATTTTTGTGATATTTACCCCCTATTGAACAAAGAAAGTAACTCAACAATATAACCATATATGACACCAGACATTTATAACATTATCATTCACCATAATACACATATTTTCATTCCAAAATTCACACATGAAATTAAATTGAAACACATCAAAATAAAAAAATCAGAATAAAAGTGTAAAGCGTAGATACTTACAAGTCTCTCTACATGCTCATGGCGGGTAATAGATCCTCCAAAGTGCACTGAAATAGACATGGCCTTAAATGATGCCCATTACTGCTACCAACGGCTCTATATTTCTTCAGAAATATAAGGAGGTCATCTACCAGTCTTGTGTATAACACCATTAAAGTCTCTATAACGTGTACGAGCTCGTCTCTCCCATACTTTACAAATGATCGTGTAAAATTCAGAATTTCAAAAAAATTCTTTCTGAAATAAAAAAGAACAGCATACGATAAGTACATATAACCTATAATATTTATCTAATTAATGTATAAAAACTAATCACGAAAATATATTTTTTGTACCTCAAACTCCTGATAATAAAAATCCTTTGTCGCTTGAGAGATATTCTTCCATATATAACCCTTAAGTCAATCTTCTACTTGAACTTAGATTTCATGTTTCTTGAACGCAGTTCATACGGAATCAACCTAATATAAAAAATTTTTATATGATTTTAAAATTTAAACCTATAACTTAATTATAAAGATACGGTGTTTCATGTATTTTCACTTACAGATTGTTGACAATTATGATGTAAGTTCTTTCATCATCTCCCTCAACTCTAGGTTGGAGGTCGCCTCTTTCATCTACAACGTTTACCTCTGATATCTCTGTCAGTATAAGGGTGGTGGATGGTGTAAAGTTGTTGGATGATGTACCTGTAGGTATGGAAGGTGATGCTTCATCTGCATGTGTAGTAGATAGAGGTATAACATCTGATTCTGTTGCAGCTACAGAATTTGATGCTTCACCTAGAAAGGAATTGGCTCGAAATCGTGATCTGAACCTTAGTCGTATCATATCTTTCTTTCTCTTTGGTGGCATATTTTAACCTGAAATTCATATTTTATTGAATATTCCATAAATATAACAATTTCAATTTAATATATAACAATATATTGTTGATTCAATAATTGATTTATTGACTATAATAATTTATTACAAACATATATTAATCGTTATCAGCACTTAATTGTAAATCAAAATCATCATCATTGTCTTCTTTTCCTGAAGAATTAGAATCTAACTCAGGCTCTTCTTTAGATCTCTTGCCCTCCCCATCCTCTCTAGACGAAATTTCAACATATGCATTATTTGGATAGTTCAAAGGTTCATCCTCGTTGTATGTAATAGATGCATTTATTTGATAAAATCTTCTGGAAACGCTTCACTTTAAATTCTCTATTATCCTTTTCCATATGAATCAAAAACACCTTGATAGGTGTATAGTTGATTATGAATTTATTCCATAACACTTAGTGATTATTGACATGAAATTGCTTAAGATACTCACTTTGACATATATGTGATTTTAGGCACAATTTAGAAGCAAAGAAGTTAAAGTGAGCTGGAAGAAGACAAGAAAATTAAGAATGCAAAATATTAGAGAAAAATATTAGAGCAAGTAAAGACAAGAAAATTAAGATGATTAAGCAATATAACTCATGGCTACTGTGCATAGAAATTGCATATTTTTGCATGCAATAACTTGAATTTAATAAAATGAAATTAATGGAAAGCATCTTGAAATTATTGTAAAACAAAGATGGAAGCCAATAGGAGGACAAGCAATAAATGGATCAAAATACAATAGCTAGACCAACTCTTACAAACAACGTTAAATTAATGGATGGCTGAAAGGAGCAAAACGACAAGATGAAGAAAATGCCCATACAATTCAAACCATGCTAAGATCAAAACGAACAGCAACATCTAAGAAGAAAAAGATAGTGCAGATGATAGGCAGGATCAAGCCCAAATGCAGCCCAGGCCACCTGAAATGCAGAGCATGCATTTTACTAAACGCAAATAGCGTCTGCGTTTATGTAAACAATGCTTGCGTAAATATAGACCACATCTATGTTTCACGTAAACATCATCCATGAAATGCAGATGTTTAGCCAAAACATTTGTAAGGGTTTTTGCGCGAACAGTAAGGCGGCCAACATATTAAATTGTCACATTAAGAAAATAGTACCGAAGGTGAAGTATAGAGTAGCGAACAAAGATGGAAAAGGCAGTGAAGAAAGAACAAAGGGGTTTTGGCTAGGGATATATAAGTGGGACTGAAGCATTTTTCCAAGAGAGACTGAAGAGGGCTAAACATCCCGACACTGGTTTGGAGATGACATTGACGCCAATGACCCCAGTTAAGTGTATTTCTTTGTTTTTGTTGTTTCTTTATCTCAATAGGAATTGATTATGTTCTCTTGTGTTGATTAAATTGGATATTATGAAAAGATGATTTTAATGCATTCATTGAATCATTTGTTTGCAAACTCATTGCTAGAATTTTGATGTAATCTGTAGTTATTATATTGAAATTCATGTGCAACAACTAATGATTCGTAATCATTAAGGATAACATAACCTAGGTTAAATGATGCATCGTATGTGGTCGTTGCCTTGATTAATCGGTTTTCCTAATTTGTAATGCTATTGCCTAATTAAATATGTATCCTAGGTTATTTGGTAGTTACGTTTAATTATCGATCGTATATTGATTAAACAAAACTTAAGGGAAAACTCGGGTTAATTATTAACCCATGATTAATAGTTACTAGGAGAGGTTTGAAAACAACAAATCAATGAAATATGCTTAATTAGGGTGTAGGCTGAGATTGAACCAAAGAACAAAGTCCCTACCAAATTCCCCAGTTTTATCATTTTTTTGTATGTTTTCTTTAATTTGTTTTTGTTAGGTTAGTTTTATTTTATTTTCTTATTCCAAAATCCAAAACCCCCCTTTTCCTAAACACTGATTAATTTCATTTCAACAATTTTACACACACTCTCTATGGGATCGACCTAGACTCACCACAGCTATAGTAGTAGTCTAGTTATTTTATTTTGACTAGCGTTATAACGTGCTATCAATTTTGGTGTTGTTGCTAGAGAGTGCAATGTTTTAGTTTTTATTTGTTATTTAATTGGTGTTTTGTATATATTTGTTCGTAATTGATTTCTTTTCAGTTACTTCATGGTCGTTTCATTTTTTCTATTTCATGTTTGTGATAAATATTAAAAAAATTCATGGATGGAAGTAATTTTTTCTTTAACTCTTACTCTCAATCCTATAACCAATGTTGGACTGATCAACCTAACTTTAGTTATAGATGGGATAATCAACAAAGTAACTTCCATGATAGTTTGCAGGATGCACAACAATACTCGTATAGACCAAAAGTTTCTTATCACAATTCAGGTATATATTTGGACTACTATATCAAGACCTTTAATGATATTAATCTTTAATTTCAGCAGGGTATGCAACAGCTTAAAAAAACTTTACAACAAACCAACAAAATATCCCATAATTCTAGTAGGATGAAAGACAAACTTGATCTAGTTGCTAAGATTGGGAGAGCCAATATGACTCAAGTATATATTTAGAAGATATGCTTAATATTATGTTTACTAACAATCTTCAAATTCAACAGGATATGCAACAATTCCAACATATTATGTAATAGCTATTTCAGCAATGTGTACAACAAATATGATAGGATGCTCTGCAATCCTAACAAGATGTGTAACATCCCGTTTCCGTATAACGGGTTGAATTATAGAAACGGGTACACGTGAGAAATTAGGAAAAACACATCTCATGCTCATGCATTTGTGAATAGTGATTTCTGTACATGAAAAATGTTTATACATGCATTCATGACATTTCCCGGTTTAATTGTGAAGAATTGTGTTTTATAGAAAATGTGTTTTGTATGAATGAGAAATTGAATTGGAGAGTGATATTGGGGTTTTGAGATTTTTAGAGAATTTTAGAAATTTTCTGGAAATTTTTCGGAGTCATTTCCGGACCCAAAAAACTGTCAAGAGACAGACTAGAGGTTTACCGGTAGTGAAAATAACTGTCCAATGGCACTGGAAACCTAGACATATGGAATTAAGAATTTTTGGAATTGAGCCATTGGAAAATTGGAGAGAAATTGAAATGGAATTGGGAAGAAAATTAGTAGCC
>JAOQML010000008.1:31698287-31709761 GCA_027568935.1 Erythroxylum urbanii
CCATTTTATCATAAAAATAGGATTGAAATCACATGTAAATACATAAGAAAATATAAGAAAATTCAATCCTATCAATGACTTACCTATACTTAAATTAAATCTTATGTAAAAGCAATCTATAACAAGCATAAATTAGAGCAAATTTTAGTCACTAAAGAGGATTACTTTCTCTTTAAGTTTCGTGACTTTAAAGGAATTCTTTACATAATTGATTATTGCCCTTGGCACTGGAATGGAAAATCAAATTTTTTTATCATGTGGCATCTTGGAATGAAGTTGGATAAAACCTCTCTTAGAAGAATCATTTTATAGACTTACTTTCACAATATTCCCTTATAGTAGTACTATTAAACTATAGGGCTTAGCTACCTTGCGAGTTTATTAGGAAGGTCATTGAGATTTGATGAGCAAGAAACAAGCATGAAGAGAGCTAAATTTGCAAAGGTGTGTGCATTAAAGTGGATAGTGTGACTTTTCATGACAAACTTAATATACTCAAGCTTTATGACGATAAAGTACTAGTCCCTATAGAAATTTTCCTATCATATCTATAAAAGGAAAATCTAACTAAAGTCTAGAAACCTAAGTCTTAAGTACCTAATCTTAATCCTCCTTCAGCTTCCAACAACCCTTTTGTAACTCTAAAGCCCATTGCACTTAATGTTGTTGTTAATATTGATTGTATAAATAATTTTGATAACATTGCTATTGATCCTAAGGAAGCAACTGTACCTAAGGATCTTATGTTCAAAAACCCTACTATAGCTAATCTACAAATGGTGAATGAAGATCAGTAAGTTGACAATAGCAATTTAGAGTTGAATCCTAAGCTAAGGGAATTACCTAATAACTCCTAAACCTCTTTAAAATAGGATATAGTAAATGAACTTAGAATTCATAAGAAGGGTGTCGTATTTACTTATGCCTCTTAGAGAAAATCCAGTAGAAAATAAAAAGGGAAGGGCTTAATAGCCCCTCTAACTTATGATTATCTTTGAGAATGTAAAGGGCTTTAATTACCCCAAAAAGAAACAAGTCATCAACAATTATATCAAGGATAAAAGGCCCTAAGAATTGGTTTATTAGAAACTAAGATAAAGGAACTTACTTTCTCTAAAGGATTAATGTTGCTTTAGAAATAAATTGAAAGTCACTGTTCGCTTAAGGTTACATGCTCTAAGTTTTAATATTTTTAACTTTGGTAATTACCGCAAGCGCACAAGTTGTTCGCATAGTACCTAAGGTGTCGATCCCACGAGAAAGGGAACTAGTCCTAAGTCTAATGGCAGCTAAGTCCAAACCTAAAAACTACTGCAGAAAAGTAAATCAATTGATAATCGTATGTAAGAATTGAAACTACTAAAAGTAACAAAAAAGCAATCACATAACCAAATCCAAAATCAACCTAGAAATCATCAAGTGAGAGAAAGGGGATTTTAATTCGAAATTAAAGAAACTTAACCAATTATGCAATTATTTGCTCAATGGGCCTAGACGGTCCTAGGGTGAAGTACTCTCTCTCAAGTTATAATTCTTAACCCTAATTAATAAACCCTAATTCAATTTATAGGAATTCCGATCTCTCGATTCGCAATCGACCCAAAAACTAAATTAGATCTAAAGTTATCTACTAACTTACCGGAAACCTATGCTCGATCTCTCGATACACGATTCTACTGGTTTGATTTAATCCTTTACCTATCAATTCACCCAACTCTTGTTAGCCCAAATTGATTATTTTCACTTGGCTCTCCCTCTCAGTCTATCGCTAAGTTATTAAGAATAGGATTTAAATCACAATCCAATCAATAAAAAAAACACAATCGAATAAACTTCATCAATCATCAAGAATCAAATCCAAAAGCAAGTTTAGACATCAACTCAACATTCAACCAAAAAAATCTCAACACCTATTTCAATTCTATAAATAAATAAAATTGAAATAACGAAAATACTGTAGGGAACGAAATTTAGGATGACGACAGCGGGAAACTGTACCACCCCCTTACCATAGGGTCCACTCCAGGACGCCCGGAGGTCATTTCAGTAAATATCCTACGATAAGGGTGGGCTACATTGATCACTACATTCACTTCACATGGAATCCTATCATTATTAACTTATAAAGCATCATAACAAAATCACAATATTTTAAAACCAACTTTTTTCCTTATTTCACATCATAAAAACCTAAAGTCTACATCATACCTTTAAACACTTACTAACTATATGTACATCATCAAAACCTAGTACAAAAGTACTACATGAAAGAGGAAAATACACAAAGTCTATCTAATCTATCAAAAAATCCCAGCTGACTGACCTTTGAACCATGACTTCTCTTGCCAAATCACAATCCACACAGCTGGTAAAGCCTCTTAGTAGTTAGAGTCATCTCTCGGTCCTGAAAAGATAACGTTATAATTTTGGTGAGGTTTACAAACTCAGTAAGGTAACCGTCATCGATGGTTCACTCAATTTATGCAACCCATCATTTCACATAACAAATATTTCACAAAATTGCAGTTTACATCAGTATCACATTTTTAGTTAAGCATAGGCAAATTTTTACATTTTAATTAATCAATCATACTTATCAAAATGCATATGGAATGCTTACGAGACACTTTTCCAATTGTTACGTTGATGTGACCTAGTGCCTGAACTGTCCCGTATCTATTTTGGATATTGGGCTCATTAATAATTGTCCCTTATCTGATGAGGATACAGGGCTTATTATACATAGTGAGCCTCAAGCTCTTAATCATTGTTTGAGCTCGAGGCTCTTTGCATACCTTGAGCTTTAAGCTCTGATCAGTGGCTACTCTGGTCACAACTGCCATTATCTGATCATGCATTCATGTATGGAATGCATCTCACATTTTCAATCAATCATGTCATAACACTTTTAGTTCTTCACATTAACATTCAAGCAGCACTTCAATATACATTCCACACTTCACAGTCATCGGACCTTCTGTCCGGAATCAACAATCAAGACGCATTCATTCAACCATTTTAAAATAGGAATTAAGCACACAAGTAATTAAGTGAGGCCATCAAGGTTACTAACTAGTTGCTCCCAAAGCTAATGCCTGGAAGTTTCTGCAATGTCTGGAGGTTGACGTTCCAATTTCTCCTCTATATCAAACACTATACACATATATCATAATTTGTACAATCATAAGTGTTTAATAATGCACATGTATGAAATAGAATATGTATAATGCATGTTCATGACAATTCTGAGTATTTATCCATAAATTTCATCACAAAGTCATTCTCATTTCAAAACTCATCTAAGTACAATTTATACTTGGTTATGCCTCGCTAAAACCATTAAAATCTCCATTCCTTTCTCATTGACTCACTTCAGATTTTTTTCCAAGTCACACTTTCAGATCTACTGTTCACATTCAATTAGAAAGTGAAAATGATGTTATTTGGTCATATCCTCTTCTAGAAACGTGTTCCTCTATGTATTATGTTTATATTGACACCAAAATCACTCAATTTGGTTCAGTAATTTGGAAGATATGCCTTAAACATTTTTGGGCTGTTCATATTCAAAAATAGTGTACTAAGCATAAATTCCATCCAAACATTAACCATCTTAGAGACTGAATCACAATTCAACTTCTCATATTATTTATAGACCTATGTCTCTAGTTTATTCCAAATCAAAGATCATCTTATTCGGACATCTAGAGAAGAAGTTATGGTCAAAAGAAACGAGACTGTCCAGTTTGCAAATTCCTCTCGGGTGGTTAGATCAATTGCAAGTCATGGCTACTATTAAGGAAAACAGTAACTTGTTGTGAAAATTAAACATGAGTCTTGAAATTAACTCATAGGCTTGAGAGAGAAAAGTCACAAGGGTGTAGGAGTCACGGGTGTGAGAGGAACATAAGTGTACAAGATTCATGGGTGTGGCAGATAAAGATAAAAATTGGGTGAGAGCACAAGTCAGACCCGTCCACGTTTATCACTCAATCTCTCTCAATTCATTTCATATGGCTATGATTTTTGGTGAGGTAGAGCAATGTCTTACCAGTCCAATGGTTCAAGTCTCATCTCATTTGAAGGTTGGATGAAAAAGATATTGCCCAAAAACCCATTGGATGTTCATCACCCCTGAAAACTTCAAAGTCGCTATCGTGCAATTCTTCTTCTTCTTTACCAACATCTCTACTTCAAACCTTCATAACTTTTGATCCAGAACTAAAAAAATTCCAAATTTTGTATAAACGGAAAGCTAAAAGAAATGTATACAACTTTTATGAAGACCATTTTTTCAACATCCATCTAGATCAATACAGTAAATTCATGGAATTTTCAGATCAAAATTTTAACTCTCTTACTATTCATTCCCAGAATTTCTCAGACTTCATGTCAATTTTTTGAGACTCTTAACGACAGAATTAAAATTTGGTGTCTTCATGAAAAATATAACCATATAGCTCTAGTTTAATCAAAATTAAGAATCATCTCGATTGAGAAACTCTAGAGGAAGTTATGGCTAAACATTGAAGCATACGAAGTGAACATTTTCCAATCCATCATCTTCAAGTTTTTCTAGATTTTTACACCTAACATATTTGTACAAAGATCATCCTTTTCTACTTCATTTCCTCTTCATTCTCCACTCCATTTCAACTCAATTTCATTCATAAACAATTCATGATCTATGTTTGATCATTAACCAAAACAGAACCTATACATTTACCCAGTCATTCTTTAATTTACTGCACTCATATACTAATGATCACTCTACCTCAACATTATCTCTATAACAATTTATGATTAATGATCATGCACATATACAAAAGCAAGACATTTATATGAATTTTTCATCACCCACGACACATAAAATTTCACGTAATCAAGTCATCAACGATATTTAAAACATAACTTACTTGATTTAACTCCAAATCTTCAAACAGAACAAGAAGCCCTAGCTCCCAATCATCACACAATCTTCATCTTGAATGTTGGAAAATCTAGGTTTTCTTATGGTAAAGAAGAAGATAACAAGATGGGAGTGATAAGTGAAAGAAAAAAAGGCAAGGTTCAATGTGTATGAAGGTTGAAGAAGCAAAAAAAAATTGTGAAGGAGAGGAGAAATGAAGAAGGTCACGAAAATAGAAAGAAATGAAGAAGAGAAGCAAGTGAAAGACAACAGTTAAAGTGGTCTTTCAAATAAAAGAGTGGAGTGTCATGAGCGGGGAGGAGTGGCAAGTGGTGGTGACACTTGTCACTGCCACTTGTCACTTTCCTATGGTCCCAATTGGACATCTTTTAAAAACTAGTCCATTTAACTTCAATTTCAATCCTAATTGTCCCCAAAATTCAATGACATATGTCATTTAATCCTAATATCATTTATAAAAATTTTCAATATCATTTGAAATTTATTTCTACTGCCATTCATCAATTGTTCCACCATTTGACATTTTTTCTAGTCCAAAAATACCCTTAATTCCAGAAAAATTCATAAATTTTCCCAAAAATTATAAATTAGCAAATACATTCTCCAAATCAATTTTCCATACAAATAAACCACAATTCCCAACAAAATCATATTCCACATATCAATTATACCCTGAATGTCAGTGAATGCATGTACAGTCATTTTAAATGTGCAACATTTCACTATTCACTTGTATGCGTATGTCATATTATGCATGAGCATGAAAAATGCATTTATAAGCTCTCATTAATCACTCATACTTACTATTCTAACCTCCCAAAGGTAATGGGATGTTACAACTCTCCCCTCTTTAAAAGAAATTTCATCCTCGAAATTCTTACTTGTTTGCTCGAACAGGGGGGGATATTGTCTCCTCATGTGCTCCTCTATTTTCCAAGTTGCTTCCTCAATTGAGTGGTTCCTCCAAAAGACTTTTACTATTGGAATGACTTTGTTCCTTAACTAATTGATCTACGATCCCACAATCTTGATCGGCTCCTCAACATAGCTTAAATTGCTAGCAACCTCAATCTCCTGAGTCAGTATCACATGTGTCGGATCTGATCGATATCTTCGGAGCATACTTACATGAAACAAATTATGCTATTAAGACATCTCATTCAGTAAGGTCAACTTATAGGCCAAAGGTTCTACCCTCTCAATGATCTCATAAGGACCAATGTACCTAAGGATCAACTTGCCCTTTTTACCAAATCTCAGAACTCCCCTCTAAGGTGACACTCTCAGGAATACTTTGTCTCCCACATTGTGTTCTAAATCACGTCAGTGTTGATCCATATAACTCTTTTATCTATCTTGAGCTGCTTTGATTTAGGTTCGGATCAACTTTACCTTATCCACTGTATTTTGTATCAACTTTGTGCCTTCAACTATTCTCAAGCCCTCTTCATCTCAATATAATGGTGACCGACATTTTCTACCATACAGTGCCTCATACGATGCCATTCCAATACTATTGTGGTAATGGTTGTTGTAGGTAAACTCTATCAATGCCATATATTGATCCCAAGATCCTCTAAACTCCAATACACTTTCCTTAAGCATATCCTCATTAGTCTTGATTGTCCTCTCACTCTGTCCATCTGTCTGGGGATGAAATGTTATACTAAAGTTCAACTTAGTACCCATAGCAGACTGCAAACTCTTCTAAGACCTCGAAGTAAATCTGAGATCCTTGTCCAATACAATGGACACTGGAACCCCATGTAGTCTCACTACCTTATTCACATATCTCCAGGCCAACTAATCAAGTGAATTATTTTCTGTCACTAGTAAGAAGTGGGCTGACTTAGTTAACCGGTCCACTATCACCCATATAGCATCATTCTACCTCGGAGTCTTAGGCAATCCCATAATGAAGTCCATAGTAATCCATTCCCATTTCCACTTCGGAATGGGCAACGAATGGAGTTTCCCGACCGGAGCCTGGGGCTCAGCTTTAACTTACTGGTAAGTCATACATCTAGATACATACTCCGCCACTTGCTTCTTTATTCTAGGCCACTAGAAATGCTGCTTCAATGTGTTATACATCTTGGTAGTACCAGGATGCATAGCATAGGCAACCATATGAGCTTCCCCAAGTATCTCCTTCCTCAGATCATCCACATTAGGTACACACAGCCTCTGCTTCAACTATAAAGTCTCATCCCTCAACTCAAACTCAGAATTCAGATTCATCTTTACCTTTTCCATAAGCTTCACCATATTGGGATCTTTCCCCTAAACTTTTTGAATTCTATCATGCAACATTAGTCTCAGCTTTAGTTTAACAATTAATGCCTCATTATGCCTCAGATTCAACTCCATATTCAGAGCTCTCAAATGAATCAAATAAGGCAGCCTTGATAACTGAATCTTAGCTGCACTGATAATAGACTTCCTGCTCAAAGCATCTGCCACCACATTAGCTTTCCCCAGGTGGTACTCAATAATGCAATCATAATCTTTCAATAATTCAATCCATCTTCTCTGTCTCAAGTTCAACTCCCTCTGATTCAGCAGATATCTCAAACTCTTATGATCTGTGTATATTTTGGAAGTCTCTCCATACAATAATGTCTCCAAATCTTTAGAGCAAAGACAACTACAATTAGCTCTAAATTATGTACCGGATAATTGATCTCATGAGACCTTAATTGTCTCGATGGATAGGTGATCACCTTGCTACGCTGCATCAATATACATCCTAATCCTTGATGTGACGCAACACTATACACCACATATCCTCCAATCCTTGATGGAATAGTTAACACTGGTGCAGTAGTCAACTGATGTTTCAGCTCCTCAAAGCTTTTCTGACACTGCTCATTCCCTCTGAACACTATATTCTTCCTTAAAAGCTTTGTCAGAGGGACTAAGATCAGAGAAAACCCCTCGACAAACCTTCGGTAATATCCAGCCAATCTTAGGAAGCTTCGAATTTCAGACACATTTCTTGGAGTTTCCTAATTCATCACTGCTGCAATCTTCTTTGGATCCACCTGTACGGCATCTCCAGTCACTATATGTCTTAGAAAAGCAACCTGATCTAGCCAAAATTTACACTTACTAAATTTGTCATACAACTGCTTTTCCCTCATAATCTATAAAATAACTCTCAGATGCTCAGCATGTTCCTTTCTGCTCTTTGAATACACCAAGATATCATTAGTAAACACAATCATAAATCAATCTAGGTAGGGCTGAAACACCTTATTCATCAAGGCCATAAAAGCTGCTGGGGCGTTAGTAAGCCTAAGTGGTATCACTAGAAACTCAAAATGGCCATGCCTGCTCCTGAATGCACTCTTAGGTAAATCAGCCTTAGCTATCTTCAACTGATAGTACCTTAATCTCAAATCTAGTTTAGTGAATACTTGAGCTCCTTGCAGTTGATCAAGCAAATCATCAATTCTAGGCAGCGGGTACTTGTTCTTCACTGTCACCCGATTCAGCTACCCATAGTCAATGCATAACCTCAAAGTCCCATCCTTTTTCTTCACAAATAGCACTGGAGCTCCCCAAGGCGAAATACTGGGTCTAATAAAACCCTTTTCTAGTAACTCCTGAAGCTGAGCCTTTAACTCCTTCAGTTCCACAGGTGTTATCCTATATGAAGGAAGAGATATAGGAGCAGCACCTGGAACTAAATCAATTGTGAACTCTGTTTCCCGATCTGGTGGTAAATTAGATAGCTCATCGGGAAACACATCCAAGAACTCCCTAACTATGAGAATGTCCTGTACACTCTGTTCAACTCTAGTGTTAATGATGTGGGCCAGATAAGCCTCACATCCTCTCTGCATCAACCTTGGTGCACTTGTGAAGGATATCATCCTGGCTGGCACTACTTGACTAACCCCTCTAAATACTGCCCTCAGCTGACCAGGAGATTCCAGTACTACTACCTTGGTATAGCAGTTTATGATAGCCCAATGAGCCAATCCATACCTAAGATAACATCTATCTCTCTCAATTATAGTATAATCAAGGCTGCCACCAACTCTGCTTGATCAATCCTAATTAAACACCCCCTTGCAGACCTCTCTTATAACAGAGTACTACCTAAAAGTGTATTCACCTCTAGCCCATGTTGTAGCAACTCCCTATCACAATGCAGCCTATATGTCAAATGCGATTCAATAAAGGAGTGTGTGGATCCTAGATCTAGTAGTGTAAAAGCATCAAAATCATAAATAATAAGTGCACCCGCAACCACATCTGGTGAGTTTTGAGCCTCTTGCTTGGTTATAGCATAAACCCGGGCTTGGGCCTGCAGTCAGCTGCCCCGCCCCTCAGTCCTCATAGAAGAACTCCTATAGCTGACTCTGCCTCTAACTCGGCCTCTCTGTCAAAGTCCACTTCCTCTACTTTGCTAGACTGTAGCATCACTCCGAGATTGCCCACTCATACCAGACTGAGCTCCCAAAGTAGCAGGACAATCCCTAATCTGATGGTCAAAGGAGCCGTATTTAAGGCAAGCTCCAGTTACCCTCCAACACTCACCACTATGCCTCCTCTCACAATGCTCACATACTGGAAACTGATTCTGTACTGCACCCCTTCCACTGCCATTTTATGAAGATCTACCCTTTTGCCCAGATCCCGACTGCCTGGATCCACCTGGTGGTCTGAATGCACTGTTCTGGTGCTTAGTGAATCTTTCGCCAAAACTGCCCTGACTGACCCTTGCCCAAACTCTGCTTGTCTCTCTCTTAGTAGCTACTCAATTCTAATTGAAGCAGCTCTCAACTCAGTGAAAGTACTCAAATCTAAAAGCGCCAACCTTATTCTAATCTCCATCTTGAGTCCATCCTCAAACCTCCCACACTTTTCTTCTTCTGTAGGGATCAGAACACTAGCATAACCCATTAACTCATGAAACCGGATCTCATATTCTGCCAGTGACATCCTACCCTGCTTCAATTCCAAGAACTCCTTTATCTTCATGTCAAAATAGATTTTGGGCATGTAATTATCTCTAAAGATCCTCAGAAAGTCTTCCAACTTCAATTGGCACAGCCTGGTGGTACTACTTGGGATAGTCTTCCACCACTGGTAAGCTAGGCCCTGTAGTAAGGACATTGCATAGTTGAACCTCTCATCTGGCTCGAAGTCTATCTGATCAAAAATCCTTTCCGTCCTCTCCAACCACCCCTCGGCCTCAGCAGGGTATGTGCTACCATAGAAATCCACAGACCCTTGCTTCCGTAACCTATCATACCTCCTCTCCCTTCTCTCGGGAACTCTAGGAGGCATTACCTCCAGTTGAGGTACAGAGGACTCTCTACTGGCTTCTACCGATCCTTGGTTAGCTGGTTGATCAATTTGATCACCTAGAGGGGATGACCTATAACAAACAATAATTTCAATCATTTTCTGCATTTCTAACAATATTTCATGATTAACATTTCTATATGTCCCAACAGATGCCAACCATGCTCTGACGCCACCTAAATGTAGCGCCCCCTTACCATAGGGTACACTCCAGGACGCTCAGAAGTCATTTTGGTACATATCCTACGATAAGGGCGGGCTACTATCAATTACTACATTCACTTCACATGGCATTATATCATTATTCACTTATAAAGCACGATAAGAAAATCACAATATTTTAAAGCCAACTTTTTTCCTCATTTCACTTCACAAAAACCTAAAGTCTACATTGCACCTTTAAACACTTACTACATGTACATCATCAAAACCTATTACAAAAGTACTACATGAAAGAGGAAAATATACAAAGTCTATCTAATCTATCTAAAAATCCCAGCTGATCGACCTTTGAGTCATTACTTCTCTTGTTAAATCACAATCTACACGGCTGGTAGAGCTGCTCAGTAGCTAGAGTGATCTCTCAGTCTTGAAAAGACAACGTTGTAATTTTGGTGAGTTTTGTGAACTCAGTGAGGTAACCATCATCGATGGTTCACCCAATTCATGCAACCTATCATTTCACATAACAAATATTTCACAAAATTGCACTTTACATCAGTATCACATTTTCACTTAAGCATAGGGAAATTTTTTCATTTTAATCAATCAATCATACTTATCAAAATGTATATAGAATGCTCATAAGACACTTTTTCAATTATTAAGTTATTGTGACTGAGTGCCTAAACTATCACGTATCTATTTTGGATATTGGGCTCATTAATAACTATCCCTTATATGGTGAGGATATAGGGCTCATTATAAATAGTGAGCCTTAGGCTCTTAATCACTATTTGAGCTTGAGGCTCTTTACACACGTTGTAACACCCCACTCCCGCTGACCCAAACCCGACATCGGTGGTGATATCTGAGTTCGTGCCCCTCGAGGGTGGCATGTTAGAGCACTCGATCACCCTGAAATTGGTATAAGCTTTTTTAAAACTATAAACATAAAGTACAAAAAATCGATAATCAAAACGGTCCACTTTTATAACCATTTGATACAAAACAATGTAATCAACAGGATTTTTATTAGCCATTTGGGCCCATTACAAATTACAAA
>JAOQML010000008.1:31709861-31721808 GCA_027568935.1 Erythroxylum urbanii
GTGTATTTGAATTGTTATAGAGGCGCATTTGGAACGTCAACCCACCGACGTTGCCGAGACTTCCAGGCATTAGCTTCAGAAGCTGTTGGTGAGTAACCTAGACGGTTTCTCTCAATTTTTGTTTCCTTATGATTGTAGTGGGTAATGGTGGGACTGTCATTTGCTTGTGATTGTAGATTCTGGACAGAAGGTTCGATGACTGTGTACTAGGGAGTTGTGTTATTGAAGTGCTACTTGTATGTAAATTGGCAACCTACATGCATATGATGTGATTATTTATGAGACATGTGATTGATTGTGACATGTGCATACGTGCATAATAATGTGACTGATTCTGGCATATGCATTTCATCCATGAATGCATGTTCAGATAATGACAGTTGTGACCGAAGCAGCCACCGATTAGAGCTTAAAGCTCAACGAGTGATTTTGAGCCTCGAGCTTAACAATGATTTAGAGCCTTAGGCTCAACGTTTAATGAGCACTATAAGGGACAGTTCAGGTGCTCAGTCACAACACCGTAATAATTAGAAAAGTGTCACATGAGTATTTCATACTCATTTGATAAATATGCTTGATTGAGTGAAAGGCATAATGCCTTATACTTATGTGAAAACAAAAATGGTTCTTATGTGAAAAATGTGTGACATTTGATTGATGGATAATTATGCTATATTTAATGTGTTGTATGAATTGAGTGAACCATCGATGATGGTTACCACACTGAGTTCGCAAAACTCATCAAAATTGCAACGTTGTCGTTTTAGGACCAAGAGTAGACTCTTAGCTTTAGAGGGACTTTTCCAGCCGTGTAGATTGTTTTGGCGAGAGAAGTCATGGCTCACAGGTCGGTCAGGTGGGACTTTTAGGATGGCCTAGATAGATTTGATGTTTTTCCTCTTTCCTATAGTATTTTGTACTAGGGTTTTTGGATTTATGTATAGATAGTACAGGATGATAAATGTGTAAACCTTTGATTTTGATGGAATGATATAAGGAAGAAGTTGATTTTAAAAATATTGTGGTTTCTATTACTGCTTTATTGGTAAAATTGATATGATGCAATGTGGAATGAATGTAGTGATTGCACGTAGCTCACCCTTATCATAGGATAGTACCAGAATGACTTGCGGGCGTCCCGGTGTGTACCCAACGGTAAGGGGTGCTATATTTCTTAACCCAATTTGAAAGGAAAAATGTCTTAAATGTACTAGATTTTTAACTATTATTGGTTCTCTAACCACTGCCTTCTGAAGGTAAAGTTTGCTTCTTACCTAAAAAAGCTACCAACTTCTTTTAAGTTTTTTTAACTTTCTTACCAAACTAAAGGGATATGAGGACATTATTACTCAATGCCTTGCTACTCCACTAAAAGGATTTAAAGTCTATAAATTGTTAAGGAAACTGAAAGTTATAAAAGAGAGCTTGAAGAAATTACACAAAGATCACTATAAGAATGACTTACTTAAAGTTGATGATGTGATCTGGGCAAAGCTTTTGTTAGCTCGGGAGGAGCTTTATGAAAACTTCATAATGTTAAAATCAAGTTTCAAGAGAAAAGAACAAAAACTTCCCATCTTTCCTCCATTAAGTTTTGTAACTATTTAGTGAAGTAGAAAGCTAGAATCATATGGCTAATAGAGGGTCATTTCAACTAAGCTTTTTTCTTTAGAGTGATCCAATATAAAGAAATCATATTAAAATTTTGGCATCGTAGACTCTTAGGGAAATCCTTGTTGGGATCAAAATATGCTTGAGACCTTAGCCTTTAACCATTTTAAAGTTATTTTGGCAGTGATGTTCCTTCTAAAAGCGCTCCCCATAAGTTGCTTAAATTCATCTCCCCTACTCTTAATCAAAACAAGGTTAATTCTCTGGCCTCATCGACGTCCCATTAAGAAATTGAGAGAGCTTTCTTCAGTATTCATCAAAATAAAGCTCCACAATACGATGGGTTTACTACTTTTTTTTCTAAAGTTCCTAGAACTTATTGAAACGTCATATTTACAAAGCTACTAGGGTATTTTTCTCAATTAATATTATGCTTAAGGAGTTAAATAGGACCTTCCTTTTTCTTGTCCCTAAAATACCTAACCCCTCCTTATACCAAGATTCTAAAGTCATTTTTTGCTGCAATATAATCTATAAAGTCTTTTCTAAGATTATGGCCTTAAGAATTAAACCTATTATTGGCAATGTAATTAACTTTTCTCAGTCTAATTTCATTCCAGGACACAACTTCAGAGATAATATCTTGATTGCATACGAAATTTTCAAAGATTTTCACTTTAAAAAGGCTATAAAAAGTTGCTCTATGAATATAGATTTCTTTAAAACATTTAATATAATTAGCTAGAAGTTTATTCTCTATATTTTACAAGCTTTTGGATTCCCATCAATCATATCCAACTAGATCAACCAATGATTGTCTACCATCTCCTTATGCATCCTAATTAATGTTCAAGCCATCCATATGTTTAAAGGTGATAAAGGGATTAGACAAGGTTGTTAGGTTCCAATCATGCATCTCATACATAATATATATCATTTATACACAGTGGACATAAAATGGAACCTTGAAAACCAAATCTACTCATGTATATAGATATAGAAAAACAAAAACATGAAATGTAAGATGTTTACATAACTTTCTGATGATCTCCTTCGTTCTTTAATCTTCTCCACATTAGGCTGTCATCAACCACAACTATCAATGCAAACTGTCTCTCATGATAGTCCACAAGAAGATAGAAGGATGAAACCTTACTAGGCGATGGCTAGAATTCTTTCTTTGTGCTAGCAAAGATAAGAACTCATGAGAAAGTTAGAGAGAAAAAGTATGTGTGCAAGAAAAAGAACATATCTTTTTAATTTTGTGTCTTATATAAGATGCACACAAATCTTCTCAATTTTCTGCACCATTTAACCTTCCATAACCCCCATCACTAATGAAAAGTTATGGGAAGTTAATGGTCATGAATAGCATACATTAATGGAAGTTATGGGAAGTTAATGACCATGAATGACATGCATTAATGGAAGATAAAAACAGTTGTTTCTAATCCATTTCATGCAATGTTTTCTACCACGATCACATCATAATACAATTTCGAAACACTCTCTCATATCTTGAATCACCATTTAAGACCATTTTACTCATCCTTCAGATCTTCTATGTGTTTAACCCATTAGTTTCCCGGTCATGTTGGCCACTTGAATTAACACTTAATTGAAGTAAATCAAGAGCAGTATTTAACAACACGTCATGACCCCCAATTGACCAGAAAGTCAGTGCTTTCACCATTTATACCCCACTTGGTTCAAATTATGGTCAAAGTGCCAACTCCTACTAGACTAACTACATCACATCTAGTCCAAGTTATATTAGATCTTATCCTAAGGATCTCATTACTCTATGAATCATTGAAGACTCTCTTTATGACATATATCTACTTTGGCCAAAGACTCTAAAGTAATGACCCCAACAAGAGGCCATGGGTATCATCCCTTTCTATCAGGAGTGGTGAATCCTTTATTAGCTACTCAATTACCTCCAAATACCTCAAGTTGTACCCAATCACTACCCTATGAGTAATCCCTAAAAGGCACCGTTGAATGGAGTCTTATAGTATGTCAATCTAATGTACTTACTACCCTTGGTAAGCATCCACATGTTAACTTTAAACAACTCATATCTACAATTTAGAAGATCTAATCCTTGATTTAATTAAGGAGTATAACATGCTTTAGTCTATCTGGATTAATGATATCCTTTCTCATTAATCCTATGACTAGGAAAAGTTTAGATACTAACATAATTACATATGATAGAAATCTCATTATTATGATCTCATCATGATTTCCTCTATGTTATGTTTTGTATCAATGACTTCATTAAATCAACCTAAGTTCAACATCAAATCCATAAACATATGAACATCGAAATAATGAAAATTAACTTTATTAATCATAAAATGATTTATACAATAAGTGATAAAGGTGATTACCTTTAGAATACTTCTCTAACAAACTCCCACTTGCTCTTAAGCCAATCGTCTTTATATCTAATACCATAGGTGTGCACATATGACACAAAACTCTTTTGAAAAATAGGCTTAGTCAACGGATTAACTATAATCAGATCGTTGGGAACTCTCTCTATTTGACATCATTTCTATTAGTGATATCTCTAATCAAATGGTAGCACTTGAGTACATGTTTAGACTTCTGATGAGATCTCGGTTCCTTTGCCTAAGCTATAGCACCGTTGTTATCACAATATAACTACACTGGGTCAGCGATGCTCGAAACCATACCAAATTGTATAATGAACTTCTTGATCCAAACTGCTTCTTTTGCTGCTTATGAAGTTACAATGTACTCCGCCTCTGTCGTCAAATCACCAGTCATCTGTTGTTTGGAACTTTGCCAACTAACTGCAACAACATTCAATATGAATACATATCCAGACTGGGATCTAGAGTCAACCCTATCATATTGGAAGCTGGCATCAATATACTCGTTTATCAAAAGATCACCTTCTTCATATACCAGGAATACATCTTTAGTTCTTCTCAAGTACTTAAGGATATTCTTGACAGCTAGCCAATGACCCTCACTAGGGTCCGACTAATATCTGCTCCTAACACTTAGAGTATACGATACATGGAGTCTAGTATATAACGTAGCATATATGATTAATCCTATAGCCGAAGCATAAGGAATCAAACTCATATGAGTCCTCTCATCTTGTGTCTTTGGACACATAGATTTAGAGAGTGTAATCCCATTTACCATGGGAAGATAACCTCTCTTGGACTGCTCCATGCTAAACCTCTTTAGCATCTTGTCTATGTATGTAAACTGAGAAAGACCAAGCAACCTCTTAGATCTATTTGTATAGATCCTTATCCCCAAAATATAAGTTGCTTCTCGAAGGTCTTTTATAGAGAATTTCTTAGCTAACTAAATTTTTACTGATTTAAAGCTGAGACATCATTTCCTATTAGCAATATTTTATCTATATATGGTACAAGGAACACTATTATACTCGCACTAACCTTCTTATGCACACACGACTCATTTAGATTTTATGAGAAACCAAACTTTTTGATTATCCCATCAAATCGGATATTCCAACTCTTTGATGGTTGCTTCAATCCATAAATGGATTTCTGAAGCTTACATACCTTTTCTCCATTCATAGATATGAAACCATCAGGATGTGTCATATACGCATCCTCGGTTAGGTTTCCATTAAGCAAAGTCATCTTCACATCCATTCGCCATATCTTATAATCATAATGATCAGCAATGGCTAGGAATATCCTAATGGGTTTAAGCATAACTACTGGGCTAAATGTTTCACTATAGTCAACACCTTGCCTTTGATGATAACCATTAGCTACAAGCCTAGCTTTATGGGTAACTACATTACTCTCCATGTCAACTTTCTTCTTAAAAACCCATTTTCACCCTATAGGTTTTATCACTTCAGGTGGGTTAACCAAATTCCATACTTGATTTTTATACATTGAATCCATTTCAAATTTCATAGCTTGAAGCCATTTGTCATATTCTAAACTCTTCATACCTCTTCATAAGTAGTAGGCTCATCATTTTCTATGAGCAATATATCGTTAAGTTCACTTATAAGAAATCTGTATCTCTCAGGAGCATGACGTATCCTACCTAACCTATGAACTTCTTATGTGTTAGAAGGTTGAACTATTTTTTCATCTTTATGAACAATAGTCTCAGGTCTAGGTGGTTAATCTGTTTCTATTTGAGCATCTTGAACTTCCACAAGTTCAATTTTTCTCCTATTGTCTTCTTTTAGAAGAAACTCTTTCTCTAAAATGACAACATGTTTTGAAACAAACACCTTTTGTTCTGAAATATGGTAGAACTGATATACTATAGTTTCCTTAGGATATCCTACAAACAGACACTTGCTAGATTTAGCTTCAAGCTTATCTGACTCAATCCACTTTACATAAGCAAGCCCTAAACCTTCATATGAGAAAGATAGGGTTTATTGTTAGTCTATATCTCATATGGAGTAACATCAACTGACTTGAATGGGACTCTGTTTAATACATAAATAGAAGTTTTGAGAGCATACCCTTAAAAGGATTTTGGTAAATTTACTAAACCCATCATAGACCTCACCATGTCTAACAAGGTTCGGTTTCTCCTCTCAGCCACACCATTGTGTTGTTGTGTGTAAGGTGGAGTCCACTGGGACAATATTCCATTATCCCTGAGATAATCCAAAAACTCTTAGCTTAAGCATTCACCACCTTGATCCGATTGAAGTGATTTAATACTTCTCTCAAGTTATTTCTCAACTTCATTTCTAAATTTTTGAACCTTTCAAATGCTTCAGACTTATATCTCATAAGATACACATGCCCATATCAAGAATGATCATCAATAAAGGTAATGAAATGTACAAAACCACCTTTGGCATGTATGGACATCGGATCATATACATCAGTATGTATTAGCTATAAAAGTCCACTAGTTTGTTCACCCTTTCCCTTAAGGGGTAACTTAGTCATCTTGCCTAATAAGAAAAATTTTGTATGTGTCTTAGGATTCATAATCAAATAACCCTACACTACCACACCAGTGTAGTTTAAATATACGTCTCTCACTTATTTGGTCAAGGCGACAATGCCATAAATAAAATGATTTCACATTATCCCGTTTTATTCTTTTGTTATTATTGATATTTATAACTGAATTAGACATATCCAATATGTACATACCATTGCACAATGTACCCAAATCATATAACATTCCATTTAAATAAATTAAATAACAATTGTTATTGAAATTTAGATGGAATCTAGCTTTATTAAGACTTGAAACAGACGTTATATTTTTAGTCAAAGCAGGTACGTAAAAACAATTTTCCAATTCTAGTACAAGCCCATTAGGGAGTGTCAATACATATTTACCTATAGCTAATGCAAAAACTCTTGCTCCATTGCCCATTCGCAAGTTTGACTCTCCTTTGTTGAATTGTCTACTATTCCTGAGGCCTTTCATGTCAGTACAAATATGTGAGCCACAACTGGTATCTAATACATATATGTTGTTATAAAAAATAGTATGAATATCAATAACATAAATACCTAAAGTAGATGGGCCATCAGATGCCTTCTTTTGGTTCAAGGACTCTAGATAAGCCTTGCAATTTCTCTTCCAATGACCATCCTTGCCATAGTGGAAGCAAGTTCCCTTTGAGGTAGTCGTTTTTGCTTTCTTGACACCTCCCTTAGGCCTTGTAGACTTCTTCTTCTTTTGACTCTTTTTCTTCGAACTAGAAGAGTCCACCAGCGTCACAACCTTGTCCTTACGGACAGATGGCTCAACTGCGTTGAGCATGTTGACTAGCTCGGGAATTATGTTGGATATATTGTTCATCTAATAATTAAGCACAAATTGTGAGAAACTATCAGTTAAACTCATCAGAATTAAGTCAACGCTTAATTCATGATCCAAAAGATAACCTAAAGAGGCCAACTGCTCGATGTAGCCATTCATCTTTAGTGTGTACTACACTAGAGATGTCCCCCCCAACCATCTTGGAGCGGAAGAGCAATTGTGAAGTCTCAAAACTTTCAAACCTTGCTTGCTCATCAAAAAGCTCCCTAAGATGATAGACTATGGTATAGCATCTATAGCCTTGTGTTGCTTTTGCAACTTCGATGACACAGTGGCTAGCATAATACAACTAGCCATCTCACTATCATTGAGATGCTTCCTATATGCCCTCCAATCAGTAGCAGGGGGATCAAGAAGTGGTTCTTCCTAAACATAACCAAGCTTCTTAGACTTGAGAACCATTATTAAGTTCCTGAGCCAGTCAAGGAAGTTTAGTCCAGTTAACTTATTAGCTTCCATCAATGATCTTAGATTCACACTAGCACTCATAGTGTTGACTCAGGCAATAACAACCTATTGTCAAATAGAGAAAAGTTAGAATGTACTTAAATGTATGTCTATAAGGACTTTAATAACACGGATTATGGTTCCCACTATTTTCACAAATTCATAACCCTCAATATAAATCTGAGAGAACTCGTGGAAAAATTCTCCTAATGGATCGATATTCAATATGCCTAAGAATGGCCTTGGGTTTTCCTAACAAACCGCCTTAGTTCAACCAGTAGTTATCGATCATACCAATTTCATCTCTAATGCAACTATCGAATCTAGTGCTATCAACTGTTGATGAGTGCACACTCATTGGTCTATCAACTCTTGACATGTGTACATTTAATATACATTACCCAACTTCACCTCTATCCTTATTGATCTTGGGTTTACCCAACAAACCAATGCTTCTAGTTAAAACTGACCTGTTAATCTGGAAATACTATTTCCATGGTTCAAATATATCTATGTAGAGCAAGCTTAGGTTTGCCCAACAACCCCAACTATAAAAGGACTCTGGTTCTCGCCACAATAAATGAAGGCATTAGTTTTAATATTCTAAGTGACGGGTTTGACTAAGTTCTAATCTAACTTAGATGGTCTTATACACATAACTCATATATATAGAGAGAGAGAGAGAATTACTATAACTGTATGACATGATATGGACTACCCAATCGAATTGGGCCTAAGCCCATAATCCTCCATCATGTAAGCACATTCTCCTAACCATGCATTCTTTAATGTGTACATGTAAACACTTCATTTTCGTTATGACATCTTATGGATCCTGACATGGAAACCCAATCCAAATCTTAGATCTAAGCCTAATCCAACACTCAGATTTACTATCTTCCTTTTACTAACTTGGCTAAAATTACTAATGTATGTTATTTTGATTGGAATTAATATTAATCTAATTAACATGGATTCCTAATTCCAGAAATTAATTCATAATTAATTTACCTTAAAATAATTATTTGATGTCTAAAATCAATCAACTTCAATTTTGTCATACATGCCAATTTTTTCCAGCCTTACTAGAAAATCTATTACTCTGCTAAAATTAATTAAAATTAATTTCTATAATTTCCCTAAATTTGAAAAACATCAAAACATCATTCCAATAATCTATAGGTCGTTTGATGATGTTCAAAATAATTTAGGAATCACCTAAAAATTATCATGATCACTGAAACACTAATAAGACATCAAAAACAACAAATATGACTTCTAAAATTTTCTGGAAATCAAATTTCAAGCAAAATAGTTTAGGCATGCATTAAACATCAAATTAACAAATTTTTATCACATAAATATTTTTAAGGTTATGGAACCGAAATTTAAACATACAAAAACATCAAACAAAATAGATCCTATAATTTCTGGAAAATATCTAGATCTGGAAAATTGTTTGATAAAATTATTAAAACATTTTTAATAATTATAAAAAATTACATACCCATAAAAAATCCCGAATATATTCACATAATTTTTTTCAGAATCCAATTTCATTAAAATCATGTGTAACCTTATCAGTTTAGCCAATAGACATCACATGCCCAGCAGAAAGACAGATTTCATGCATGTTCTTGTAATGTTGAAATTAAATATTTTAATCACATTAAAATTATTTTGAATCACACTGAATCATTCACATCATCTTATGAACATATTGGTGAAAGAAAATAGAGAAAACCATTTTTCTATAATTAATTTCGAACAAAACATTACAGGACCCTAAGCTATCACAACCATGAAAATCGTTTTCACATGTCATGTATTTTACGTCTAACAAGGCACAAGAAGACTCTGATACCGTTGTTAGGTTCCGATCATGCATCTTATACATAATATATATCATTTATATGCAGCAGAAATGAAATGGAACCTCAAAAATCATATCTACTCAGGCTTATGGATAAAGAAAAACAAAAATAGGAAATGTAAGATGTTTACATACCTTTCTGACGATCTCCTTCGTTCTTTAATCTTCTCCATGTTGGGTTGTTGTAAACTACAACGATCAATGTAGACCGTCTCTAATGAAAGTCCACATGAAAATAGAATGATGAAACCTCACTAGGAGATGGCTAGAATTCTTTCTTTGTGCTAGCAAAGACAAGAACTCTTGAGAGAGTTAAAGAGAAAAAGTGTGTGTGTAAGAAAAAGAAACTATCTTTTTCATTTTGTATCTTCCAGAAGATGCACAAAAATCTTCTCAATTTTTTGCATCATTTGGCCTTCCATAACCCACATCAATAATGAAAAGTTATAGGAAATTAATGGTCATGAATAGCATGAAATAATGGAAGTTATGGGAAGTTAATGACCATGAATAGCATGCTTTAATGGACGCCAACAACACTTATTTCTAATCCATTCCATGCAACGTTTTCTACCACAATCACATCGTGATACAATCCTGAAACACTCTCTCATATCTTGAATCACCATTGAAGACCATTTTCCTCATCCTTTCGATCTCATATATGTGTGACCTTCCTGGTTATGTTGGTCACTTAAATTAACACTTAATTCAAGTAAATCCATAGCGGTAGCTAGCAACACGTCATGACCTCCAATTGACCAGCAATGTTGCCATACAATTTTTCTTTTCACCATCTATACCCCACTTAGTTCAAAGTATGGTCAAAGTGTCAACTTCTACTAGACTGACTATGTCTCATCTAGTCTAAGTGATATTAGTTCTTATCCTAAGGATCTCATTATGTATCATTGAAGACTCTCTTCACGACAAATATCTGCTCTGGCCAGAGACTCCCAAGTAATGACCCTGACCAAAGGCCATGGGTACCATCTCCTTCTATCAAGAGTGGTGAATCCTTTATTGACTACTCAATTACCTTTAAATATCTCAAGTTGTACCCACTTACCATCCTATGAGTAACCCTGAAAGGCACCGATGAATGAAATGAAAACATAGGATTAGTATCTGAGATATCCTTAAGCATCTCAAGTCAAAGGATACTTGCACCATTGTTATAATGAGACTATCATTGACATTAGAATAGAATATCCATATGACTATCTCTTAATAGGTCAATCCAATGTACTTACTACCCTTAGTAAGAATCCACATGTTAACTCTAAACAACTAATGTCTACAGCTTATAAGATCTACTGTTTGATCTAATCAAGGAGAATAACATGCGTTAGTCTATTCGGATTAATGATATCCTATCCCATTAATCCTATGATTAGGGAAAGTTTAGATACTAACATAATTATACATGATAGGAATCTTATTATCATGATTTCATCATGATTTCCTCTATGTTATGTTTTATATCAAGGACTTTATTAAATCAACTTAAGATCAACATCAAATCCATAAACGTATGAACATCAAAATATTGAAAAATGCCTTTATTAATCCTAAAATGATTTGTATAATAAGTGCTAAAGGTGATTGCCTTTAAAGCAGTTCTCTAATAAAGGTTGCCCTCTATCACCTTATATTTTTTCTCAAGTTATTGAAGTACTAACCAAGCTTATCTCTTTTAATATTTCACGAGGGAAGCCCTTTAAATATCACTACAAGTATAAGAATTTGAAGCTATTCAATTTATCCTTTATAGATGATTTCATACTTATGTATGGTGCAGATAATGGTTCTATCTAAACTCTCATATAATGTCTACAATAGTTTACTAAAATATCTAGACTCTGGACTCATAATCAATAGAAGCAAAAGCTAGTCTTTTATATTTCTTATCCTTGGCTCTATGAAATGGGATCTAGCATAATTATTTGGTCTTCAACTGAGCAAAGACCCCTTAAGTACCTAAATACATTTATTTTAAAATTTAGACACATTTAAAATGATTGTATGACCCTATTTGATGCAATCTTGAAATGAATCAATAGCTACAAAAGCAAGGCTCTCTGCTATATTGGAAAATGTCAATTAATCTCCTATTTCCTTAACATTAAGCATGTAACATCCCATTATCCCATTATTAGGGTTAGAACCCTT